>JAPMLY010000157.1:267500-306916 GCA_026401115.1 Tetraselmis chui | reverse complement strand
GAGGGGGTGGGGCGGGTTTGGGGGTGAGATGTGGGAGCGGGTGTGGGGGGGGATGGGTTGGCGGGGGAGGGAGGGGGGGAGGGAATGAGTGAGAGGAGGGGTTGATGAGGGGGGTTGGGGGGGGGTGTGGAGGCTCGGGGGAGAGGGAGGGCTGATGAGGATGGAGGGTGTTAAGGAGTTGGGAGCGTCCGACATGGAGGGGAGTGGAGCGGAAGACGTGGTGCCACAGAAGGGTGTGGAGGGAGTAGATTGTGTGTTTGGGGTCGAAATGAGGTGGGTCGTAAGCATGGTCAGCAGGTGCCGTGAGTATAAAGTATGTGTGAAGGAGGACGTGGGTTCCACAGGACCACGCGCGAGGTGTGTCGTTCTGTCGAGGGGGGTTGAGAAGGCGAAAAGTGAGGAGTTGGGGGAGGGAGACGAGTTCCAGGAGGCGAGGAGTGAGAGGGAGCGGGTGAGTAGGGACGGTGGGGGGGGGTGGTGGAGTGAGTCCACCCAAGTGGCAGAGTCGTGTGTCACGTGAAGGAGACCAAAATGGGAGTGCTGCCAGGTGAGGACAAGGAGGGAGTTGTGGGGTGTGCCCGGGCGCGGGGGTACGCCTATGTTTGAGAGGTTGGTCCACTGGCTGGGGAATATGTGATGGTTATGGAAGGTGTCTACCTCGGTGTTTGTGATAATAGTGTATTTGTTGTAGGAGTTAGAGTGGAGTTTGGCAAGGGAGGTGGCAATGCAGTAGAGATTGGAGAGGTCCTGGTAGTGTCCCCACTGGAAGGAGAGCACTGCCGAGGAGTCGAGGTGGCCGATAGGGGTGGGGAGGCCGTGTTCAAGGTTAAGGTCAAACATGTAGTTGTGAAGTTTGATGGTGCAGGTGTCGGGTTTGAAGTGTGACGGAAGTGAGGCCCTGAGTGGGTTGGTTACACCGTGATTACGTATGTCGTGGGAAGGGCGTGGAAGGGGGGTAGGGGGTCGAACCTCCGGGCCTGATGGCCCGTCTGTAGTGGAGTTAGGGACGGGGGTTGGCCCTAACGGCCGAGGGGAAGTCGGATGGAGGGATGGGAGGTCCAGGGGAGGGGAGGTGCTCCTCAGTGGCTTCCGTTGTGGCCGGGTCTTCGTCAAGGAGGTCTTCAAGCTCGAAGTCTGAGGTTGCGGGGGATGAGGCAGGCAGGGGGAGGTTGGAGGGGTGTGTGTTGGGTGGGAGGTCGGGGTTCAGGTGGTCGGAGTTGGGGGTGGGTTGTGGGGAAGGGGAGGTTGTGAGGTGTGTGTAGTTCGGGGGGTCGTGGGGGTTGCGGCGGTGTGTAGGTGAGGGGTGGGTCTTTCTGAGGGTGGGGCGTGTGTGCTTTAGGACGCCGGACGGGGGGGCAGGTTTGAGGGCGGGGTCAGTAGGTGTGCGTGTCGTAGGGGAGGAGTCCATGGGGTCGGTGGGGGGGAGGGAGGGGGGGGGGGGAGGTGGAAGGGGGTGGTGTCGTGTTGGGGGTGGAGTTTGTGCGTTGGGGGGAAAGAGGAGGTGGGGGGTCAAGGCCTTGGGTTGGGTGAGAGGAGGCTGTGGCGGGTTGTGTGAGGGGGGTGGAGGAGGAATCCATGTGGTCGATTGAGGTCTCGAAGATAGTGGGGAGGGAGGGTGGGGGAGGAGGGGTGGTGTTGGGAAAGGTGAGAGGGTCAGCAGGTTGTGTGAGGGGAGGGTTTGTAGGAGGGGCGGGGGAGGGGGAGCGACGTTTTTTGGAGGGGCGCTGGTTGTGAGTGTGAGGGGGGGGGGGGGAATATGAGGGGGCCAGTTGGATGTCAGGGAGGGAGTCGAGGTCGAGGGGGGCATCGTCAGGGGTGTCCAGCAGGGAGCCGTCCGCGGGTTCCTGTTGCCATGCCTCGTAGGTGTTGGTCGCCTGTAGGTGGCCTGTCCATTCGAGGAGGAGAGAGGGGGGGTTGCGAAGGAGGGATTTGTGTTTTGTGAGGGTGAGCTGAGGGGGGGAAGGGGAGGTGGTGAAGATGGGGTCCGTGATGCGGGACCTACCGAAGGTGGAGTAGTGGTGGGGTGTGATGTATAGGGAGCATGTGGTGTTGGTGGGGGTACCGCGGTGTATGTAGGTGTGGGGAAGGGGAATGGTGGCAGTGCCGTTGGTTGAGATGAGGATGCAGTACATGGTGTTGGTGAGGGAGATTTGGATGCTGGTGGCGATGTGGGGGGAGGGGGAGGGGTGGGAGCGGAAGTATGAGCCGTCGGGAAACTTTTTGAGGGAGGTGTGGTGTGAGATGTCGAAGGTGGAGGGTGAGGGTCGGTGGGAGTGGGTGTGTGAGTGTGCGTATTCTGAAGCTGTTTGATGGAGGAGGGTGGAGAGCCAGTGTGAGGGAGGGATGGAGCCGTTGAACATGGGGCAGGGGAAGGGGAGGGGGTGGGGGGATTGGATGAGGACTGTGGTGAGGCAGGTGTCAGTCCAGGAGGTGCCTGGGACATGGCATGTGAGAGGGGGGGTGTGATGGTAATTGTGTAGTTTTGGGGGGTGGGGGGTACGGTGTGAATAGCATTCTGAAGTGTGGCGTAAAAATGTACATGGCCTGATTGTGAAAGGATGGGGTTATGGGATGGGTGGAGGATATGCATCCAGAAGGAGGGGGGGTCGTTCTCGACATGTATGGGTTCCCGTGTAGGTTGGAGGGCGTCCGCGATCTGGAGCAGAAGTTGGGCGGGTTCCGGGAAATCTTCCATACGGGGGGTCGGAGTGGTGGCGCTAGCGTTCCAGGTGTCGGCGAGTTCCGTGGCGAGTCGATCGAGCATGAGGGCCTGTATCAGTGGAACGACGTCTGGGCCGGAGAGATGAGTGAACAGGGGGGAGCTAATTTTCACGCGGCGGCCTGAAATTGCAGGAACGGAGACTGCTCGGATAATCTGAATTTCCTGCTGTCTTAGTGTGTTTATAAGTTGGGAGTCCGAGGCGGCGCTAGGCGGTGTCGGACCTCCCGACGGGAGTTCATGCTGGCGTGAAGCGAGCTGGTAAAGCAGGCCCACAGATGTGCATGAGGTGGGGATGTCCAACCGGACCTTATGGTGACCATGTGAGAGTGCGACGGGTAGAGGGGTGAGATCGAGTTGCTGGGGCATGGCGGGGTGTGGAGTGCGGGTGACTGAGGCCGTCCATCGCGCGTGATGGGCGAGTTCCCGTCCGATTATATTTCTCGCGCGGGCCGGGATATCGGTTAGGGCGTGAACTTTTTCGAGAAGCCAGCGTCGAGCAAGAGAGCATGCGGAGATGAGCATGAGTGATGAGGACGGCGTGTCCGGGAGGAACACACCGTGGAGCCAGAAGCTAGCAGTGTCGGGTGGGGCGGTGGAGTACTGGCCTGTTAGGAGGTAGGAGTCGATAAGGCGAGCAGAGAGGTCAACGGCCCTTCCGAGGTCGGGAGCAGTCGTCGGGGCGGAGAGGACCAAGGAAGTTTGAAGTCATGTGCCCGGTGTGGGTTCCAGGGGCGTGCCCCGTCCGTGATCTGCAGTTGCGAGCTGTGGGGCCGTGAGGAAGGGTGCGAGTGGGTGACCCACAAGGCGGTTGCGGGGGCCGATGTGGTCGTCCGCGAAGAGGGGTGTAGGGCGGTCCTTAAGGAGGACCTGTTTGTAAGAGTCCGGGAGGTTAGAGGGTGATGACATGGTGGTCGACAAGTGGATGTCGATGTGAGTGTTTCTGGTGTTTTTGATGTGGGAAAAGAGTGGGTTAGAAGTGGTCATCGTGTGTTGGCGGCACACGACCAGGTTTGATGGGACCTGGGTTTGTTTTCCGCGGGCGTCGGGTGTGGACGTCCGGACGCTCGGAGGGGCGCGCGATAGTGCGCCGGCTCCGTGGGAGGGTGGTTTTTGTAATTTTTGTGATACGTACGAGTGTCGTAGTATTTGACGGAGTACTCGGAGTGTTTGTGATGCGGGCGGCGCAGATTCCGGCATGTGAACCGAATTCAAATTTGTGAAAGCTGCGCCTTGGAGTGTGTACCGTCTAACGTGCCTACGGATCCACTGACCTGGGTGAGCTAGGCTCGGGTGGGGAGAGGTGATCGGTGCCCGTCGTCCGACGGGCCCTGTGGTCACCAGTCTATCGCTCATAGGGAGGCCAAGCCCGGAGCGAAGACGGTCGGCGTTGCTCATCCGAGCGACCGACCCATCCCCTATATTTTTTACGCCAGTAGTACTTTAGTAGTTCTTTGGATCTTTTTACTGTCTTTTGTGACGGTAGGATGTGTTTTTTGGGGTGTTCATGCATACTGTACGACCACTACCTCCCGGTACGTACATATACGCACAGTTTATCTAACTAGCCAGATGACGCGCCTAAGCGAGTTCTCCGATGCAGAAGGAGCCGCGTCGTGATTCTCAATGCTAGACGGGCCGCGTCTCTGAACAGATGACGACAGTTAGACAGCCCTAACGCTTGACACGTAAGCTCAGCAAGCAGGCGTAAGCTATCTGGGCAGAAGGCTATTTAAGCCCAGTGCAGCAGAGGGAGGTGACAGAGCCATTTAAACAATTTCTTTGTTACTTACAGCATATACTGCTAAAGTACAAGCAGTGAAACATCTTCTCAACATCATCTCTCGACAACATCTTTTGCCATCTTGCAACGAGACAGATTAGAACTGATTTGTGCTAGCGTTTAGCTTAAGGAGGCTAACCGCCACATTGGTTTCGGAGCTCTTTGGTCGACGCACGTTTTTGCTACCATTTGAATTGCTCGACGTTGCTTGATTGACTCGAAATGGCTTCTCTTGGACCCGGACGTTACGTGGTGGTCGTACTTCACGTTAGAGGAACTAAATTGTCTAACGTTAACCTCGTGTTACAACGCGAGCCTCGTACCGGTAGAACTTGGTTCCCGGCAGGCTCAGTCACAGCCAACGAAGAATCTGTCGATGCTGCCGTTCGTGAGTTACGAGAGGAAACCGGCCTAATTTTGACTCCGGATGATTTGATGTTGTAGATGAGTGACGCACTTGTTCGAGTCGTGTTACCTCCTGGACAACAGCTCGTTTACGTTTACTCGGCTTCTGTTCCTGTTCCGTACGTTATGAGCCACTTGCGTACTCCTGCTCAGCTCGAGCAGGCTGTTACATCTCAGTCGACGATTGATCCGGATGGTTCTTACGTCGTCCCGGAAACACTTGATATCGGTGGTCTGAATCTTACGCCCGCCAAGACGGGGTTTCTTCCTGCTATGAAGCATAAGAGCGAGTTACTTCACTTCGGTTACGTGACTCAATGGGAAACTTTTCGTCGCGCAGTCTACACGTCTCATGCACTCTTTCATGACGACACGACTCTCCCTAGGCAGTTCTTCATGTACCCCTGGTTTTCATTGGTGGATTTTGGTCATATCTGGTTGCTCATTCGTGGCTACATTAATCAGCTGTGTGGTGAAACACCGACTGATTTACGTGTGGGAATGTCTATGCCTACGCGGAACTTGGGTGGTTTAGCTGTGACCCTTACTGAGACTCAACGCAAGGCTGCGATTAAGTCCCCGTTTCAGTCAGGAGCAAATGCCCGTGATTTGGAGGATTGGCTCGAGGCGCAACCTCAGCGCTTTCTCTTGCTTGGCATTACGGCTGATTCGTACGAAATTGAAATTGAAATTGTTTACAACATGTACCGTATGCGCCGGTTTTTCACCAAAAGCCGGATGCGTCGGCTGCTGTCTCTGGGCCCTCCCAACTATGCCATACAGGGAACTTACAAGTCAGGGCTAGACCGTTAACCACCTAATCCAACCTCTCCAAGGGTGTTCGGGGGTTTTACTCCCCCCCGGGGAGGGTGCAAGTAGAGGTGAAGGTTGTGTGCATTCAGGGTCGTGCGTGGAGGCAATGTGCGGATGCGCGGCGGGAGGTCGTGCGGGACTTGATGCGGTATATGCGTAGGAGGTGATGCAGCCATTGGACCGTATGCGTATGGAGTTGTGTAAGAATGCGAGATGTGTCGAGGCGTGCTTTGGAGACGAGTTTATCAGGAGGGTCGGTGCGGGCGGTGAGAAGGGAGGTGAGACTCGTGATGGTGGAGGAGTGCGGTGTACCTGTGCGGCTCATGACGATGGGGAGGATGTCGACCACTGTGCCTGGCCAGTGGTTTCTGATGGCGTTCGCAAGGGGTGTGTATTTGGCACGTATGAGGTCGGCTGTGTGAGAGAGGTTGTTGTCTGTGCAGTATTTCCATTCTCCTATCTGAATCTTTCTTATGGATGCGTAACGTCGGCGACCGTTGGAATGACCAACGAATCTGGGTTCGAGGATGCGGATGAAGTCAGGTTTGTGTGCAGGGGGACGAAGCAGGGGGGGGAGAATCTCAGGGGGGAGGACGGCGGGGCATGAGGTTAGGGAGTCATGCGAGAGACCTTCGTCAGCAGCAACAAGGCGGGTGGGCATGTGGGTGGGGTGAGGTGGGTGGCAGTCAAGTGGGGTATGGGCAGGGGTGGGGGAGTCGAACGATTTTATGGGTTTGTTACCGAAGTCTGCGGTGATGGTTTCCCAGCGTCCTCCGTTGTGGCGTTCCAGTAGGGAGAGTAGGAGTTGCAGAGCGCTGTTGTGTCGGTCCTGTCTTAGACCAGACATAGAGGGGCAGTTACCGGCCATGTGGCCGTTGCTAGTGAAGTGGCCACATAGGGGGCAGCGTAGGGTGGGGTTGTGAGTAAGTAGGCGGGTGTTGTGGACGCCCCACATGAATTCTTGTTTGTGTGTGAACTGGATATTTGTGAGGGTTGAGTGTTTTTTGTGGTAAGAGAAGTCGGCGCCGTCCTTCGCGGCGCGGCCGAGGAGGGCTCCGTGTTTGGTTGTTTGCGAGAGAGGAGTGTGTGTGTGTTTTGTGCTGTAGTTGTGTGCGTCAAATTTGAGGTTGGTGTATCTGTAGGGTATGGGGTCCCCTAGGGTTTGTGGGATGAGGGTGTATGGCCATGTCCAGTGGCCTATCGTGACCTCTGAACCTGTGGTGTATGTAGTATCGGGTGGGTGACCATCCGCGACTTGGTTGGCGAGGGTGTCTGCGAGGTCGTTGCCGATGGAATGGTTGTGGGCTTTGATTTTGCCGAGGTGTGTACGGATGCCTGCTTCGCAGCGGGTTTTAAGGGTGTGTGTGATAGATAAGAGGGTGTCGCGGTGAATGTTGTGGCGGTAAGCGGTAGGGCAGTTTAAGTAACCTTGTATGAGGCGGAGGGAGCACGCACTGTCTGTGAGGAGGTGGGTGCGGCCAAGTTGGAGGCCTATATCTATGCCAGCTAATTCAGCACGATTTATTGTATGTGAGGGAGGGGTAGAGGTCACCATGATTTTGATTTTGGTGTCCGAGGCGGGGTGGGTAGCTGCTGCTCCGAGGGGGGTCGAGCTGCCTTTTTTCGAGCCGTCTGATGTGTATACAAAGTCCTGCCAGTTCCAAGCAGGGGTGCCTCTGGTGGGGGGGTACGTTAGATGCACGCGGTCCGGGAGGGGGTATGTGAGGGGGTGAGTTGGGTTTGGGGGGCGGTGGTATATACCTGCTGAGTGGGGTGAGTAGGTGACAAAGAGGTGTGGAGGTGGGGGGGTGATGATGGGGTTGGGGAGGTGAGTGTCGTAGATAGATTCGAGAGTGTTGTGAAGTGCGGTCATGGCTGTGGGTGATGGGAGGGTGGAGAGTGCGAGGGGGTTAGCGACGAGGTATATGTCGACCATCCATCGTGTGCCGAATGGGGTAGGGGTGGGGTTGCCAGTGTGTTGGTCGGGGGGTAGGAATGTGTTTGCGTCATTGGGGAGGGTGTAAAGGTGGTGGGTGTATGGGGAGTTGATGTATTTGGAGTGGCGGTAGGGTGTGTGTTCCCATCGGGGGAGGATGAGGATGGTTGCGCTGGGTGTGTGAGGGGCTGTGAGGTGTGCGCTGGTGATTGCGTGTTCCATGGCTCGTCTCATGCATTCGTGGTCGTATTCGGGGTTGGCTATGTTGGTGCCTTGCCAGGTGTGCGGGGCATTGCTGCCGCTAGATGAGAAGACTATATCTTCGGGGTAGAGGGAGTGGTAGGTGTGGGAGTGAAGGGATTTATTGAGGGGGTCGGAGTAGAGTTCTGTCTGGATGCGGAATGTGTGACGGAGAGCTGTGAGGAGGTCTTCTCTGGTGGCCCATCTATTACGATTGGTGGTGGCGGGTGTGGGTGAGTGGATTTCTGATCGGGAACCTAGGCGGGTGAGGAGGTGGTAGACCTCCTCTTCAAACGTATGCTGTGAGAGGTCGGGGCGGAAGAGTTGGTAGAGGTGGCGGACGCGGGGGCCGTTAAGGGTGGTGACCGCGCGGCCGTCGGGAGTGCAGATTATGGTGGTGTCGTGGAGTGTAGGGTGTGCGTGGATAGCGAATTTACCGGTAGGGAGCATGTCGAGGTCGGGGTTGATGGGGTCATGGTTGAATGTGATAAGGGGGTGTGACCACGGAGGGGGTCCGGGGTCTGGCAAGATGGGTGTGGTGGAGGGGACATAGCCGGAGTTAAATGCGGTGAGGGCGGTGGGGCCGGAGGGGGTCTCACTGATGGTGTCGTGGAGTTGTAGGCATGGGGCCCACTGCACTTCGTGGAGGTGGGTGAGGTCGTGTTGTTGGCCGCGAGCACACCATTCGCACTGCCATGTGGCGGGTCCCTGAGCTGGGCGGCACTGGGAGTGTATGGCAAAGTGCGGGCATGTGCAGCAGGTGGAGGAGGGTTCTGTGTGCAGGGGTTCATGACAAATGGAGCAGGCGGTGGGGGAGGGGGAGGGGAGGCATACCGATGTGGGAGTGGAGGAGATGAGGCGGAAGCCGTCGTCGAGTTGTAGCTGAATGTCCCATTCCGTGAGGTGTTCCGGGGCCCATTCAACCATGTACTGCGTTTGGCCGTATTCGGTGTCTTTGTGTTTGGAAATGATGCGTGTTACGTCGCAGGGGGGGTAGTGGTGGTCTGAGGGGGTGAGGTATTCTGTGTCTAAGTGTGTGATGGGTGCGGTGGGGGTGGGGTGAGTGGTGCGGGAGGTGTAGATGCCGGATTGGAGGGTGGGGGGTGAGCGGGGGAGGTGAGGGGAGAGGAGGGGAATCCACGAGGGGTGTATAGTGGTGGGGGGGGATGCTTGGTTGGTATTGAGGCTTGTGATGGGGAGGCGGTTGTGGATAGTATCGAGGGGTTCGGTGAGGATTGCGGCGAGGAGGCGGATGGGAACTGAGAGGGGGGTGGTGGACCCCGTGAGTGTGGTGATGGATTTACATGATTTGAGGATGAAGGAGGATGAGGTGGCTCTGAGGAGGACTTGTGACCACGTGGTGATGTTACTTTTCCATAGGGGGGTGAGGCGGGGTAGGAGGGAGGCGTGTGTTTTGCGGGGGGAGAAATCGCAGTAGGCTTGTTTGTATGTGTGAGGGTCGGTGATGTGTGTGGCTTTGTCCCGGAGTGAGGCGAGGAGGGCGTGGTCTTGAGTGGTGAAGTGGGCGCGGATTGTGGAGGCGATAGGGTTGGTGAGGGAGAGTGGAGGGATGTTGTGGAATAGGGTGCCCGCATCGCGTTGAGCTCGGACTAAGCACTTTAGTGTGGGTGGGGTGTAACAGGTTGACATGATGGATTCCGAGGGCCAGTGGGAATATGTTGTGGATAGGGTGCGTATGTGTGCGCGGGCCATGTGGCCTCTATAGCCTGAGTTGTTCATGATTTTATGTAGGTGGCAGACTGTGAGTTGTGCGGCGTGGGCTTTGAGGGAGGGGAGGCCGTATCCTAGGTCTGATGTAGGGCGGTGAAGGGCGGTGCGGGGAAGGTTACGTACCGAGGAGACGGCGGAGCGGAGTGCGCGGCAGATTTGTCCTTCGAGAGTGTCGAGTTGGGAGTCGGTGAAGAGGCCGAGCTGGAGGGTGAAATGCTTTCCGATGAGGAGTCCACGGATGACCCTGATTCTGCGGGATTGTGTTAGTGGGGAGGTGGAAAGGGCGGTGATGAGGGATGCAGTGGTACGTTTGAGTTCTTGCCAATGTTTGGTGAAGTTGAGGGAGGTGTTCAGTTCTACCCCTAGGACTCTGTATGTGTCCTTGGGGCCAATGGAGGGGATGGGGGCCGGGGTGGAGTTTAGGGAGATGAACTGAGTTTGCAGGCGGGATGCGAGGAGGGTAGTGTTGGCGAGGGTGAGGGCGTTGCCTGTGCGCCAGAGGGCGCCGGTGATGCAGCATTTGCGGATGTTGACGGTCATGCCGGTGTAGGCGCTGAAGAGGGAGAGTTTCCTGAGCTGGATGGTCATGTTGGGGGTCGATCCCGTGACGAGGCTGAGGTCGTCAGCAAAGCCGTGTCCTGGGTATGTGGCTGTGGGGACTGTGGGGTCGACGTTAGTGGCGGGGGGGCCTGGGCGGTAGCCCCGGCTTCCCACCGTGAGCCAGCGGAGGAAGGGTTCAAGAAAGAGGGTGAATAGAAAGGGGGAGAGGGTGTCGCCCTGGAGGGTTCCGCGATTAATGTCGATGGTAGGGGTGGGGCCATGTGGAGTAATATATTCTGTGGTTGAGACCCCGTAGAGGTGTTCGCATGTGTCGACAAAGGTGGGGGGCATACCGAGTTGACGCATGTGTTTGAACATGATGCGGTGGTCCGCGGCGTTGAAGGCACCTTTGAAATCCGCGTACATGACGTAGATGTCTTTGCTGTGGAGTTTCGCGTCCTCCATCGTCATAATGAGGGAGGAGAGGGCGTCGTGGATACTGCGGTGTTGTCGGAATCCGTCTTGTTGGTCGCTGAGAATGCCATGGGTTTCGGCGTACTTCGAGCCTGCATCTTTGATTAGTGCTGTCCATAGTTTAAGGAGGTTATTCATGAGGGCGATAGGGCGGTAGTTATCGAGGAGGGAGGGGTCGCCTTTTTTATGTAGGAGGCATGTTGTGCTGTGGCACCAATCAGGAGGGGTGTAGGATTTGTGTGCTAGGAGGGAGAGGAGAGAGAAGAGGGCGGAGCGGGTCGCCGGGGGCAGGAATTTGATTATTTCATTGGGGATACCGTCGGGGCCGGGGGCTTTGCCGGTGCCTAGGGAGTTGAGGGTTTTATCGAAAGTGTCGCGGGTAATCATGTCGGCAAGGGTGAGAGAGGGGTCTCCGCGGGGTTCGATGGTAAAGTTGTCGGGGTTGTTAGGGAGTTCCCATGGGGGGGTGGGTAGTTCGGGTGGGGTGGCGCAGCCGAGTTCGTTAGCGAAGTGAGAGTGTACCGCGTCAATGACGGCGGAGGGAGAGGATGCGGTGGTTTTATCGGGTTTGGTAATGCGGTGGAGGGTGGAGGTGGTGCCGGCGGGGGGTAGGAGGCCGCTTTTAATTTTCAATCGGCGGTGGGAGAGTTTGGGGCAGGTGTCGTAGGCCGCATTGGCTCGAGTTTTTATTTTTTTATCTTATCCGTGGTGGTGTCGTGAAGGAGCTGGCGGATGCGTGCTTGGCACTGTTGTTTGATGGCGTCAGGGGAGAGATATTCGGTTGTGTTTAATAGGGCTTGGGCGATGGGGAGGGGGCCGTTATTTTTGCTGCATTTACGGAGTTTGAGTATTTGAGTGCGAGTTTTATTTGTGAGCCAAGTGGGGTCAAGGGACGCTTGGGGTGGGCGGGGTTTTTTGTCGGGGAGGAGGGGCCAAACTGTGGCTGCGTGGTCCATGTGTTGGGAGAGGAGTGTGGTGAATTGTGAGGCTAGGGTGTCGAGGGTGTCGGGGGTGGCCGAGGTGTATGAGGTGTTGAGAATTTCTGCGTGGAGGGTTGCCGTTTGGTTGATGAGGTCGGGGGTGCTGGATTGGTACGCTTTTATGTGGTCGGGTGTGAGGGGAAGGCGAAAGGTGAGTTTGCGCGTCGTGTGTTGTGTGTGGGGGTGGGTATGGGGAGGGGGGGGGTGTGCCATGAGTGAGAAAGGGGCGGGGATGACGAGGTGGATTGCAGAGTGGTCAGTAAAGTGGGAGGGGGAGGGGAATATCGAGCAAGAGGATGGTGGGAGGGTGATAGGTGAAGGAGGCGTGGTGAGCCAGTGGTCAAGGCAGCCCCCGCTGCGGGGGAAGGTAGGGATGGGGTCGTGGAGGGGGTGGAGGTGGGATTTGAGTAAGGAGGTGAAGGCAGGGTGTCCTGTACCTGTGTGGGTGGTCGATTGGAAGTCCCCTCCCCAGAGGGTGCGGTGTTGCGGGTGGTCGTCCGCTAGTCGGAGGCCCCAAGCTGCAACTTCTGCGTAGAGGCGGGTCAGTTGGGGGTTGTAGAGCTGGGGCATATAAGTACCTATAAGGAGGTAAGGGGTGCCTGAGTGGGGGACGATTTTTAGCCCGGCGATATGGGGGATGAGGTGGGGGGGCGGGGTTAGGACAGTGGCAGACTGGAATGAGGCTCGGCGGACCGCGAAGAGAACGCCTGCGTTGGGTAGGGGCACAGTTGAGTAGCAAGGTCGGGAGCTTTTGAGGTGATATTGGGGGAGGGCTATGCGCCAGCGGGACTTGTGGGTGTCGTGGTTAGTTTCGGTGAGGATTAAGACGTCCGGTTGGTGGGAGGTGGAGAGGTGTTCAACGTCCATAATGGAGGTGTGTAGGCCGCGGGTGTTGAGGGTGATGAAGTGTAGTGGTTGGGATGTGTGGTGTGGGAGGATGGGGGAGGGGAGGGAGGGGGTGGTGCGGGGGGGGTCTTCGGGGGGGCGTTCTGCGGGTGGAGGTTGGAAGGGAGGGGGGAGGGGAGGAGGGGAGGGGGGGATGAGGGGAGTGGGTGGGGGCTTAGGGGGGGGGGGGTAGTGTGGGGTGGTGGAGGGCGTCGAGAAGGTGGTGGCGGCCTTGTGGGAGGGGGGCGGAGCGGAAGGTGTGGTTCCATAGGAGTGTGTGTAGGGAGTAAACCGAGGAACGGGGGTCGAAGGGGGGGGGGTTGTATGGTTGGTCCGGGGGGGCTGTGGTGATGAAGTAGGTGTGCAAGATGGCGTGGGTACCGCACGACCATGCTCCGTCGGAATCGTTTTGGCGAGGTGGGTTGAGGAAGCGTAGGGTACCGACGGGAGGGGGGGGGGAGGAGTTCCAATCAGAGAGGAGATTGAGAGAGCGGGCGAGGAGGTCGGGCGGAGGAGGGTGATGGAGAGAGTCGATCCATGTGGCTGAGGTGTGAGTTAGGTGTAAGAGGCCGAAGTGTGAGTGTTGCCATGTGAGGATCACGAGAGAGTGGTTAGGCGTCCCCGGACGGGGGGGGGCGCTTCGGTTGGCGAGGTTAGTCCAGTGGCTGGGGAATTGGGAGTTGTTGTGGTGATTATCGACTTCATTGTTAGTGATAACTGTGTACGAGGCGGTGGGAGTGGAGTGGAGTTTGGATAACGTCATAGCAAGGCAGTAGAGGTTGGAGAGGTCCTGGTAACGACCCCATTGGAAGGATAGCACCGCAGAGGAATCGAGGCAGCCGATGGGTGTAGGGAGGCCGTATTCAAGGTTTAGGTCGAAGAGGTAGTTATGTAAGACGGTGCAACAGGTGCGTGGAGTAAAGTGGGCCGGGAGAGTAGGCGGAAGCATGGAGGTAGTAGTGTGTCGTCGGATATCTAGCTGGGGGGTGGGGGGTTGGTTGTGGGGTCTAACCTCTGGGCCTTGAGGCCCGTCATGTGGGGGACTAATGATGATAAGCGGCCTTGCCGGCCGAGGCTTGTGGAGGGCGAGGGTGTGAGGCTCCGGAGGGTCCGTTCGTCGACGTCATGCTCATTTCGGCGGGTGGAAGCTCCTTGGAACGGGTGGTCTTCTGGAGCTTAAGAGAGGGTGGTAAGTGTAGGGATGGCGGGGAGAGGATGAGAGGGTAGGGGAGGGGGGATTGAAAAATTGTAATCAAGGTGTGGTAGGTATTAGAAGGAGGGCGATAGTGGGGAACTGTGACAGAGGGGGCTGTCGATATCGTATCAAAAGTGCTTCGGGGCTTCCGAGAGAAGCCTCGGAGCAGGCCTAAAGGAAGTGGGGACTGTAGGGGCGGGGGAATACGTGTATCGCTGAGAATGTTACTGATTCGTGACTGCCAGACTGTTTCTGTAAGGGAGGGGCGATATTTCCGGGGCAGGGGGGTGCGCGGGGGGGCGGGTGATCGGTTAATTAATCTGGTAGAGCAGGTCGGGTGGGCTAAACTCAGCAGGGGAAGCACTGTCATTATCACAGTGACGGGCGAGTAGGGCAGAGCATGGGGCGTGTAAAAGGGGGGAGAGAGAACGATTGCACGAGGTGCTACAGTGTGGTAATCGCAGGTAAGCGCGAGTGTCTGTTGAGTTAGGCGTGTTATCGCGGTAAAAGTAAAAAAGGGAAGAAAGGTAGAAAAGAAAAGGATGGAGCGGAGAGGAGCGACGACTGGAGCGAGTGAGGGATAGAGCGAGGGAGCAGGGGGAGGGTAGCAGGGAGAGGGGTGACGGGGGTGACTGATCAGGGCGGTGGTTAGTGCACTTGTAAGAATCAGGCCTGTAAAAAGAATTTCTAAGGAAAACGACTTTTTGCGAGTTACAGGGTGATGCATTATCGATCGAACTGTGCAGCTCTTTGGCTGGGAAGCACTAAGGTGGGGAGAGGGTTTCGATTTAAGTGCGCTGATAACCAGTGTATCAGTGCAGGCTAACGGGAGGGGTCGCTGGGTGCTATACAGGGCCGTATTGTGGGATGGGGGGTGTCGGTCGGCGAGCGGCGAGTTCGGGCGAGAGGGAGCGTGTAGGGCAAGGGCCGGCGCGACAGGCCAGGCAACTTGAGCAGCTGCGAGTGTACTAGTGTAGGTGTGGGGTAGGTGGGTAGCATGAGAGGGGGGGGGGGCGTCGTTGAGTACAGATCAGGGCAGTGGTTTGTGCAGGGGCAGGGATCAGGCCTGTATAATAATTTTTTCTTTCTCTGATTAAAGAGGATGATTTTCGAGGTACATGATGTTGCATTATTGGTCGAACTTTACAGCACAGTGGTTGGGACGCACTAAGGTGAGGGAAAGGCATCGGTTTAAGTGTGCGCTTAACGAGATTATCAGCGTGGGCTAATGGGAGGGGATGGGGGGTGTTAGACTGGTCCTTACTGTGGGACAGAGCGGGACTATCGCACCGGTACAGGTCGCCTGTGTGGGTTTGTGAGTCAGCGGCCCGTCCCAGGTCAGTGGTTGACCTGGGGGCGGCGAGGACCAGAGGCGTCTGGAGTCCTCTGACTGGTGAGGGTTCCAATGCCGGGTCCAGGTCTTGGGCCGATGGGGGTAGTCGGGGCTCCGGGTTGAGTAGAGCGAGCGGATGTCCCGCTGGATAGCTCCGGGGGTTGTAGGGGTCCGCGGCGGGTGCAATCACGCGCCGATCCCGCAATGGCAAAAGCATTTGTCTGTGAGTGGGGGGGGGGGGGTAGGGGTCGAGGACATTACCATCGAGTTGGATTTCGGGTGTGCGAGAGAAGTAGTGGGGTTGATTGTGGCTTTTCGAGTAGGTGTTTGAGTGTAGTGCGCGTGTTGGCTGCACGCGACCAGGCCCGGTGGGACCTGGGTTTGTTGGATGCTTGCGGCGGAAGGGAACGTCCGGACGCTCGGAGGGGCGCGGTGTGGCGCGCCGCTCCCCTGGGGGGGATCTTTTTGTAAGCGATGGTTGTTTTTGTTCTTTCGTAGTATTGTGACGGGTACTTGTGTGGTTTTCGAAGTGGATGGCGCGATAGCTGTCGGGGGGGTGAAATTCAAATCCCTGGAAGCTGCGCCTTTGAGTGTGTACCGTCTGGTGTCGCTACGGATCCACTGACCATTGTGAGCTAGGCTCGGGTGGGGAGAGGTGGATGGTACACGCTGTTCAGCGGCCCTGTCCACCAGTCTAGCGCTCGATGGGAGGCCAGGCCCAGAGCGAAGACGATCGGCGTTGCTCATTCGAGCTACCGACCCATCCCCGGTATGTGGTGTAGTAGTACTTTAGTAGTACTTTGGATCTTTTTACTGTCTTTAGTGACGGTAGGATACGTTTTGATTCGTACGACTCAATTATCTCGGGTTACGTCACAGTTCTTTGGACATCTGAATGGGTGGTGGCTGAATCGGAAAGATCAAGCCGCTATCCCGTCTACGTTTGACCTGCTTGTCGCGGAGCTGCGGAAGACTACGTTTCTCCCGAACATCCAAGGTGATGCGATTAACGCTCTGCTCAACTTTACGCAAGGCAGCATGAGTTACGCTCTCTACACCAAGCAGTTCAACGACTTTTTACGTCGGTCACGTCTGAATCTTACAACCGATGTGCATTGTGTGCGCTTTATCAATGGACAAGCGAACTTTACACTGAAGAATCAAGCGAAGTAACACCGGTCGCAGAAAGGTTACAACATCACTCTGGTAGAGCTGCAAAATTTTCCGAATGACGTCGTAACAAATTCGCCGGAGCTCGGTGGTATGCGGTCTACGGCTGGCCCATCTACAGTACATGGAGGCGGACAACCCACTCGGAAGCGCAACTCTGATGACCCGCTCGTCGGAGCCTCTAAGATCTGGAAACGCAATGGTGGTGGCCGTGGTCGAGGCCGTGGACGTGGAGGCAATAATGGTGGAGGCCGTGGTCAACCATCTTCAAACTCATGACGAATTGACTTCAACGCCATAGCCAATGCGATGACATCTGAGGAGCGCAAGAGACACATGGAGGAGGGCCTTTGTTTCAAGTGCCACAAGAAGGGACACCGACTGTTTCAGTGCCATGAACTGAAGGGCAAGGCACCTATGGAAGTGCCGCAGTCCAAGAAGCAATGATGGTGGCAAGGCTGTTCTACCAGCGAACTGGAGCAGCCGGCTACATCTACTATTCGTCATGAGACATTGTTAGCGATAGAGGTCGTCGATTCACCTTCGACATCTCCATCGACTATAGTCGCGACACCTGCAACTCTAGTCGCAGGTTGTCGTCGTCAAACTAAGCAAAGACAGAGTTGTAAACCTGTAACCAGACGTTCGATTGAATGGAAACTCGTTGACTCTGTTTTTGAGCCTTTGCGTGCACGATTCAACTTCACATTGGAGGGATGTGCTGATGATGAGGGTCTAAACTTGCACAGTGATTTACCTCACTGTTCGCCGAGTGGCTCGATTCTTGAGAGGGACTTGTCAGGAGAACGGGTGTTCATTAATCCACCCTGGGAGCTGGCTGAACGGATTGCACAGCATTTGGAGGATTGTCGTCGAACATCTCCGACATCTACGATGGCTGTTTTTGTGCTACCGAAATGGGCGAAATTCGCTCAACTTACTAAGCACTAGAAACTCTACCAAGAATTCCCAGCGCGGACACAGCTCTTCACTCGCCAGTCACTGGAGAACCGAACGCAACAAGAGGTGGTTGCTCCACCTCCTTGGCATGTACATCTGTGGTTAGTCGACGCAGATTGTGCGTTTACGACATGAATTTCAACGGACTTTTTACGTCTTACGTGATTTACGTACTGCTGATTAAGTCCTAGGTTTACCATGGCTTCATGACGAACATGCCTCTTTACAATTTGGTTCAACCAGGGTTTTTACTCTAATGGACGGCACAATAGTGGAGATTACGCTCGAGGAACGACGCCATGAGTGTCTACTAATGTCATCTACTACAGTTCAGAAACTCGGCGCCCGCCGGCGGCGCAGCGGCGGCGGCCCCGGAGGGGGGTGCGCTCGCAGGCCCGTCGGCATCCCCTCACCTCCCCGTGGTGGGCGCTGGAAACCCCGTAGCCGTGCCAGGCCTGGCACGGTAGGGGGCTAAGAGGGCCGACAGCTCGATCCGTGAAATCAGCAGCTGTCGGGAAAGCCCTGTACAGAGGGCTTTTGAAAAAATAATTTCTGTGCACTACCGGCGCCAAGATCTCCCGCTCGGCCCGTCCGATATGTTTTTTCGCGCGCAGATACTCCTAGATACAGCCTTACTTTTAGGAGTGGGGCCTGTACTACGGCAGCGTTTGATGGCGAGGAGGGTACGGCCGGATCAGCGGTGGGAGGCGGGTGTTGGAGCTGGTGGTGGCCAGCCGGGAAGCAGCGCCAGGAAAGGGCGCTCGCAAGCCGTCGACCAGCCCTGTGCCGGTCGAACCTTGCCGAGGGGTGAGGCAAGACATGGCACAAGACGGTGGCTAGTCGCAGACGGAGGAGCGGCTATATGAGGCGGCGGCGATCCTCAGGATCAGCCGCCGCCGGAAAGCCCTGTACGGAGGGCTTCTTTCGGATACTAAAGACAATGTCCGTACCCGGCGTCGAGCTAGTTGGGGAGCAGCACCAGGGTAGGGCGCTCACTAGCGCGCCGCTACGTCGTCCAACGTCATCTCCCGGGGGGAGGAGTAAGCTGGGACGGCAAGGAGGACAGTCGTGACGGGAGGAGCGACACGATCTGGCGGCGACGACCCTTTGGGTCGGCGCCGCCGGAAAACCCGGCACGGAGGGTTTTGCTTAATTCCGGGCGCCCGCGGCCCGCCGGATCCGGCTACGGTGACCTACCCCCCCCCCCCCCCCCCCCCTCTTCGACACCCACTACCCCGACAGACCTTCATACTCCTAGGGGTCCTTGAGCGTGGGCCCGGGTGAGCGCGGAGGCCCCCGCTCAAGAAAAGGCTGCTCGGTGGACGCGCGATTAGAGGGGGGAGGGTACGGCCACAGGCCGGAAAACCGACAGGTACCCGGGTACCAGACAGAGAAAAAACCGGGGAAATGAGCGGGGAAAATTCAGGCGCGGAGGCAGGAGCGCTAGTTTTTTCTATGTCTGTGTGTCTCGGCCCCCCCCCACCTGTCCTCGAGGTGATGGGGGACCTCGACACGGAGGACCGCCGCGTCGGTGGACGCGGCAAGACCTTGGGGCGGGGTTTACGGGATGGAGCGGCGGGATCGACGAGCGACCGCGCGAGGAGGGTGTTTTTGCCAGCCTTTCCCCTCCTACCTTTGGCAAGACCGAAGTCACGCGGGAGCTAGATTAGGCTGGCCCGTCGTCCCTCCCGAACGCCGACCGGCCTAGGCCGGTCGACACCCCGGTTCGGTGGGAGCGGGCCGTGCATCGTGAAGGTCGAGCAGCAGTTTAGTTTTGCATTTCTAGACAAGTGGATTAATTTTTAGATCTGTTTTTCTTGATTACAAAATTATTACGCTGTTACTTCTTAGGTGGGGGGACTGTGGCAATTACTGCGGTTGCTTACAGTTATATAACTCCCGAGGAACGTCGACACACATTGCAGATAGGTGTGTCGATAAGAAATGTACCTAGTCGGAGAGATCCGGGCCCAACTTGCTAATAAGTCCTGTATGGCGAAGTAGAGTGGCCCGTGAGACAGCACTCGGTCCAGTTTGCCGGGACATGTTGTAAACAATTTCAATTTTTCAGAAACTCGTGCGCAAGACGCGCCGCAGCAGGGGACGTAATGCTGAATTATACGTCATTGAGCTCGCAGGCCCGTCGGCATCCCCTCACCTCCCCGTGGTGGGCGCTGGAAACCCCGTAGCCGTGCCAGGCTTGGCACGGTAGGGGGCTAAGAGGGCCGACAGCTCGATCCGTGGGATCAGCAGCTGTCGGGAAAGCCCTGTACAGAGGGCTTTTGAAAAAAATAATTTCTGTGCACTACCGGCGCCAAGATCTCCCGCTCGGCCCGTCCGATATATTTTTTCGCGCGCAGATACTCCTAGATACAGCCTTACTTTTAGGAGTGGGACCTGTACTACGGCAGCGTTTGATGGCGAGGAGGGTACGGCCGGATCAGCGGTGGGAGGCGGGTGTTGGAGCTGGTGGTGGCCAGCCGAGAAGCAGCGCCAGGAAAGGGCGCTCGCTAGCTATCGACCAGCCCTGTGCCGGTCGAACCTTACCGAGAGGTGAGGCGAGACATGGCACAAGACGGTGGCTAGTCGCAGGCGGAGGAGCGGCTACAGGAGGCAGCGGCGATCCTCAGGATCAGCCGCCGCCGAAAAGCCCTGTACGGAGGGCTTTTTTGGACACTAAAGACAATGTCCGTACCCGGCGTCACGCAAGTTGGGGAGCAGCACCAGGGTAGGGCGCTCACTAGCGCGCCGCTACGTCGTCCAACGTCATCTCCCGGGGGGAGGAGTCAGCTGGGACGGCAAGGAGGACAGTCGCGACGGGAGGAGCGACACGATCTGGCGGCGACGACCCTTTGGGTCGGCGCCGCCGGAAAACCCGGCACGGAGGGTTTTGCTTAATTCCGGGCGCCCGCGGCCCGCCGGATCCGGCTATGGTGACCTGCCCCCCCCCCCTCTTCGACACCCACTACCCCGACAGACCTTAATACTCCTAGGAGTCCTTGAGCGTGGGCCCGGGTGAGCGCGGAGGCCCCCGCTCAAGAACAGGCTGCTCGGTGGACGCGCGATCAGAGGGGGGAGGGTACGGCCACAGGCCGGAAAACCGACAGGTACCCGGGTACCAGACAGAGAAAAAACCGGGGAAATGAGCGGGGAAAATTCAGGCGCGGAGGCAGGAGCGCTAGTTTTTTCTATGTCTGTGCGTCTCGGTCCCCCCCACCTGTCCTCGAGGTGATGGGGGACCTCGACACGGAGGACCGCCGCGTCGGTGGACGCGGCAAGACCTTGGGGCGGGGTTTACGGGATGGAGCGGCGGGATCGACGAGCGACCGCGCGAGGAGGGGTTTTTTGCCAGCCTTTCCCCTCCTACCTTCGGCAAGACCGAAGTCACGCGGGAGCTAGATTAGGCTGGCCCGTCGTCCCTCCCGAACGCCGACCGGCCTAGGCCGGTCGACACCCCGGTTCGGCGTGAGCGGGCCGTGCATCGTGAAGGTCGAGCAGCAGTTTAGTTTTGCATTTCTAGACAAGTGGATTTATTTTTAGATCTGTTTTTTCTTGATTACAAAATTATTACGCTGTTACTTCTTAGGTGGGGGGACTGTAGCAATTACTGCGGTTGCTTACAGTTATATAACTCCCGAGGAACGTCGAGATACACATTGCAGATAGGTGTGCCGATAAGAAATGAACATGGTCGGAGAGACCCGGGCCCAACTTGCTAATAAGTCCTGTATGGCGAAGTAGAGTGGCCCGTGAGACAGCACTCGGTCCAGTTTGCCGGGACATGTTGTGAACAATTTCAATTTCAATTTCAATACGTCATTGAACTTACGCCTGCCGCTGACCAGCCAACTGACTTTCACACTGGAGAGGAGCTAACAGCAGAACGACGTGACAACTTCCGGTCGTTACTCTACGACGACTTTCCGAAGTTACTCCGACATGTCGACTCTCCACATGTAAGCCGACAGTGGGATCATCGCATTGAAACAATTGGCCCGATGCGACGTCATCGGCTGAACAGATTGTCACCTGCAGAGCGCGTTGAGCTTAACCGACAGCTCAAAGATGCAGTGGAGGCTGGTCTGATCCGTCCCAACTATAGTGAGTTCGGATCGCCAATTCTTTTTGTGCGTAAAGCAATCGGCTCGCTACGTCTGTGCATTGACTACCGTGGCCTGAATGAGGTTACGCGTAAGATGCTTACCCGCTTCCGCGTGTGGACGACACACTGGACGAGCTTAAGGACGCGAACTTTTACACCCATCTCGACCTCGCCTCCGGATTTTGGCAAGTTCGAGTGCGTGACAAGGACATCCACAAGACGGCGTTTCAGACCCCTGATGGCTTAATGGAATGGGTCGCCATGCCGTTTGGATTGTGCAATGCGCCAGCAACATTTCAGCGGATGATGAATGACATACTTCGCGACTTTTTACATAAGCTCGTTACTGTCTGCCTAGATGACGTTTGTATTTACAGTCGAACTTTGGAGGAACACATGGAGCACTTGTGTCTTGTCCTACAGCGATTTAAGGAGGAGGGCTTGAAGTTACGCCTTAAGAAATGCTTCTTCGGCCTTCAAGAAATGGAGTATCTGGGCTATACTGTGTCGGATGGTAAAATTTTGGTTTCAACAAAGAAAGTCGAGGCCGTTGCACACTGGCCACTGCCCACGACGCAGAAGGAGGTTCGCAGTTTCGTACAGTTCTGCAACTTCTATGCCAGATTTATTCATCATTTCAGCGACCTTACGGCTCCGTTGACGGACTTACTGCGGAAGTCCCAGCCACATAAGGTTACGCTGACGCCTGTCTGTTTAGAAGCCTTTGAGACTCTCAAGTTACGGCTCATTTCCGCGCCATGTCTAATCCTTCCGGAGGTCGGCTCGGACGCGACGTTCACCGTGGCTACATATGCTTCAATAGTGGGGATTGCAACAGTCATGTTGCAAGACCAAGAAGGAAGTCTTCAACCAGTCTCTTACTGGGCGCGTAAGCTGAATCCAGCTGAGCGTGGTAACACTTACTCTGCGTACGACTTAGAAGCTTTGGCCGTATGCGAAGCTGTCAAGCACTGGAGGTGCTACTTTGAAGGATGCTCTAAGTACCTTGTCGTAACAGACCACGACACACTGCGACATATGCTCAGGCAACCGAACAACAGGCTGAACAAGCGGCAAGCAAGATACCTGCGGGATTTGCAGCCGTTTGTGGGCTCGATGACACTTGCATATCGCAAGGGAGCTATGAACGAAGCTGACCCGTTAAGCCGGCGTCCAGACTTCGTACCTTAGGCCACAGTTCCATTATTTTGGGATGGCGAGGTTCCGTCAGATCAAGAATTACGACGGAAGTCCCAGCCGTTATTTGAAGACGCACATTTAAACTTATTGCTTGTTAACGCGTTACGGCTGAGCCCTGAGTTCGCTGATCTCATTCGCGAGGGGTACTCCCAAGACTCGCTTTATGGGGACGAGGGTGAGTGGACGAAAGACAGCCGGATTGAAGCCAGAGATGGATACTTCTTGCGCCTCGATCGCCTGTGCATTCCACAGAACTATGAGCTCCGACTGAGATTGATCACAAAGCTGCACGCAAGTTCGTCAGCTGGTCACAGAGGAGTCGCTAGCACTCTTGCTAAAGCACTCGACAGATTCTGGTGGAAACGACTTCGCCAAGATGTGAAAGATTTTTGTGAGCGGTGCGTCGTATGTCGACGAGCAAAGATTCGACCGGAGATGGCTGCGACTCTTTACCCACTACATGTTCCACCCAGACCGTGGCATACAGTTGGTCTTGACTACTTGACACACTTACATGAGAGCAATGACTTTAATAGTGTGCTGATTGTAGTAGACCATCTAACTCGAATGGCCCGTTTTCTGCCGTGTACAGAGACTGTTACTGCCGAAGAAACTGCAACTTTGTTTTTACAGGCAGTCTACCGTTTACATGGACTACCCCGTGTGCTAGTCAGTGATCGCGACCCGAAATTCGTTAGTGGCTTTTGGCAGACACTTTGGCGACGCCTTGGAACGCGCATGAACATGTCTTCCAGTCGATATCCAGAGACAGACGGACTGACAGAGCGAGTGAGCATCACGTTTCAGCAGCTTCTTCGGTGCTTATGTTGCTATGATGGCTCTGATTGGACGACTCAACTACCACAAGTGGAATTTGCGTATAACGCCTCTCGTGCACTCGGAATTGAACACACACCGCTCGAGGCTAATTTTGGATTCTCTTATGAGGAGCCTCCTGACCTGTTGTTTCGCATGCGACCGTCAATTCCAGTTTCGCAAGACGCAACAGAGCGGTTAAGACTGTTACAGGAAGTACACACCATGGTACGCTCCGTGTTACAGCTACACAAGATCGAGATGCAAGCGCGCACAGAACCGTCTACATCGCCACACTTCGCCAGAGGAGACAAGGTGCCAGTCGTCACAACAAACCTTTTCCTGCGTGGACAGCCGAATCGGAAACTCATAGACAGACAGCTTGGACCTTTTACAGTGGAGGAGCAAATTGGGAAACACAATTACTGATTGAAACTTCTAGCGACAGTACGCTTACATCATGTGTTCCATGTGAACAATTTACGACCCTGCTCTACCGCTCCGCTACGACCAACTGTCTTGGTGACTGTTCTTGAAGGAGATGACGAAAATCTTGACGTCTCGCACATCTCTGATGTGTGCATTAAGTCGCTACCTGGGCGACGAGGCAAATATCTGCTCTTCATGACGCACTTCAGTGATGACGACATTCCACCTGTCTGGCACCGGTTGCATGAGGTACACCGGACAACAACGTTACAAGATTTCTTGGAGACGCCCCAACGGCACAAATTTGCCAAGACTCAGGCGTACATTGACTTCATGCACGCTTACCCAACGCGAATTCCCGAGTCCCAGTAAATGCTTCGGTAAAGGAGCTTAGACCATGGAGGTCTGCCTCGCGGCGGCCTCACAGATCTATCAAGAGGGGGAGGGTACGAGTGTGACGAGTACATTCTTGCAACAGTACATTGCATGACATTGTACATGTACTCGTTACTAATTCCAATTCGTGCTTTTCCATCGGACGGACGTACAAACGTGGGTACGTCGCTACTGCAATATTCATAAGGGTATTGATGCATAATGTACGACCACTACCTCCCGGTACGTACAGATACGCACAGTTTATCTAACTAGCCAGATGACGCGCCTAAGCGAGTTCTCCGATGCAGAAGGAGCCGCGTCGTGATTCTCAATGCTAGACGGGCCGCGTCTCTGGACAGATGACGACAGTTAGACAACCCTAACGCCTGACACGTAAGCGAAGCAAGCAGGCGTAAGCTATCTGGGCAGAAAACTATTTAAGCCCGGTGCAGTAGAGGGAGGTGACAGAACCATTTAAACAATTCCTTTGTTACTTACAACATATACTGCTAAAGTACAAGCAGTGAAACATCTTCTCAACATCATCTCTCGACAACATCTTTTGCCATCTTGCAACGACAAGACTAGACAGATAAGAACTGATTTGTGCTAGCGTTTAGCTTAAGGAGGCTAACCGCCACAAATGTTGACGGCGGCGACGGCGGAGGCCGTGGGCGAGGCCGCGGGCGCGGGCGCGGCAAGGGCCGAGGCTGAGGGCGCTACAAGTGGGCGGCGGCTACAGGGGCGTTAAAAACGTACCATACGGGACGGAAAAGTTATCATTATTCGTAATGATAACTCTAGCGCCAGAGATTATCATTATTAGGAATGATAATATTATCAATAGCGATACCCGTTTTACGCGGACCGTCACATCGCCGTCTTGACCGTCCACTATACCCGTACCGGGTACAATTACGAGTTAAGAAAAAGTTATCATTCCTGTATGTATAGGAAGGGGGTAAAGCTGAGGTTTAGAAAACGAAGTCGACTTTTTATTTCCGATAACCCGTACATTTTAAAAGTCGATTCGCCCTCGTACGGGGTTTAGAAAACAAAGTCAACCCCAAAACGTACCACGGACTTTGTTTCGGACTTTATTTCTAGCCCAAAATGAAAACAAAGTCGGGCGACTTTGTTTTCGTTTCGAAGTCCGAAACAAAGTCGAAAATGAAGTCGTGGCTGTACATTACGATATGTGTGCGCGCGCGACCTGTAGCATGGCCACCCGCACCGCCCGAACACCAGTAGGCGACTACATCCGCAAGCCACGCCTCCACCTGTGGAAGGGGTCCACAGGCCTCGCTTGCTAGAATGGAGCGGGCGAACGTGCCGGAGAATCCTCTGCCGCAAGAGCTTCTGGCATTGCTCAGCTCGATGTCAGCCGAGCAGCGGGCGGCCGCCCTCTTTCCGTCCGGCCCACCCCGCGCCGCCATCCCGTCCACACCTAGCCAGGCCGTGGCTGGCACGGACTCTGGCCAGACCACCGAGCGCACCGAGGGATCTGGCTTGTTTCCCGCGGCCGAATACGGCGCGGGCTCGGTCAACAAGCCGGCCACTCACGCCGATCCTACCGTCGCGTTGCGGCTTTTAGGTGGTGATGCGCTGGATACTCCTGCACATATTCGTACGGGTACTGGTACGGTACATGTACGGATACCGGTACTCGTACTGGCTGTGTCCATGAAACTTCGATTTCATTTTCTAAACCTGGGTTTACGTAACATGCCGACGTCAGCACATCGCTACGCGAACGATAACGGTTCCGTACAAAAGTCGAAAGTCGACTTCGTTTTCTAAACCTCAGCTTTAAGTCCACTTCGTTTTTCTAAACCACGCTATGCTATCATCGGTTTTTAATTCCGCTTTTAATCGCTTTTGTCATAAACGATTTATAAAGCACAATATTTTGTCTATGACCAGGTATTTACTTACAATAAAGATATATCATAAATTCATAATAAGCATATCTTTACAATTGCTCTGTGTCGTGTTTGGACTGCAACAAATGGTAAAAGCTGACAGGCGGATTATTTGAAAGGGTACTTCAACCAATGCCAAAAAACGCTATGACAGCTAGCCTATAGATACCTATGAAAATATTGTGCCGTTGTTCAATCGCAACGTGTAGCTTTCTACTGGTGTTCTTCGAGTGTGAATTTTTATCGTCGTTTAAACCTGTTCTTGTGCGTTGATTTATCACCGCTTATTTTCTCGTATGATACGTGGCAGTGTCTTCCACGGATTGTCTCCCGCCGTGGATAGTGTGGCAGTTTGCCTATGCTAGCTAACTCCTATCAAAAATCAATGTTGTCGCTTGTGTGACGAGTAGAGTCATGCAACAATACATTGCATGACATTGTACATGTACTCGTAACTGATTCTAATTCGTGCTTTTCCATCGGACGGACGTACAATGTGGGTACGTCGCTACTGCAATATTAGAAAGGATTATGATGCGTATTGTACGACAAGAACCTCCCGGTACGTATAGGTACGCACAGTTAATCTAACTAGCCAGATGTCGCGCCAAAGCGAGGTTTCCGATGCAAAATGAACCGCGTCGTGATTCTCTATGCCAGTCGAGCCGCGTCGCTAGACTGTTGACGACGGTTGGAAAGCCCTTACGCCTGACACGTAAGCAAGTGTGAGCATGCGTAAGCTATTTGGGCAGAAAGCTATTTACGCCCAGTGCAGTAGAGGGAGGTGAGAGAACCATTTAACAATTCCTTTGTTCACTTACAACATATACTGCTAAAGTATAAGCAATGAGACATCCTCTCATCATCTCTCATCTACACCACCACTCTGACATCAAGCAGCGACAGAACTGATCAGAACAGAACAGATTTGTGCTAGCAGTTAGCTTTAGAAGGCTAACCGCCACACTTGTTATTGCAAGTGGAAGTGCATATGCAGAGATGTTCATCATTTAGAGTTAACACATGGTTGCAACCTAAAAAAAAAATGTCGTATGCCACCTCCCTCCAATACACTACTAGGCTTATATAGGTTTGCCTAGTTGACTCCCGCCTAGTCTCGCATGCTCTTTGTGCCTTGCATTGGGGCTCTCGTAAAGGTCTCAACAGAGTGGCGACGAAGCATGTTTGTTTCGGGAGATAAGACCATAGCGTCATATAGCTTTTTAGAATTAGCTATGCATATTGTAAGTGCCATGAGGTACTAGTAGTGCGTTGTCTATTGTGCAATGTCCTCGAGTTGTAGCAGTGGCGACGAAACCGCAAGCACGTCCTTCCGATGGAAAAGTATGGATCAAATTAGTAGCGAGTGCATGTACAATCTTAGGTAATGTACTCTTAGAGGACAATAGTTGTCACAATAGCATAGCGGGCGCTTTTGACGTGCTCCATCCGCGCGTTGACATAGTAGTAGTTTTCACAATTACCCCGCGTTGGGCCGCTAGCTAGCACCTTATACCCTTAACATGCGTGGGTATTAGTGGCATAATACCGAGTGGACCAATTAGTTACCGTAAGCATCTAAGCTTCTTTTACGCCATCGACGGGAGCCACCCACGTGCACATCCTTGCACTTCTATCACGTCACAAAATCATAACACATGTCTCGTGTTATTGTGTCACGGCTACACGATACCTTTTTTCGCCAGACTCCCACCGTTCTCAAGCATGTCTCGTGATTGGTTGTGTTGACCATATCGCCATCTTTATTGCCCTCTCAATTTTGAAGGCAATCGTGAGCGTGCCTCCCTTGAATGGAGTGATTTATCTTATTATAGCATACTTCTTTTTTTTATTTGCGATGCGCTTACTTTTCAGCAAAGCCGCGTTGCACAAAAAGAGTAGGTAAGCTTGCACGCAAAAATCACTCCGGCAGCGCAAGGAGCGCACGTACTACTGATCCGCCGCAAGGCTTCAAAAAATCCGAGTGTGCTATTGGTCTACCGCCTCAATATATTCTATGGCAATTTATTGTCCGAGTGAACCGGAACGTGAAATTCGAAACATTTTAGCTAGGGGCACACCAATTCGAAATGAGAGACATTCGCCATGAGTCGAGTGGGGCAGTCCTAACCCAACGGTTGAGTCTCTTGCCATGAGCCACACTCGCCGGCACATTCCACCTATAAAATAATAGGGGGAGATGGAACGGAGATGATTTCGTACCCCAATCATTTGGAACCCGGGCAGAAATCATCGCACTTGTCATGAACCGCACATGCACTCCTCACGCACTTGCACT
Organism: Tetraselmis chui; assembly: GCA_026401115.1. Classification (NCBI taxonomy): domain Eukaryota; kingdom Viridiplantae; phylum Chlorophyta; class Chlorodendrophyceae; order Chlorodendrales; family Chlorodendraceae; genus Tetraselmis; species Tetraselmis chui. The sequence goes on along the minus strand of JAPMLY010000157.1, from coordinate 278,606 downwards.
CTCCAACATCAACCCTCTCATCGACTTGCTCGAAATCTCCCTCTCCACCCACTAAGAGAGACATTGCCTGCATCAACTCTCGCATACACACTCACATCCCCCAACGGCTATGCTAGCTTCTCCGCATCAAATCCCTCACTACGTTAGAGCAACTAACGCGCCGACACGCCTTCTTCTCCCCTTCCCATACCCACACCTCGTCTTACCACCCCCTCCGATGGGGAGTACGGCTCCAACTTTACTCGGAGAGGATGGAGAAGGAGCCCCCCGGCCTCAATATCTTTCCTGGATGGCTTATACAATAGGGCCCTTACAGCACCCGGCGAATACTCACTACTTGTTATAAATCATTTGGAGGACTATGGCAATTACTTTGGTTGCTTCCAATTTCTATCCTCCGAGGAACGTCAGCACACATTGCACACATTGGTGTGTCGATAGGTGTACGTAGTCGAAGAGTACCCGGTCCAATTACTTTTCCAAATTGTTGTAGATGGCAAAGCGTTTAATGGCCGTTAGATAACAATCGGTACAATTTGCCGGTATTTCTACTTTCAATTTTTACAATTGCATGATGACAAAGTTCAATTGCAAGGAGGAGCCAAAGGCCATCCCCACGGAAGCCCTCACCAACAATAACAACATTGACTGCATGTCTACGTTCATACTTTCAACCCCATATGCAAAAACGAGCGACGGAGAGGAGTGGCGCCGGGCGGTGATTAAGAATTATTATAGATGGTTGCCAGTTAAATTGCGAGTTTCGCGGAACGAATGAATCGAAGGCTATGGCCTCAATTCGCACACATCGCCGAGCATTTGGAAATGCGATGACGACGGAACCGATTATTCGTGCCCATGGTGATTAGACGCGCGGCGTAGTGAAGACTTTGGTGGGGATGCCAAAACAAACGGGCGCGGCGCCGGTGAGAAAAGGCAGCCGACACGACTGCCGACCCTTCGATATTGTGCCCACGAGCTCCGCCCCGTTCCCATCACGAGACGACGACTGCGTCCAACAGTCGAGCAACGCTTGCGAAAATCGGTCGATGTCGCGATCGGTGACGTCCCATAAGTTGGCCACCGCCGCTGGACATCCTGACCGCAGCAAAGAAGTGCATACAAACACTCGTAATAAGTATATAAACAAACAATGGCCGAAAATGACGACAGTAAGCACACAAGCACGAGTTCATTTCGATGGCCATATGCATCGCTGCAAGCTCGAGCAGGTCGCACCTGCGATGAGGTACGCCAGCACCACGCCCGTCGCCTCGTAGTCGCCGCAGTGGCGCAGGCGACCGCTGCTGCAGCCCATCAGGAGCGCGGCCGCACAGGAGTTGAGCTTTCGCAGCGCGCTTTGAGGAAGGTACTGGGACAGAAATGGATGAAGAGGCAGAGGGGTACGTCAGCCGGTCGCTCCATTATTCCTCTTTGGAGCCTTACTATAGCGGCGATGTTTTGTATGTATTTTTGAACTAAAAATTACAAAGGAGAAACAACAATTCACACTCGACAGTGCTTTCACTATTGTCATTATTTAGTTAACATAATTTACACAAAATTGTCGTGTGTCGCAACGGCGAGAGCACCTTTTCTCCGGCGCCGTGACCGAAGTAGATGAATAGGTCTCGTTGTTGTAGCTCCAACGCAAGGGTGGACGCGGAGGGAGCACCACCCACGAAGCCGCCCCAGCCCGCTTGCGACTGAAACATAGCCTCGAACTGTGTCTGTACATCGTGCAAGAACAATAATAACACAAGGAGGTCGCCTCAGACTCAATCTCCCGGCACAGCATGCAGTGCGACAGTACCTACGCGACAAGCGCGGGCTTTTCACCTGCGTGGGTGTGAGGTCGCGGCTGGGGTTGAGGAGGTAAAAGGTGGAGCCGATGTCGACTGTTCCTGTGAGGGGTCGCGGGGATCCCACTTACAAAACAATTAATATTATATGTCACGCAGGCCATTTATATTATGTAGACATGGCACTATAGTCATCTTAATTGGGCAATGAAAGTGAGGCACAGTGCGGAACCTGATGCTCGCAAGGGTTTGACGCTCTGAAGGGTAAAGAGCGCTGCGGCACACGCCAACGAGGGCGACCGATACACCGCGCTGCTTCGAAGCGCACCCATGCTCTCCCACGGCAGTGCTTGAAGAGACGAGTCGAGAACCAGCAACACGGCCCCCATCGGCTGATGGATTCCCGAAGAAGAGCTGTCGGACGAGCATTCGACATCGTCGGTGGTCGGAGACTCGCTGTCGTCGTCAGAAACATCAGTTATTGTCGACTCGATTGCTGAAGCGGCGCGTCCTTTGCGCACTTGCCCACGGGGCGCGCTACTTCGAGTGCCCCGACGTCGCGCCGCGCCTGCTCTCGTTGTCGACACAGCATTTGCCGCGGCTGTCTTCTCGTCGCTCTCATGATTGGCAGCATCAGACTCCGATGACGGCGACTGTAACGTGTCTTCGTCACCGTCAGTTGTTTGCGATGACATGGCAGTTATCCTGGAGGCCCGACCACCCCCGACGCGGGGCTTGGCCGTCGCTGTTGCGGCTTCACAAAACGTGTATTACGCACAAAAAGTCAGAGGCAGTAAATTTTCTGGTGATGCGGGACGATACCAAGGATTTCCTGGCATTTAGTACTTGATCAAAAATAATTACCGAGGCAACTTACCCTTCGCCTCTACGGCCGTCGTCCGCTTCGTCTTTCTGACGCGGGCATTTGAGGATGCAGGAGGTGGCCTCCTCGACCGACTGCGGGATGACGGCGAGGCCGCGAATTGTATCGCGTCGCTGCGCACGGAGGCGACAGCCGAGGTGAAGTGTCGGAGATCATCGGTCGACAAACTTGACACCCCCGCGAGGCGAGCTATGGCGCTGCAACAGCCGGGGATCTTGTCGGACGACAGACCGGGGCTGACGGACAAAAGAATGCGAATGATTTCCTGCGCAGACAGGCGGAGGGGGAATTAGCTTTAGGGTTTGAAAACTTTTAACCCTTTGTGCATTCCGACATAGTTTTCTCTTCAGTGCATCCTCGACAGAATGTCGACCATCGCACCTGCATCATCGTTTCCCGCCTGCCACTCGCCGATGACTCCGCTACGCTGGACAGGGACAACAACCAGTCTGACAATGTAGCCGCTTCCGCGTCGACGTCGCCACCTCTTCCTTCACCGAGAAGCAGAAACGAGAGCGACCCCAGCCATTCCGTCTCGACGTGACGTAGCAGCTCAGCCAGCGACTTGTCGAGCTCGATCCTTGCTGCCCACCATTGTTTCCGACCTGCTGCTGTGTCTGTCGGCGCGCTGTTGCGAACGCCTTCAGAGCTGCGCTCAAGCAGCGCCTCCAGCCGATCAACTGCGCCCTGCACTCCCTGCCACCGACCCAATAAACGAGCGTCTAAAAAGAACGGAGGGAAAATACTCATCGTGGAACCATATTACCATGTATGGAAACATTCATGTCTGTCTAGTTATCATTTTGAAATAGTTATCACTTATCTGGGATTTGGGACGAGAAAACAAAATTCGACAGCTCACCTCAATGTCGCCGTCGCCATCGTCTAAGGGAGGTAGCGGCAGCTTGACCATCACAGGCTGTCCATCGCCGGGGGTCCAACGACTGAGCAGTAGCGACTCGCACGAGTCGACAACGGGGCGACGAAGCGGCAGCAGCGCACAAACGTGGAAGCTACCAGCGGGTAGCGACCGTGCAACTCGATCCAAAGCCGCCGCCGCTTCATCCTCGAGTCGACTTAATAGCACATCGACGTCCACCACGACTTTCTTGCCCGCGCCTCGTCGATCCGCACCCGCCCGCGGCGCTCCAGTCTCACCCACGAGTACTTCGATCTTCACCGACGGCGCTTCCAATAGCGACAAGACAGATTCTAAAGCCGACCCCAATGACTCCGCCTCGATGCCGCCACTTCGCTGAGCCGACGCCTGCCGCGCGCGCGCCGCAAGTGCGTATTGCTGTTGCACCGTAGCACCCATCGCCGCGTGTGCAAATAGCAGCGCCGAGCACGGAGCGAGCGCCGACCCCGCCAGAGCCGCCGCAATACGCCGACGCAACAACGGCGCCTCGCGACTGAGCTCGTATGCTCGGAGCAGTACCGCGAGCTGAGTAGCGTCATCCGTCGATGGCTGAGCTACCGCTTTCTTGCTCTTCCCCGTGCCGCCCCGCGCCTTCCCACTTCGCCCGCCGACCTGCGACAGCGCGAAGTCGAGGCGGTTTCATAAGGAATTAAATATTGCAAGTATTACAGTGCTGATAAACTCACGGGACATAACGGACAACTTGACATAGTCGATTTATCGGACTACTCAGAAAACAAGCACCAGCTATAGAGCCCAAGGCATTTTCAGAGGGGCCGGCGTCGGGTGGGTGCAAGTCTGCTCGTGAAAAGGGCGTACCGTTCGAATTGGCGCAGTATCTGCTTCCGGCGCACCCCCACAGCACAGCAGCCTCGCCGTGGACTCAACCACGCCGCCGGCTGCCAAAGTGCATGGCGCCTCATGCCAAGTTGTTTGCGCCAGCAGCCAGAGTAATGAGGCGATTTGGAGCGAGTCGCCGTTGGGCTCTTGTCGCAGCATTGCCACCCCATCACTGATAACCAAAACAAGTACAGTAATTGAGTACATTGATCGAAAAGAGATAAACTACAGTCCTGCCAGCGACCGACACGCACAGCGGAGACAGCACTAAAGCGTTACCTCCCATCTATCGATATACCCATCTCGAGCAGCTCCTCGGTGACCACCTCCCGCGCCGCGTCAAAGTCTTTCAACGCAATGTGACACTTGGCGGTGCCCAATCTCGCGAGTCTTCTCTCCTCGACAACACCCCAAGAATCGTCGCCGTCGCCGCCATTGTTCCTCGCCGCCGACGTTTGCGCCGCGTCGTAAAGACGGAGCGCCGTCGCACAGTCGCCTTGCCGCCGCGCCATGTCTGCTTGAATGCGATAGAAGTAAGACACCAGAGTACCTTGGCGCGCAACGCACGCGCCCGCTGCCTCTAGACGGTCGCCCATTTCGGACAGCGTCGACGCGCACTCGTCCCACTCGCATCGTCGGCGAAGCACCGCGGCAAGTGTTCCCAGAAACGTAGCCTCCCCTGCCGCCGCGTTCTCCGCGAGCGCCTACAGCAACAGCCCGACACGAAATAGCACGAGTAACCAACAACTGTGCATTCCCGGGTATGTGAGTTACTATGAATACATAAATGCATAAAATGCCAAATCGAAACTCAATGAACACCATTCCTCGTGAAAAAGACAAATACATTTCAATGCGTGCTACATACTGTGTACTCGAGCGAGCAACGACTGAGGAAAGTTACTCTGTTAACAATTATGGATATTCTGCACTAATAGTCCATACGTGTTGCAGTCAAACGAGCAACGTTATTTTCAATTGGGTGAAAAAGGTAAGACAAATAACAAATGTAAACAATTATCCCGAAAACGAATGATCTGCATCCCCAACTTCGTAAGAGGTGACATCAAACCCCCGAAAGACGTGTATTAGTGAAAATCATTGAGGTATTCAAGCTTGGGACAATTGAACGCGAGAGTGAAAAATGAGTTTGTCAATTCTATACTTAATGAAATAATGCTACAAATGCAATTGCTAATCGTGGTGTGCATTGCCCCTGTCTCACTTAACCTCACTTTCTACACTTTCACAATGCGACCCATGCAAGCACACATATACACACACACACACACACACAAACACACACACATGCACGCACCTTCTTCAGCCCACTCTTTAAAGCGGCGGAGGCCTCATCTGCACACCCGAGCGCGTCGTAGAGGCGGCCCACCGAAAGCAGGGCGCCCAGGCGGAGCGCCGTGACGTGAGCGGGGCCAGCGCCGCTGAGGATGTCGTCCATAGAAGATGAATGGCGTGCGGGAGTGGAGGCGCCCGCCGCTGAATCCCCCTCCCCCTCCGCTGCATCCGCGCTGCCATTGACCTCACACTCGGTGGCCGCCTCTTCCCTTGCACTCCCGTGTTGGTTGCCCGCTGGACTCAGCAATGCGGCGATGGCGAGCGCCTCTTGCGCGAGTGAGAGCGCTGCCTTCAGTGCACCTGTGGAAAAGAGCAAAACCGAGCGAGTGAGCAAGCGCACACGCGCGCGTGTGCGTGTGTGTGTGAATGAAAGATATTGATGAGTGTGACGGGGAGATGCGTACCGATGGAAAACTCAAAAGCAAAACTCAAAAGCAAAACAATAGCAGTCGGTGCATAGCTTATCGTGGGCAATTATGAATCAATCAAGGCTCAAAAACAATACTTTCCTCACGGGTGGTGACGGTCTTCATTCATCACTCAATAATCAGCCTATCACTTCAATTCTCATTCATCCACTACTTGATATTTCAACCGTACAGACAATTCACCCTTAACTTCCCCATTCACCCATCCATTCCTTCGCCAGCCACTCTTTCATATATACTTTCGTCCGTTCATCACTTTACTTGTCTATTTACGCAATCATCAAAATCCACAATAGCTCAATTTCACTTCCCACGCATTCACCAATGTTTCATCGGCATTTGCACAATTAACGAAACAACAGAAATAGTTTTGTCGACTCAGTCATCACGTTTCGTTGCTCTACAGTTGCGCCATTTCCTTTGTCGTATCAAAGGCAAGCATCAACATATCAAAGGCAAGCATTAATTAACACTTTACCGAACGCCCCCGCCCCCCCCCCCAACCCCCCCCCCACACACACACACACGACTCCGATCATAAAAACGTAGTACTTCCACGGCGCCTACACACGGCTCTAATCCCAACACGCCAACGGTCAGCTGCATCATGCGGTGGAGGGGAAGGTTATCCACACCTGCGCGTCGCCATGTCTCAGCAGCGGAAAGAAGCACCCACGCCCGAGAGAGCAGTCCGACTCGGCGCCCACCGCTGCCATCCTCTCTACCGCAGCTAATACTGCCCGCGAGGCGGCGCAGCTCCGTCGCACACCCCTCCAACTCAACCTGCACGAACAGAGGCCAATGTCAGGGCACGGGCAGGGCCTATAGGAGTTTTACGCGTCGAAGTGGTCGTGGCGAGAATTACAGCGACGGCAGCGCACCAGCGGCACGTCGATAGAATTGCGTAGCAGCGCGCTCGTCGTCTCGGCCGTTTCGCCCGTCTCTCGCCGACACTCCGACCGCAGCGCCTCGCCCTCTTCGACGGGCAGAGCAGAAGCGACGCCCGCACCCGAGCACAGCCCGCGAGAGAGTCGGTCGACACCCGTCGCGACCGGCATCCACGCGAGCGCCGCGCTCAGCTGACCCACGTCGCCCCCGTTCCGCAGGAGTGCGTCCGCCACGCGCGCCGCCACCTCCATGCAGCCATGCCTCACCTCACATTGCCCTGCGGAGAATGCGGAACGGGGGTCTCAGGCCCGTCCCTGACATTCCTTCACATGTACTTGGTCTGCTAACAATGCTTGGTTGTTCATAAATATATTATCTTTTAAATGTTAGCACTGCGACAGCGGAAGTGCTACTAGTTTACCCAGACAAAGCGTGGCAGAGTAAGACGCACAAATGATTCGATGGCGGCAAGGCCTGCAAATATGTCATAGCAAGAAGAAGAGGGTGGATGGGTTACATGCAAAAAGAGGGACCGGAGAGACTTAAATGATTACGAGAGGGGGTTAACCCAAACCAGGCAAATGACAACAGAGGTCACATCAAATAATCCCACAAGACAGCGACGTAATGGCTTTGGAACAAAACGTGGCACACTGACACTAACTCACAGCTCTGACACTCACTCACAGCACACTAACACTCACAGAGTGCAGGTCTGAAAGAATTTACTTCATTCTTCACAGTCAAGGGATATGCGTTGGGTTTCCAAGAACAGCATATCGCAATAAATTACGAATCTTTGTGCTTGTGACACCAGTTATAAACTGAACGAGTGAATATATTAGTGAATGTAAGAGAGCGTGGGTGTGAGGGTGAGAGCTTTTAGTGCTAGAGGGGTGAGGTAGGTTACCGTGGATGGCAGCCACGTGACTGAGCTCCAGCAGGAGGGCGAGGCCGAGGTGGCGACGGGGGAACAGTCGCGCGGCACGCTCCTCGTTCTCGCCTGCCTCGCGCACAATGCTTCGTAGCGCTTCCACCGCCCCCGCCCACCCCCCTTCCCTCCCCTCCCGCGCCTCCTCCACCGCCACCACAAAACTCAGCAGAGCGGCCGCTGCGCCGTCGCTCTTTGCAGTGCCTTCCTCCGTCCACTGAGCGGCGCAACGACGGAGGCGGCGCCGGGCAGCGGCGCGGTTGTCTGCTGATGCGGGTCGAGGGGACAGGAAGTGGGCGTGCAGAAGTAGCTCCGCCTCGAGGAAACGTGACAGTGCGCCCCTCGACCGCAGCTCCGCTGATGAGAAAAGTGAAGATAACATGGCGTCGTATTGTTTTGTGAGTGACAGTGTGATATGGAGTTGGTGATTTTTGGGGTTGAAGACATTTCACTGACCGCTAATGAACTAGTTTCCACAAAATGCTCAATACCTGTTTCATGTACTTTATAACGAAAAGTGCCACTTTCGACATTCCGAACCACGAAATGCGCCAAATAATCGAACGATGAGAGAATTTTCCAAAAATAAAAGGATAAGAGTTATGAACGGCAGAAGGAAAGAGAGTAGCAGGATATGGCAACCGTCAGCGCACCCAGGATGGACTCCACCTCCGCCGCCCCCCTACTCCCCTCCTCCACCACCGCCCCCGCCACCGCCAGTATCGCCCCCCCCACCACCGCCCTTTCTTCGCCCGCCATCCGCCCCGCCACCCACGCCCCCAACCCACCCTCGCCGCCACCCCAGTGTCGCCAGCAGCGCAGCAGGCTGCGCGCGATGCCCCTCCCCTCCCAACCCTCCGCCGCAAAGAGAGCGAGCGCGGTCGCCAGGCGGCCTGTGGCGCCCGCCGCATCCCCGCCTCGCTCCATCACCCTCGCCTCAAACATCACGCGCTTGGACGCCTCAACCGTCAGCTCCGCCGCCTGCGCCGCGCCCACCACCCGCGCGACGGCCACACAGCAGTGGAAGGAGACGTCCAGCGGGGCCATGGCCTGGCAGGGGGAGGACGGTGGAGAATAGGTCTCAGCTAGGTTGGAAAAATGTGAGGTGCGCTGACGTGGGTGTGGTATACTCATGTATCAATAATATTTTCAATTTCCATTTAAAAAAAAGGGTAAGACAAAGACAAGGCGTGGAGAGATGCAGTGCGATGGCGTGCTCTGCTCTTGTGAAGCGGTTGGTGGTGCGATGCTGTGGTGTGCTATTCCTTAGTGTGCCACGATGAGGTGCACAGTGCGGTGGTGTGCGGAGATGGGGGTTGTAGCTATGCTGCAATGCTGGGTAATAGTGTGACGCTGTGGTATTCCGTGATACGATGGGGCGAGGTGAGCAGTGTGGCGGGCCCCGCTCACCAGCTCGCGCGTGGTGTCGTCATTGTTCATCGCAACGGCGATGTTGTGCATCGACGCGCCCACCCACGTCAGCTCCTCCACTTTGGGTGACACAGGCAGCGCGTCGCGCTGAGCTGAGGAGGAGGAGGAGAGGAGGCGCCGCCACAGCGGCTGACACACTTCTCGCGAGCATAGCGCCACCGATGGTGCGCAGGACGGCGAGGGGTGGTGGGTGGCGAGGGCGGCGTTCAATCTGGCGCCGAGCACAGCACATGCAGCGGCGCAGGACCAGGCGTGGCCGCTCGCGAGGGCGCACTCCTCGTTGGGCAGTCCCGCGGACACCTCCAATAGGCCACCCGCCTCCACAACCGCGCACACCGCGGTGGCAGCCTCCGCCAGCAACGGCACTACACAGAGCGTGACACAAGGCATTCAAGCAAACACTGGGCAGCTGCATTCTAAGTCTCTCAGCGCGATGCGTTATCACCCAAGGGGCGTTTACCACCCTCAACATCACAACACCCCCCTCCTCCTCCCAAAGGACAACAAAAATATCAGGAAAAACCTTGAGACGCAAAAAGGCGCAGAACACATACTCCGCCCTCCACATCCCGCTAACCCCACCTCGCCAAAAGTCCACCACCTGAATTGGGTCCAACCGATTCCACCTCCGCTTCCCCTCCCGGATAGAATGTATAAACGTGGGTGAGCGTGAATCGATATAGAGAGCGTAGGTGAAGCTCTCGCCGCACCGTGGATGAATATAAAGCGGTAATTCAATCGAAAAGTGTTTACTCCTACGCGTGATTTCAAATACTTCGCTGTCAGACCCGACACCTCTCCCATATCATCTTTCGCATAAAACAAGACCTAAAGCAAGTCATTCACATCCCCACGAATTTTTGGAAAGCTGAAACGATATTCGATATAATGTATGATGCAAAATAAAACAGAAAAATACATGTCAAAGTCAATAGCCTCTCTCCCCCCCCCCCCCCCCCCTCTCCCTCTTTCCCTCCGCCTGTGTCACGCAAGGAGAGTCACCTGCATGAGGGAGGCCAGCGCCGACGAGGCGGCTGACAACCTCCTCCACCTCGCCCATCTGCTTTCTTAAACAGTTCAGCCCCCGAAACACGGAGCGCAGCCCCTCTAGCTCCGCCGGCCGCAACACTTCCCCCCCTTCCACCGCCGCCCCTGTCGCCTCGCTCAGACAAGACAGCGACTCGCGCAGAGCCTCCGTCCAGCCGGTGGCCACCGAGGCCACAGCGGCTGACCCGCCTCAAAGATCACAGCCACCATCAGAAAAAATGCATATTCAGTAATACAACGCAGCCAAGGGAAAGTCCAGCAGGGGCATTATACCCTCAAACAAATGATGAGTACAGCCCCTCAACATGAAACCAAAAAAGCACATTACATGTACATACATTGACTCGCTCCGGGCATTTAATCTACATCCCTTCTCTGGCGAACTCAACCACCGCCCCCATCCTCCCCCATTTAACTCTTTCCTCTCAAAACTGAAGCAGTAATATCGAGAATTGGATTGCACGTTCGGATTTGCAGACAAAGTCCAGAGATTATCAGTTCGCGAAAAGGATACGTCGACGACACACCAAACATCATATTACATTTGCACACGAACGCACACACACACACACACACACACA
>JAPMLY010000157.1:0-265000 GCA_026401115.1 Tetraselmis chui | reverse complement strand
CCTGCGGTAACTTTTCTCGCTAGCGTGTGCGTCTGGAGCTCCACCTCGAGGGGGCGACCCTTCAGCGCCGCGCGAGCCGCACGAAGGCCGGCGACGGCGGAGGAGGCGGTGGCCACGGCGCCGGACGTGGATAGCGGCGCACGCAGCCGCCCCAGAGCCTTCCCGAGGAGCGCCACCAGGAAGGGCGCGAAGCGTTTGGCTACCGCTAGCGGGGCAGCACCGTTTGGACCAACTGACGCCGCGTCGAGCAGGGGCGCCAGGAAGGTGGCCACGTCGGCAGCGAGGCGGGTTTCGTCTTTCCCGGCCGACGAGGCAGCGATGGCGTCGAGTCGGGCCAGTAGAGCCTCCGCCTCTGAGGGCTGCGCGCTGGCCTTCCCCGCCCCCATAGTGCACTCCCCTACACACTGCTAATCACACTCGATGGTGTGCCGTCATTCGGGATTTGTGGCGCAGAGCAGGGCGGAGGGGGGTAGTCGAGATTAGCGCTGGCTATGCTGCACTGCGGTCATCTGCTGGATTGAGAGTGTTGACTGTACCTTGCTATGGCTGTACTGTACTGACGAAGCCGGGCGGGGACCGGGACTGGCAGCTGACGACATATGAGTGTTTAAAATTTTAAACTTCCACATAGTATTTGCTAATAAATGTACGACAACATATTTTTGTGATTTTGTTTACAAGAAGAACCAGATGAGCACGGACAGGGAAAGTGGGAGGGGAAACAAGAGGGCAAGAGTGACAAGAGGATCACGGAATCCAAAGCACAGCAAAAGGAAAGCACTACATTGTGCATAAAACTAGCAGATTATACTAAGGAAACTCTTAAGCCACGCCGAGAATGCAACACTTGGAGGCGACAAGCGGCGCCTCACGCGCCGCTCGAGGAAGCACGGGTTTAGGGTTTGACAACATATTTTTGTCCATCAGATTGATTAATGTCTACAGTATTAGATAAATCTACTCCTATTCCTTTTCGGCGTTTTGGGGGGGGATATGCGACGTCGTGGATTCATGCACGTCTTTCTGTCGCTCTTCATGGCACTCTGGGTTCCTATCTCCTAACGCTTTTCAGGAGGGCCGAGGGCAGTGCTGACGCTGTGACATGCCTTCCTGTTCCTCGGGCTTAGGTTTTTCCCTCTTTTCGTCTTTTTGCTTGGTGGCCTTCACTGCTTTTTCTTGTAAGATTTTCTTTGCTCGTATTAAATTCTACACTTGCATAACCTATTTACATATGTGAAGAACCGCAACCCTAGCGGTTGGTGCTCTTGTAAGTAATAGCGGCGAGTCTCAACCCCAGCCCCAACTACTGAGGCTATGGGGGTGCCGCAACCAAACCCTTTCCCCAATGGACAGGTCTAGCTAGGCCTAGGATTTGAAAGCTAGAACCAAGAACCAAGAAGTTTACTGGTGAGAGCAACCTTACTCGTTGCTTGCGCTCGCCGTCTCTTAATCTCGCGCAAACAATCACGACTCTCGCAGTCGTGTGGGGTGTCAACTTACTCAAGCCTATCCTACCGTCACTAAAGACAGTAAAAAGATCCACAGTACTACTAAAGTACTACTGAACCGCATACCGGGGATGGGTCGGCAGTTTGAATGAGCTATACCGACCGTCTTCGCTCCGGGCCTGGCCTCCCGTTGAGCGACAGACTGGTGGACATAGGGCCCGTTGAACAACAGGCACCATCCACCTCTCCCCAACCGAGCCTAGCTCACCCAGGTCAGTGGATCCGTAGCGACACCTGACGGTACACACAGCAAGGCGCAGCTTCCAGAGTTTTGAAATTCATCTCCTCGACAGCTCTCGCGCCACCCACTTTGAAATCCGAAAATGTACCCACTCCAGTACTACGACGTGCCAAAAACAACCATCGTTTACAAAAACCTCCCCCCCCCCGGGAACGGCGCACCACATCGCGCCCCACCGAGCGTCCGGACGTTACCGTCCGCCGCCTACATCCTCCAAACCCAGGTCCCATCTGGCCTGGTCGTGTGCCGCCAACACACGCAACCTACTCGAAACCCGAACACAAACCTACAAAACTCAGCAACACTGATCGAACCCCACTCGACCACCATGTCCTCGTCACCTGATCTCCTCCCCACTTACAAGCAGGTGCTCTTGCGGGACCGTCGGCCCGCAAATACGCCCACCGCGGACCCATACAACCCCCGGAGCTGTCATTCGGGACATCCGCTCGCTCTACTCAACACTGTGCCCCAACCACCCCCATCCGCCCAAGATTTGGACCCGGCATTGGAACCCTCACCAGTCAGAGGACTCCAGACGCCTCTGGTCCTCGCCGCCCCCAGGTCAACCACTGACCTGGGACGGGCCGCTGACTCACCAACCCACACAGACGACATGTACCGGTGCGATCGTCCCGCTCTGTCCCACAGTAAGGACCAGTCTAACACCCCCCGTCCCCTCCCGATAGCCCACGTTGATACTCTCATTAACCGCGCACTTAAACCGATGCCTTTCCCTCACCTTAGTGCGTCCCAGCCACTGTGCTGTAAGGTTCGACCAATAATGCAACATCATGAACCTCGAAAATCATCTTCTTTAATCAAAGAAAAAATTTATTATACATGCATGATTCCTGCCCCTGCACTAGCCACTGCCCTGATCTGTACTCACCGACGCCCCCCCTCCTCTCATGCTACCCTCCTACCCAACAACTACACTAGTCCACTCGCAGCTGCTCAAATTGCCTGGCCTGTCGCGCCGGCCCTTGCCCTACACGCTCCCTCTCGCCCGAACTCGCCGCTCGCCGACCGCCACCCCCCGTCCCACAATACGGCCATGTCTAGCACCCAGCGTCCCCTCCCGCCATCCTGCACTGATACACTTGTTATCAGCGCACTTAAATCGAAACCCTCTCCCCACCTTAGTGCTTCCTAGCCAAAGAGCTGCACAGCTCGATCAATAATGCATCATCATGTAACTCGCAATAAGTCGTTTTCCTCAGTAAAATTTTTTACAGGCCTGATTCTTACCACTGCACTAACCACCGCCCTGATCAGTCACCCCCGTCACCCCTCTCCCTGCTGCCCTCCCCCTGCTCCCTCGCTCTATCCCTCACTCGCTCCAGTCGTTGCGCCTCTCCGCTTCATCCTTTTCTTTTTTACCTTTCTTCCCTTTTTTACTTTTACCATGATAACACGCCTAACTCAACAGACACTCGCGCTTACCTGCGATTACCACATTGCACAACCTAGTGCACTCGTTCTCCCTCCCCCCTTTCACACGCCCCATGCTCTGCCCTACTCGCCCGTCGCTGTGATAATGACAGTGCTCCCCCTGCTGAGATTAGCCCACCCGACCTGCTCTACCCGAATAATTAACCGATCACCCGCCCCCCCGCGCACCCCCCTGCCCCGGAAATATCGCCCCTCCCTTACAGAATCAGTCTGGCAGTCCCGAACCCGTAACATTCTCGGCGCACGTATTCCCCCACCCCTACAGTCCCCACTTCCTTTAAGCCTGCTCCGAGGCTTCTCTCGGAAGCCCCGAAGCACATTTGATACGATATCGACAGCCCCCTCTGTCACAATTCCCCACTATCGCCCTCCTTCTAATACCTACCACACCTTGCTTACAATTTTTCAATCCCCCCTCCCCTACCATCTCATCCTCTCCCCGCCATCCCTACACTTACCACCCTCTCTTAAGCTCCGAAAGACCACCCGTTCCAAGGAGCTTCTACTCGCCGAAATGCGCAAGACGTCGACGAACGGACCCTCCGGAGCCTCACACCCTCGCCCTCCACAAGCCTCGGCCGGCAAGGCCGCTTATCATCATTAGTCCCCCACATGACGGGCCTCAAGGCCCAGAGGTTAGACCCCACAACCAACCCCCCACCCCCCAGCTAGATATCCGACGACACACTACTACCTCCATGCTTCCGCCAACTCTCCCGGCCCACTTTACTCCCCGCACCTGTTGCACCGTCTTACATAACTACCTCTTCGACCTAAACCTTGAATACGGCCTCCCTACACCCATCGGCTGCCTCGATTCCTCTGCGGTCCTATCCTTCCAATGGGGTCGTTACCATGACCTCTCCAACCTCTACTGCCCTGCTACGACGTTATCCAAACTCCACTCCACTCCCACCGCCTCGTACACATTTATCACTAACAACGAAGTCGATAATCACCACCACAACTCCCAATTCCCCAGCCACTGGACTAACCTCGCCAACCGAGGCGCCCCCCCCCGTCCGGGGACGCCTAACCACTCTCTCGTGATCCTCACATGGCAACACTCACACTTCGGCCTCCTACACCTAACTCACACCTCAGCCACATGGATTGACTCTCTTCATCACCCTCCTCCGCCCGACTTCCTCGCCCGCTCTCTCAATCTCCTCTCTGACAGGAACTCCTCCCCCCCCCCTCCCGTCGGTACCCTTCGCTCCCTCAACCCACCTCGCCAAAACGATTCCGACGGAGCATGGTCGTGCGGTACCCACGCCCTCTTGCACACCTACTTCATCACCACAGCCCCCCCGGACCAACCATACAACCCCCCCCCTTCGACCCCCGTTCCTCGGTTTACTCCCTACACACTCTCCTATGGAACCACACCTTCCGCTCCGCCCCCCTCCCACAGGGCCGCCACCACCTTCTCGACGCCCTCCACCCCCCCACACTACCCCCCCCCCCTCAGCCCCCACCCACTCCCCTCATCCCCCCCTCCCCTCCTCTCCTCCCCCCTCCCTTCCAACCTCCACCCGTCGAACGCCCCCCCGATGACCCCCCCCGCACCACCCCCTCCCTCCCCTCCCCCATCCTCCCACACCACACATCCCAACCACTACACTTCATCACCCTCAACACCCGCGGCCTACACACCTCCATTATGGATGTTGAACACCTCTCCACCTCCCACCAACCGGACTAAGGGTCCGAATCGAAATTGAGAGCATAAAGATCGAGAATCACGATTAATTCAAATTTAAAGATCGAGAATCGTGATTAATTCAAACTTAAAGATCGAGAATCTTGATCAATTCAGTGAAAAAGATCGAGAATCGATATATTGTATAAAAAATCGCATCACTAGATCTGATTTTCATTCACGTAAAGATTGATGCACCTGATAAGTCATGCCCTAATTATCAATGCATCTGATAATTCAACCTCTAAAATATCAATGCATCTGATAATTCAACCTCTAAAATATCACTGCATCTGATAAATCGCGGCACAAAAGATCAATGCATCTGATATTTCGGACACTAAAGATCAATGCATCTGATAATTCAGGCGCTCAAGATCGAAATCTTATAAATCGAAAATAAGTACTAGATTTTAAAAAACTCATGAAAAACTTATGTGCATTTGATAAGTCAATCACTGCTTCATTGCAGTTATGCCCAGCTCACAACCCAAATCATGTTGTCGTGGATGGGAAGGGCACAATGCAATTGCTCTCCAAGGCTGAGACCCGTGTGCACGTTGGAGACATGACGCATTATTCAAAATACGTGAATTACATTCTATCCCCATACAACCCAGCAAAAAAATGTGCTACAAACCCCTCACCCAGCGCAGCACATTCAACGTGGGTTTTACCCTGCCCACTACAGGTTGTCGTGTCTGGGATCATTGGGGTTAAAGGAATAATATGTAATCGCTCAAAAACAGTAGAGAGAAGGTCTAACAATAAAAGTATACTGACGGGCGAGATAGCTCCCATTGCCATCTCTCGTTGTGGTGCCAAAACTATGCATTGCCATGTTGCTGATAGTCCGGACCATGGTTGCGAATAGCTGGGCCATGTGGTGCCAAGGAAGTAACCCAAAATGGTGCGCTGCCACATAGGTATCCCAAAATCTTTCGTTGCCAGACAAGTATCCCAGAAGATAACCGCTTTTTAGGAACTCATTTCACGTTGTATCCTCTCGAGGAACAGTTCACGCAGACAACACACACACACACACACACACACACACACACACACACACACACACACACACACACACACACACACACACACACACACACACACGATGCAAATACAATGCAACGAGAGTAATGGAGAGATTGTAAGTGCTTGTTACGGAACGAAACAAAAGATATGAAAAAATAAAATTACATATCGGGGTTCAAGGAGGTTGGATGATCAATGACGTGGGACCAGCCTAATATTTAGAAGTTCGTGATGAGAATGAAGTCAAGCCACATGAGAGGGGCGGGGTTACTAAATCTGGCTCAAGTGTTCTTGAAGACCATCAAAGAGCTCTCCAAAGTTGACTCAGACGTGTTCTTCTTGAGGTCATCATGCATCCTACCTGCAGCGGAAAACAGACGCTCCACGCCGGCGGATGAAGCAGGGAGTGCATGATGAGTCCGTGCCATGTTGTGTAGGTGAGGGAACATCTGTGCGTGGGACTTCCACCACATACACAAGTCAAAATCGCGCCCATCGTCGCAATGAGCTGGGACCTGTGGAAGCCGAAGATACTCCTCCACTTCCAAAAGTTGCTTGCGCTCAACCACCGCCGGAGAATCTGTCTCGGTTGACTCCACGGTCGCCGGACCAGACATGTCCTCGTCCTCGGCCGACGACATCAATTGCAGCATACCCGCAACTCCAGATAGCTTCACCTTCTTCAAAGCTCCAACATGGCGAGGGCGTGCTAAAATGGCATGGTCTGGGACTTCCGGATCAGGAGCCCAATTGCCTTTGAACGCTCCTCGAAGAAACTTGTATGCTTTCGCCTTCATTTGACGATTTGCCCCAGAAAAATCAAAGTTTTTCCACCTGCATCAAGCCATAGCACTCGTGATTAACAGAAGAAGTGTTATCATTATATTATCAGCAAGTGACAAAAACAATATGTTATCATAAGAAAGCTTATGGTTGATTGCCTGAATTAATTCAAATATAATCATAGATTTAATACACTGCATGGGGGTCATTTTACCTTGGGTCAAGTGCGCAAGCAATCAGGATGTCTTCTTCGTAATGGCTGGGAATATTAAGCAATCGGCGATCCACAGCTTCTCTCAGAAGTTTCCGGCATATAACAACGTCCTCATTCAAGTCGAGCCACTGTTATAACATGAACAAAGTTATAGGAAATTAAATAAATATAAATAATTCAATTTACTAGGGATTGTGAGGATAGAGCTCATGTTACCTTCACACGGTGCACCTCGTCGTCGATCACAGCGACGGCATTCGCATTGTCGCTCAATCCTGCTACCAATAGTCCAAACATTGGCAAAACACTTGAAAGCGTAGGCACCGAGGTGGATTCCATCACTTTCAACATCTGTGTCACGGGCCCAAGGGACACTCCCTATGAACGCCGACAAAAGAAACCAAGATTCAGGAATAAAATGATTGTAAACAGTGGCATACATCATTACATAACACCAACAAAGCCGCACAAAATATTGGCAAACATGTATGATAAAGAGTTACAGACAACACACACGCGCGCACACACACACACATACACACACACACACACACACACACACACACACACACACACACACACACACACACACACACACACACACACACACACACACACACACACACACACACACACACACAAGGGTGGAAAGCAAAAAGTTCACGTAACAACAGAAAGGAGAATGTATGCATTGTAGGGTCGCACTGAATGACATAAAATATATCATAACATAACATATGACATAAAAACAACGCATGTGTTCAGGGCAAGAGGGTCGCTACCAGCTGGTATGCGATTGCCATCTCATCGTCGCTCATCTGGTGGTCTTTAAAAGTTGTTCCATCGTCGTTGCTGGCACAGTCCTTGGGTGCCAATGAGTTGTACTTCCGAAGAGCTGCCTTGTTGACACCCACCCATTGCAGTATGGGAATGATATAGCCCCAGCGAGTTTTCACTGCCCGGGGTGGCTTGCTGACCTTCATCTTCATGCTGACCATGATGTCTTTGAGCTTATTCCATCCTTTGGTTGAACGGTGGAGGTGTGCCGACATGCCTTTCACCTGTCACAAGCAAGGAAGTCAATTAAAGAAAACAAAACATTTAGCACATAAGCAATACGATAGTGGGTGCGCATACCTTTTTGACAATCTCGCAGACATTTGACTTCTCAAGAGCATCCTTAAGAGCATTCGAGAGACGATGATCCACACACGGGCCACCCTCGAAGTCTTGAAATGCCTTCACCATGTTGCTTCCTTCGTCGATGACTACGCCGAATGCTTCTTGGCCAACTGTATCCACTCCTTGATCAGGGTCGTACTCACCCACACCAAAGCGGGCCAACGTTTCCTTGCAAGCTGAACTAATTGCCTCAGCAGTGTGATCGACCTGCCGACAATAGGCATCGACAATTGAATGTTAAAAATAGTTTAAATAAACCCACAGCTCTCAGCCTTCACAATAAGTGCATGGCAACTCACGTCACTGAAGGGTCTGCATAGGATGAGCTTTTCTTGCAAAGCCCAATCATTGTCGATCCAATACGCGAGCACGGCGAAGAGGGCGATTCCGTTCTCGCCCCAGATGTCAGCTGCTAGAGCGACGGACATGCCCTCCGCACGTAAACATGTAATATCCTCCTGAGGACCAAATAATCAAGCACTCTATATCACTTTAGAAACTGAACAGCATAACGGGTTGAATTTTTTTATACAACACTAGGCCAGTTCGTACCATCAATTGTTTTTGACACTCAATAGACATGTCCATGACGATCTTATTGACGGTGGAAGCAGCCGGAGGGGAGTATCGGCCGTGTGTTATGGTTTTAATGAAGTCCCGAAAAGCCTTGTCGTCCTCCGGCATTGAATGTGGACGGCAGCTTTTCACAATCCACTTGGCACATGCTCTGTCGAACTCTTTCTTCGAAGCAGGGTGGAGCTTGGTGACGACGTTAGTAGGGGCGGCAGGTTTGGCACCATTGGTGGGTTGGAGCTGTTGCCCGAGGATCTTCCCGACCGACACCTGCACATCAAGTCAGCAACACATACAATAGAACCTAAGTGCTGCAAACAATCTTGACAAAAGCGATCGTAATCTTATCATTTATGTCAAGAACATGTCGGGAACGTCGCAGTTGAGGGTATGATCATCACAAGCAAGTTCGACATAAACAACGTCGGGAGGGCTCGGTAAGCCTGCGGGTTGGCGACAAAACGCAGTTGGGCGCGACCGAAATACCTTATGACCGTCCACGGAAGCGTTCACTAACGTACTCGAATGATGTCTAACAAGGTGGTTCCAGATATTGGTAGTGTTGGGTGCTGATAGCTGTTCATGGCAGAAATTACAAATAGTCGCTGGCTTGCCGTGCACATCTTGAAACTTCGGAGAGCAAAACTTCCACACTGGAGATATCTTCGAGTGCTTTATGGCATGTCTTGGCGCAGGCGAGTCACCGTCTAGATAAATGGTCTCGTCTGTTGACGCCCCCTCGTCGACAACGGACTCCCCGCTGCGCACCTCGGCGAGTCGCACAGCTTTTGACGGTGGCTCCAAAGCAGCGCGACCGTCCAAGTAGGCTTGTATCTTCGCCTTTGACGCATCGTCGGATAGATGCGCGACCGGCTCGGTGGTGTCACTTCGCTCGTCAAGCCCAGTCCACCGCACCTTGTAGAAGTCGGCGCCCTTCTTGAGAATATGGGCGACGATCTCATGGACGGCGTACTCGGACTTACCCGCGTCAGGATCTGCGAAGTTGCGCGGGGTGCGTAATGGACCGTCAGCGGATCCTTGGGCTTTGAGCGTTGGTGTGAAACTTGGAAGTTGCTTGATGGGTCTGCCGCGCTTTCTACGGAAACTATTAGACATACTGAGATCGGCGTTTTCCGATAATTATACGGAAAATTATTTCCCACTTACGCGAATCTTCAAATATTCTCGGCTACTCCGTGTTTGTTCTTGGCAGACGGTTTATAGTTTATACAACACATATTTACTTCAGTGCATGAGCACCATCCATTTTATACATTCAACATTCTTGAAAAGCACGCGGATGACATCATCGAGTTTCAGCTGCCGCCGGTTCATACATTCAAAAACATACCTATGAATATACTAGACAGACAAAACGCTTCCCGGGTCTTTCCAAGAGCGAGACATCGCATCCGTCGATCAAAATCTTCGTAACCAATGATCCCTTTCTGGACCGTCATCGGCGCCGTTCCACCTCGTCACCACGTTTTATCCAAGCATGGCAACGAGACCATGATCCCTTTTATGACGCATTCGAGTTGCTGATTGGTCAATCTATGAAACCTTTTTCGGCTAGCGTTGGCCGTTGATATATCACGGAACCAACGGTGGCCATAGATGCATTTTATTCTGAGTATAGCACTGATAATGCAATTCTGTTTTAACACCTTCTCCTTATTTTCGTCATTGTCAAAAACATTCGACGTGTGTGTGAATTGCAATTTTTCATTCATCTGCTAGATTTTTATATGGTCAGTGTAGATATAAAGCGAATTGCAATTTGATTTAAGCTCGCACGGGATAGAAGAATGAAACAAAGGTAGAAACGATAAATAAATATTAATACATCTGATAAATCCCGGCATAAATATCGGTGCATCTGATAAATCGCGGAGTAAAGATCGGTGCATCTGATAAATCGCTGCTATAAAGATTGGTGCATCTGATAAGTCAAGCCTATAAATATCGACGCATCTGATAAGTCATGCCTATAAATATCGACGCATCTGATAAGTCAAGCCTATAAATATCGACGCATCTGATAAGTCAAGCCTATAAATATCGACGCATCTGATAAGTCAGGCCTTTAAATATTGATGCATTTGATAAGTCGAGCCTTAAAGATCGATGCATCCGATAAATGTAGTGCCTAAATATCGATAATTGATTAATTGCAAAAAACGCCGATGCATCGATTACTGATCATTAATCGATCTCTGATTCGGACCCTTAAACCGGACGTCTTAATCCTCACCGAAACCAACCACGACACCCACAAGTCCCGCTGGCGCATAGCCCTCCCCCAATTCCACCTCAAAAGCTCCCGACCTTGCTACTCAACTGTGCCCCTACCCAACGCAGGCGTTCTCTTCGCGGTCCGCAGAGCCTCATTCCAGTCTGCCACTGTCCTAACCCCGCCCCCCCACCTCATCCCCCATATCGCCGGACTGAAAATCGTCCCCCACTCAGGCACCCCTTACCTCCTTATAGGTACTTATATGCCCCAGCTCTACACCCCCCAACTGACCCGCCTATATGCAGAAGTTGCAGCTTGGGGCCTCCGCCTAGCGGACGACCACCCGCAACACCGCACCCTCTGGGGAGGGGACTTCCAATCGACCACCAACACAGGTACAGGACAACCTGCCTTCACCTCCTTACTCAAGTCCCACCTCCACCCCCTCTACAACCCCATCCCTACCTTCCCGCGCAGCGGGGGCTGCCTTGACCACTGGCTCACCACGCCTCCTTCACCTATCACCCTCCCACCATCCTCCGCGCAAACTCACCTTTCGACTTCCCCTCACACCCGACCACATAAAAGCGTACCAATCCAGCACCCCCGACCTCATCAACCAAACGGCCGCCCTCCACGCAGAAATACTCAACACCTCACACACCTCGGCCTCCCCCGACACCCTCGACACCCTAGCCTCACAATTCACCACACTCCTCTCCCATCACATGAACCACGCAGCCACAGTTTGGCCCCTCCTCCCCGCCAAGAAACCCCGCCCACCCCAAGCGTCCCATGACCCTACTTGGCTAACAAATAAAACACGCACTCACATACTCAAACTCCGTAAATGCAGCAAAAATAACGGCCCCCTCCCCATCGCCCAAGCCCTCTTAAACACAACCGACTATCTCTCCCCTGACGCCATCAAACAACAGTGCCAAGCACGCATACGCCAGCTCCTTCACGCCACCACCACGGATAAGATAAAGAAAATAAAAACTCGAGCCAATGCGGCCTACGACACCTGCCCCAAACTCTCCCACCGCCGATTGAAAATTAAAAGCGGCCTCCTACCCCCCGCCGGCGCCGCCTCCACCCTCCACCGCATTACCAAACCCGATAAAACCACCGCATCCTCTCCCTCCGCCGTCATTGACGCGGTACACTCTCACTTCGCTAGCGAACTCGGCTGCGCCACCCCACACGAACTACCCACCCCCCCATGGGAACTCCCCGACAACCCCGACAACTTTACCATCGAACCCCGCGGTGACCCCTCTCTCACCCTTGCCGACATGATTACCCGCGACACTTTCGATAAAACCCTCAACTCCCTAGGCACCGGCAAAGCCCCCGGCCCCGACGGTATCCCCAATGAAATAATCAAATTCCTACCACCGGCGACCCGCTCCGCCCTCTTCTCTCTCCTCTCCCTCCTAGCACACAAATCCTACACCCCTCCTGATTGGTGCCACAGCACAACATGCCTCCTACATAAAAAAGGCGACCCCTCCCTCCTCGATAACTACCGCCCTATCGCCCTCATGAATAACCTCCTTAAACTATGGACAGCACTAATCAAAGATGCAGGCTCGAAGTACGCCGAAACCCACGGCATTCTCAGCGACCAACAAGACGGATTCCGACAACACCGCAGTATCCACGACGCCCTCTCCTCCCTCATTATGACAATGGAGGACGCGAAACTCCACAACAAAGACATCTACGTCATGTACGCCGATTTCAAAGGCGCCTTCAACGCCGCGGACCACCGTATCATGTTCAAACACATGCGTCAACTCGGTATGCCCCCCACCTTTGTCGACACATGCGAACACCTCTACGGGGTCTCAACCACAGACTATATTACACCACATGGCCCCACCCCTTCTATAGACATTAATCGCGGAACCCTCCAGGGCGACACCCTCTCCCCCTTTCTATTCACCCTCTTCCTTGAACCCTTTCTTCGCTGGCTCACGGTGGGAAGCCGGGGATACCGCCCAGGCCCCCCCGCTACTAACGTCGACCCCACAGAACCCACAGCCACATACCCAGGACACGGCTTCGCCGACGACCTCAGCCTCGCCACGGGCTCGACCCCCAACATGACCATCCAGCTCAGAAAACTCTCCCTCTTCAGCGCCTACACGGGCATGACCGTCAACATCCGCAAATGCTGCATCACCGGCGCGCTCTGGCGCACAGGCAACGCCCTCACCCTCGCCAACACTACCCTCCTCGCATCCCGCCTGCAAACTCAGTTCATCTCCCTAAACTCCACCCCGGCCCCCATCCCCTCCATTGGCCCCAAGGACACATACCGCGTCCTAGGGGTAGAACTGAACACCTCCCTCAACTTCACCAAACACTGGCAAGAACTCAAACGTACCACTGCATCCCTCATCACCACCCTTTCCACCTCCCCACTAACACAATCCCGCAGAATCAGGGTCATCCGTGGACTCCTCATCGGAAAGCATTTCACCCTCCAGCTCGGCCTCTTCACCGACTCCCAACTCGACACTCTCGAAGGACAAATCTGCCGCGCACTCCGCTCCGCCGTCTCCTCGGTACGTAACCTTCCCCGCACCGCCCTTCACCGCCCTACCTCAGACCTAGGATACGGCCTCCCCTCCCTCAAAGCCCACGCCGCACAACTCACAGTTTGCCACCTACATAAAATCATGAACAACTCAGGCTACAGAGGCCACATGGCCCGCGCACACATACGCACCCTATCCACCACGTACTCCCACTGGCCCTCGGAATCCATCATGTCAACATGTTACACCCCACCCACACTCAAGTGCTTAGTCAGAGCTCAACGCGATGCGGGCACCCTATTCCACAACATCCCTCCACTCTCCCTCACCAACCCTATCGCCTCCACAATCCGCGCCCACTTCACCACTCAAGACAACGCCCTCCTCGCCTCACTCCGGGACAAAGCCACACACATCACCGACCCTCACACATATAAACAAGCCTACTGCGATTTCTCTCCCCGCAAAACACACGCCTCCCTCCTACCCCGCCTCACCCCCCTCTGGAAAAGTAACATCACCTCGTGGCCACAAGTCCTCCTCAGAGCCACCTCATCCTCCTTCATCCTCAAATCATGCAAATCCATCACCACACTCACGGGGTCCACCACCCCACTCTCAGTTCCCATCCGCCTCCTCGCCGCAATCCTCACTGAACCCCTCGATACTATCCACAACCGCCTCCCCATCACAAGCCTCACTACCAACCAAGCATCCCCCCCCACCACTATACACCCCTCATGGATTCCCCTCCTCTCCCCTCACCTCCCCCGCTCACCCCCCACCCTCTCATCCGGCATCTACACCTCCCGCACCACTCACCCCACCCCCACCGCACCCACCACACACTTAGACACAGAATACCTCACCCCCTCAGACCACCACTACCCCCCCTGCGACGTAACACGCATCATTTCCAAACACAAGGACACAGAATACGGCCAAACGCAGTACATGGTTGAATGGGCCCCGGAACACCTCACGGAATGGGACATTCAGTTACAACTCGACGACGGCTTCCGCCTCATCTCCTCCACTCCCACATCGGTATGCCTCCCCTCCCCCTCCCCCACCGCCTGCTCCATCTGTCATGACCCCCTGCACATAGAACCCTCCTCCACCTGCTGCACATGCCCGCACTTTGCCATACACTCCCAATGCCGCCCAGCTCAGGGACCCGCCACATGGCAGTGCGAGTGGTGTGCTCGCGGCCAACAACACGACCTCACCCACCTCCACGAAGTGCAGTGGGCCCCATGCCTACAACTCCACGACACCATCAGTGAGACCCCCTCCGGCCCCACCGCCCTCACCGCATTTAACTCAGGCTATGTCCCCTCCACCACACCCATTTTGCCAGAACCCGGACCCCCTCCGTGGTCACACCCCCTAATCACATTCAACCATGACCCCATCAACCCCGACCTCGACATGCTCCCTACCGGTAAATTCGCTATCCACGCACACCCATCACTCCACGACACCACCATACTCTGCACTCCCGACGGCCGCGCGGTCACCACCCTTAACGGCCCCCGCGTCCGCCACCTCTACCAACTCTTTCGCCCCGACCTCTCGCAGCATACGTTCGAAGAGGAGGTCTACCACCTCCTCACCCGCCTAGGTTCCCGCTCAGAAATCCACTCACCCACACCCGCCACCACCACCCGTAATAGATGGGCCACCAGAGAAGACCTCCTCACAGCTCTCCGTCACACATTCCGCATCCAGACAGAACTCTACTCCGACCCCCTCAATAAATCCCTTCACTCCCACACCTACCACTCCCTCTACCCCGAAGATATAGTCTTCTCATCTAGCGGCAGCAATGCCCCGCACACCTGGCAAGGCACCAACATAGCCAACCCCGAATACGACCACGAATGCATGAGACGAGCCATGGAACACGCAATCACCAGCGCACACCTCACAGCCCCTCACACACCCAGCGCAACCATCCTCATCCTCCCCCGATGGGAACACACACCCTACCGCCACTCCAAATACATCAACTCCCCATACACCCACCACCTTTACACCCTCCCCAATGACGCAAACACCTTCCTACCCCCCGACCAACACACTGGCAACCCCACCCCTACCCCATTCGGCACACGATGGATGGTCGACATATACCTCGTCGCCAACCCCCTCGCACTCTCCACCCTCCCATCACCCACAGCCATGACCGCACTTCACAACACTCTCGAATCTATCTACGACACTCACCTCCCCAACCCCATCATCACCCCCCCTCCTCCACACCTCTTTGGCACCTACTCACCCCACTCAGCGGGTATATACCACCGCCCCCCAAACCCAACTCACCCCCTCACATACCCCCTCCCGGACCGCGTGCATCTAACGTACCCCCCCACCAGAGGCACCCCTGCTTGGAACTGGCAGGACTTTGTATACACAGACGGCTCGAAAAAAGGAAGCTCGTCCCCCCTCGGAGCAGCAGCTACCCACCCCGCCTCGGACACCAAAATCAAAATCATGGTGACCTCTACCCCTCCCTCACATACAATAAATCGCGCTGAATTAGCTGGCATAGATATAGGCCTCCAACTTGGCCGCACCCACCTCCTCACAGACAGTGCGTGCTCCCTCCGCCTCATACAAGGTTACTTAAACTGCCCTTCCGCTTACCGACACAACATTCACCGCGACACCCTCCTATCCATCACACACACCCTTAAAACCCGCTGCGACGCAGGCATCCGCACACACCTCGGCAAAATCAAAGCCCACAACCACTCCCTAGGTAACGACCTCGCAGACACCCTCGCCAACCACGTCGCGGATGGTCACCCACCCGACACTACATACACCACAGGTTCAGAGGTCACGATAGGCCACTGGACATGGCCATACACCCTCATCCCACAAACCCTAGGGGACCCTTTACCCTACAGATACACCAACCTCAAAGCTGACGCACACACCTACAGCTCCAATCACACACACATACCCCTCTCGCAAACAACCAAACACGGTGCCCTCCTCGCCCGCGCCGCGAAGGACGGGGCCGATTTCTCTTTCCACAAAAAACACTCAACCCTCACAAATATCCAGTTCACACACAAGCAAGAATTCATTTGGGGAGTTCACAACAGTCGCCTTCTTACACATAACCCCACCCTGCGCTGCCCCCTCTGTGGTCAATTCACTAGCAACGGCCACATGGCCGGTAACTGCCCCACCATGTCTGGCCTAAGACGGGACCGACACAACAGCGCGCTACAACTCCTACTCTCCCTATTGGAACGCCACAACGGAGGACGCTGGGAAACCATCACCGCAGACTTCGGTAACAAACCCATAAAATCATTTGCTACCCCCACCCCTGCCCACACTCCACTTGACTGCCACCCACCCCACCCCACCCACATGCCCACCCGCCTTGTTGATGCTGACGAAGGTCTCTCGCCCGACTCCCTAACCTCGTGTCCCGCCGTCCTCCCACCTGAGATTCTCCCCCCCCGCGCTACGACCCCCCGCACACAAACCTGACTTCATCCGCCTCCTCGAACCTCGATTCGTTGGCCACTCAAACGGTCGCCGACGTTACGCATCCATCAAAAAGATTCAGATAGGGGAATGGAAGTACTGCACAGACAATAACCTCTCTCACACAGGCAACCTCATACGTGCCAAATACACACCCCTTGCAAACGCCATCCGCAGCCACTGGCCAGGCACAGTGGTAGACATCCTTCCCATCGTCATGAGCCGCACAGGTACACCGCACTCCTCCACCATCACGAGTCTTACCTCCCTACTCACCGCCCGCACCGACCCTCCTGATAAACTCGTCTCCAAAGCACGTCTAGACACGTCTCGCATCCTAGCACAGCTCCACACGCATAACGTCCAATGGCTGCATCACCTCCTACTCTTATACCGCATCAAGTCCCGCACGACCTCCCGCCGCGCCTCCGCACATTACCCCTCTGCACGCCCCTAACTGCACGCAGCCCTCGCCTCTTCTTGCACACCTCCCCGGGGGGGAGTAAAACCCCCGAACCCCATTGGAGAGGTTGGATTTAGGTGGTTAACGGTCTAGCCTTGACTTGTAAGTTCCCTGTATGGCATAGTTGGGAGGGCCCAGAGACAGCAGCCGACGCATCCGGCTTTTGGTGAAAAACCGGCGCATACGGTACATGTTGTAAACAATTTCAAATTTCAAAATTATGTCAATTTACTCGTCTCATTATGCATGTGTCGTACTCAAGCTTCACGAAACACTCTCCCCCGTGTTACAACACCATCTTGTGATATGTAACCTTCTCATTAGGCGGCTAAGCCCATCGATGTCGCCGCCCCGCAAGCAACTCAATCATATATCGCGGAATAAGTCATACTCTATAGATGTCGCCGCCAAACGCGGCTTGAATCATGAGCACATTCTGGCGTCTCACCCTGCCTTCCTTACTCAAATTCAGCAATTAATAAGCGCGTCGGCGAGTTCGACACATCAATAGTTCACCCCCCCCCGATCGACACATCCATGCCAAAGGGTGGAAAGGAGGCCTTTGCGCCCCGTCCCTTAGCTACCGACTTTATGATCGACGACCCCGATGCACCTAAGGACGAGTTCGTCGATATCGCCGCTTACGGCGAGGTCATCCCGAATGGTTTGTCGCGCCCTCCCGTGTGACGAATGCGCCAATAATGTTGATGATTACCGACGACACCACATGCCACCTCAACATGAAATCCCGTGCATACAGCTTACAACGAATACATGCACATCGGGTGCACTGCATTCGTCGGTTGTTGTGCCGACATGGCAGACGGCGAGGCTATGGATGTGGTATTTTTCGGACCTCCTCTCCCATTCCATCAATAGGTAGCCGTGGCCCTCATCCGAGCGGGCCATCGCACCCACATAGCCACGGAAGAGAATGCCCGTTCTCGACTCGGCTATCTCCGCCTCACCAAGGGAAGACATTTGATCTCGGACGCGGACAAGGTCTTCCCCGACTTGGGGCACGCCCGTTTCTGCACGCCACGACCGGATGTCGTCTCCGACCGGATGTTTCGGCACCTCGACAAGCGCTTGCTAAACTCAAACTGAAAGTGAGTCTCCACCCCGCCAACAAAGCCGCAGCTAGAGCGGCGCCCGCCGGCGGCGCAGTGGCGGCGGCCCCGGAGGGGGGTGCGCTCGCAGGCCCGTCGGCACCTACCTCTACCTCCACGCGGTGGGCGCTGGTAACCCCATAGCCGTGCCAGGCCTGGCACGGTAGGGGGCTAAACGAGGTACCGGCAGCTGCGATCCGCGGGATCAGCAGTTGTCGGAAAGTCCTGTACGGAGGGTTTTGGAAAAACATAATATCCGTACACCAACACAGGGATCTCCCGCTCGGCCAGTCCGATATGTCTTTCCGCGACTAAATACTCGCAGATACTCTTCCGACGATGGGGCGGGGGCGGCGTTTGCGAAATATTTTTTGGCGAAGAGGGGTACGGACGGATCAGCGGAGGGACGAAGGTGTTGGAGCTGGCGGCGGACAGCTGGAAAGCAGCGCTAGGGACGGCGCTCGCTAGCAGTCGCCAGCCCTGCGAGCGCCTCAGATCTCCCCTGGGGGCGAGGCTTGAGGCTACGCAGGACGGTGGTTGGTCGCAGCCGGAGGAGCGGCACGGTCTGGCGGCGGCGGTCCGTAGGATCACCCGCCGCCGGAAAAGCCCGGTACGGGGGGTCTTTGGAAAAATTCCCGTACCCACCATCTTTTGAGGACCGGCGACTCGATCCATGTGTTCTTCCTACCCCTTCCCTAGTCGGTACCCAGTTATCGATAGGCTGCCTCAGGCAGTGTGCCTAGGGTTATCGTAACGGCACAGTGCTCGTAAAGGCGGCCCCCTAACAACGTAAACCACTGGGGGAGGGCACGGACGGCCACAGCGCGATCAGATAGGTGTTGGAAACAGACGGGAAAAGGACAGGGGACATGAAAAAATCTGGCTCCGGGGCGGGAGAGCCAGCCGGACACCGTCTGCAGCCTAGTTCTTTTCTCTTCTCAGCCCCCGAAGGAGGAGAGAAGACTCGGCTAGGTGGCGAGCTGCGTCGAGAGGAGCGGCTAATACCTCGGGCGGGGTTGAGCACGGATCGAGGCGGGACCGACGACGACCTTTGCGAGGGGGGTTTTTTACCTGCCTTTCCCCCCAAGCTCCGGCACGACCGGAGTCGCACAAGAGCCGAGGTCAGGCAGGTTCGCCTCGACCAGCTCAAGCTGGACAGCTCTGCTGATCATCGACCCCGCAGCGGCTGGAGCACGCCGCGTATCGTGGAGACTAGCGACATTTTATATTTCATACCTGTATGCAGACAGTACTTGTTTATGAGTATGTTTTAGACGGTATCGTTACTGCCGTTGGAGAGGTTGGGATTAGTGGTTCACGGTCTACCTCAGTCTACTAAGTCATGTATGGCATAGCATAAGGGGGGGCCCAGAGACAGCAGCCGGTTTATACTGGTATTGTTGTAAACAATTTCAAATTTCAAATTTCGCAGCTAGAGCTACATTCGCCAAGGTCACGACCGATAGACCGCCACGGGCTACGGCCAATGGCAAGACCGCGGCGAAGGCAGCAACGGACGCACGACGTAAGGCGGTTGCCGCAACAGCCACAACAGCCACAACCGGAGCTGGCGGCCACAAACCCAACCGCGCGGGCTCACCGTCTGAGAAGTAATCATTGTGTGGAACACATGCATAAAGTTGAACTTAAAATTGTATCAAGACAAGTATTGGCAAATTTGACCGGCTGCTCTCTAGCAACCATCAATTCTCTGCCATCTAGGACACCTAGGCAAACGATTGGGCCGGGTACTCTTCGACCACGCACACGTATCGACACACCTATTTGCAATGTGTGCCGACGTTCCTCGGAGGTTAAAAAGTGTAACCAACCGCAGTAATTGACATAGTCCCCCCGCCTTAGCAATAACAACCGAAATCATTTTGTAATCAAGAAAGACATATATAAAGATAAATCTACTTGTCAAGAAATGCAATAGGGCAGATCCATAATATGGGAGCATGTACTTTATTACAGTGTATGGCGAAAAACCGAAAATGGGAGCTGGCGCTTAAGTAATTTTCAGCTACCGCCAGCGGACTGCGGCTATCACCGCCAATTCAGTACTATTTAACTACTGTAAAAAGTTCGGTAACGCGCTTACTCACTCGGCGTGGCATCGGCAGTCCATTGCGTTTTGGGTGCACTCTCTCGAAACTCTATCACAACAAACTCGCAAACACAAGTTTTGGAAACATCAAAATATAGGCAGATGGGCGTGGTGGGCTTGCTCACGCAACTCGGTCCTCTTTGTCGGCATGCTAACATCTATGTAGCGGCTCGTGGTGATGTTGTCGGCGTAGACGCATGCGTGTGGATGCACCAGCTCGGGTACGCCTATGCTAGAGACATCATGAACAACGACTACACTACTCTCGGAACGGCGTTGCGACAGCGAGCACATGCTGTGATTGGCAAGGGGTTGAATATTGTCTTGGTGTTCGACGGCGGTCGGTTTCCTGCAAAAAGTCCGACAGACCATGCGAGAGCGGAAAGGCGTCAAGTTCAACTAGCGAAGGTCCAGTACGATGGCGCGGCGCCAGATGCGCTAGCTAAAGCAGCGGCACAAAAGCTAGGTTGGCCAGCGACCCTTGCTTGCATTGACGCTCTCCGACGTGCTGGAGTGGCATATCTTGTTGCACCTTACGTGGCCGACAGCCAGCTAGCGTACATGGCATCGCAAGGGACTATCGACAGCGCATGGACTGTCGATAGCGACTTCATTGTCCACGGGATAAAGCGGACATACTTCAAGGTATCGTGGCTTAATGGTCGTTGCTTTATCGTTGACTACGCGAGGCTACTTAATCCACAGAGTTGGCCCAAAACCAGGGAGTATGACACGTTATTTCTCCGGGATTTAGCACGCTTTGGAGCGCCATTTTTGCTAGCTTACGCGTTGGCGGCAGGTTGCGATTATGGCACGAAAGTGCCCGGTGTCGGACCCAAAAAAGCGGTCAGATTACACTGCTAGCCGTGGGTGTAATCTTTCGCACCCCCTTTTGGATGGAGCATTACCATGCCTAGCCGTGGCGCTTGTGGAGTTTAGCCCTTCTCTTGTCGCGTCAGAATGCGAGCAAAGCCATTGTAGCTTTTAATCATGCGCTCGCTTATGATTGCTCTCAAAAAAAGGTTGTTTCCAAAACTGGCATGGGCTGTGTGGAAGCATGTGCAAAATTGGGGTTCCTTGGTTTGTATGTGCCGGGCGAATTGGCAGAAAAGCGGGCTTTGGGATACATTTCTCCGGATGGAGAGCCTTGTCGATTGCCAGACGTCGAACAAGTCGCGACGGTTATGTTGCCTGCCCTACTTACAGAGGACATGATACTTGGTGCCTCACTGCTTCCACGACCTTGGCCACAAGGTTACCCTACTCTATCCGTCATGCATCGATGGTTACACACTAGAGCAGGAATGGCGGATATCGGCCTATCAAATGCTCGGCATGCGGAAGTTATGGTTGTGGTGTTGAACCAATTAGCCATTGAGGCTGACATGCGTTCTCGGGGTGAGCATGTCCAGTTGCGAGACCCTGATGGAAATTGTCTTCACCATATTTTATTACAACGGTTTCCACATCAAGGGTGGGAATTCGAAGATGTGCCAGCGAGAGAAGATGACTTTCCCGTTGACGATAGGTGACTCGTGACCAAGGCAGAGCTCAGCAACTATGCCCCTGTGGTAGAATTGGCGTTGATATTAAACCACTTTGATCTTGTGGTGTCAGGTGCCGGTAACATGCAAGCATTTGGTGGTAAAATCAAAGATGCACTACACCGCGTGATGGAGATGCCTCGCTTGCCCCGGCTAATGTGCCATCTTGGTAGCACCGTGGATGTTACATCCCTCGTCGGAGCTAGTCAAGACACCCGCGTGGAACATTTTTGTTTCTTTCAAATGCAAGCTCCAGCATCGCAAAGGCCCCGCCCTTACAAAGTTTGGGCCCAATTGGCAGTGGGTAAGCTCGAGGGCGTGCATCCCCATTGTACACGAGTCCTTCAAGCTAGTTGCGAGTGTCCCGCTGGACGCAGCGCACAATACGTACACTTGGCCATGCTACTTTTTCTGTTCACCACCTCCCAAGAATGCCGGAGCAGGGTGTTAACGTCCCTGTCACATCGAGGATATGCAAGTGGAACCAACTAGGCGCCGGCGAGACCTATGATGTCAAGACACCGCTGTCCCGCATCGCTTTCCTATTGTCATCCCGACGTGTCATCCGGCAGCGTGGCCAAACCAGCGCGCGTGTCATTGAAGCAAACAAGGAGAGTGGTGACCGGGCAATGTATGATCCAGTGAGCGCCCGTCATAAAGACACGTGGCCTACCTTCGCGTCAGATGCACGCTTTCAAGATGCACAAGCGAAATTGTTTGCAAGCATAGCAGAAGTGATTGGCACTGTGTCTGCTTTGGAGGCAACATGGGGAACCTAGTATGCGTTGCAAGTGACACGAGAGGCCAATATTGGGCACAAACTCCAATCATTACATAATAGGGGTGACATAGATTTTTAAGTTGCCTCCTCATCGTCACCCATCTCCTTGCCAAAGTAAGAATCCACATGCAAAGGTGTGCTAAAATTGCATAAGTGGTTGACCACAAAAAACATATTGCCTATCAAATCTGCATACAATAGAGAGATCTTTTTGCGGCTAAAAACTCCCCATGCTTGCACCCTAGAAAAGTGGCGCTCGACGTGGATACGTAAATTCGACTGCAGCGCCCCTTGTTCTCTCTCGTTTGATGTGAACTGAGCAACCCCCCGGAACTTTCGGGGTGGAGCTACTACTCTAGCTAGCTTTTCCCTTAATGAAGCAGGTAAACCATCAAAACCTTTGTCTGTTGGGTAACAATCCCCCTCTTCCACTAAATCCATAAACCCAGAGCATTCACAAATTTCGATGTCAGAAACACGACCCGGAAAGGCATCAACTGACCGAACGAAAGCCCCGGACGGTGCAATAGCGGCAAGAATCTTAGCTGTGTGGCCTTGTTTGTAGTCTGACCACACCGTGCGCGCAGCTTTCCTGCTGGATGGCGCTTGTATCCGATACTCCGTGCAGTCCAACACCATTCTAACAAGCACGCTCCCAAACACAGCCTCCCACGCATCTGAGCACTTCCCGCTTAACTCCTCCGCTTTGGGTGGTGGATAATGGTACCTGCACATGCCAATGATAGTTTTGTAAAAAATTATGCTTTGTCCATGGTATGTGCACTTATGTTTCTAATGGGGGTAAAAAAAAGTACAAATTCATACGTACCTGAAGAATTACGCCATGAAATTAACCCATGTTGGGAAAGCTCTAGCCAAGCCCCCATAAGATATTCCGGCCCATGTCGAAAGTAGACTGAGTGATAACCCGGTGCGGAGCTTTGTAAGTGTCAAAAGAAAAGCGTCTTGCGGCTTAATCACCTTGTCTTGGTGTCCCCCACTCCGCCTTTGGGAGGTGCCGCTCCGTTCTGCCTCCATCCCCGCCGATGATTGCCTCCCATTCCACAGTTTTAGTGCTTCAGCTTGCCCGTTCCAATTCAGCAAGTTATAGAGGTCTACAAGGACCTCACCAGATCCCAAGCCAGTAAGCTCCGTGATGCGATGGCGCCATCTCCCGTCCGCTGAGGTGACCGAATGCCACGAAAGCCTAGCGCCGCCGAGCATGGCCGCCTCCTCCGCGAGCTCCGCTGCCACGCGCTCAATGTCAGCTTGTGCTTCCAGCAAGCTAGCTTCTAAGCTAGCGTTTTTGCTTTCGAGCTCGTTGACACGAAGGTTGGCTGCACGGAGTCTGAGTTTCGCCTCCTCTTCTTGCGCTCTCGCTCTGGCCACGGAAAATGACTGGTGTTGTAGTTGGCGGTGTAATCTCTCTATCTCCTCCTTCATAGCACCCATCTCCAAAAAGTTTCCCTCATGCATCGCCTCAACCTCATCACGGGTGCGTCTACGTGGAAGAACGATGGCGGGACTGTCCGCTCTTGTAGTAGATTGTCGAGAAGCAGGTTTCACGGGGCGGGTAGACAATGGGAGAATAAGGCTCTCTATGGCTGGGGCGGCGTGCGCTACCGGGACACCGACACAACCAAGCTCCACCCGCCTAGCCATCACTGCCTCCTTGCACAAAGGAACCGCCGAAGCTTTAATGCTTGGCTTTCCATACAATGTGCAACCATCTGATGCCGCAAACTGCGACGTGTGCACGCGAAACTGTTTTGGCGCGCCAAGTATCTGCTGAATGCGCGACTCTGGCGCATCACGCAAAAGATGCCGCCGCAACAATGTACCGAGGCTATCCCAAAAGCGCTACACCGAGCAGCAAAGCCCTTCACAGGCAACCCACACCACTTAAAGTTGCAAACACATCGGGTTCCACCTCGTGTTGAGGAAGTTTCCGTTGGTTCTGTTGTTGACATGTCGGTGATGCATGCGCAGCAGTGTACGTTGTCCCTAGCAACAAAGACTACCGCCGCAGCTTGTGACGCCCCCTTTGACACTCTTCACGACGCCGTTTTAGATTAGGCTTAGCCTTGCTCGGGTGTGACTCAAAGTGGCAAGTCTTTGCTCGGAAAGCAGACGAACTTTGCTCGACACAGTGACGACGTTAGCCCGTTCGCGTACACAAAACCGGTGCAGCCTAAAATACGCTAAGCGCCAGCTCCGATTTGTACATTTTTTTATGTACGTGAATTCAGTACTTGCTATTATCATAGATCTTCTCTATACAAAACTGCTGCTCGACCTTCACGATGCACGGCCCACTCCCACCGAACCGGGGTGCCGACCGGCCTAGGCCGATAGGCGTTTGAGAGGGGGGACGGGCCAACCTAATCTAGATCCCGCGTGACTTCGGTCTTGCCGGAGAGAGGAGTGGAAAAATTAGCGAGAAACCCTCCTCACGCAGTCGCTCGTCGATCCCGCCGTCGCATCCCGTAAGCCCCGCCCCAAGGTCGTTGCCGCTCCGCCCGTCGCGACTTTTCCTCCAAGTCGAGGTCCCCCGTTCCTCGAGGGCATGTGGGGGGGACCGAGACAATCAGACAGAGAAAGCTAGCGTTCTTGCCGCCGCGCTTAAAAGTTTTCCCAACCTTTTCTCATGTCGTGTTGGTACCCGGATACATGTTTGGAAAATCAACTAGCGATCGTACTCTCCACCCACCGTGTCCATCGAGCACCCTTGTTTCGAGTGCGAGCCTCCGCGCTTATCCGGGCTCGCACTCTCTAATATTAGGTGTACCTAGCGATAGTGGGTAGCGGTGGGGTAGGGCACGGTCGCAATGGCCGGATCCAAAAAGGCCGCGGGGGTGCGGAAATTATTCAAACCCTCCGTACCGGGTTTTCCGGCGGCGGCTGATCCTCAAGAACACCCCGCCGCGAGACCTCGCCGCTCCTCCCGACGCGATAGTCCTCCTCGATGTTGTTGTCATGCTGCCGCTTTCGGCCGGCTCGACGTCAGTATGCTAGTCGACGACGAGCGAGCGCCGTACCTTAGCGCTCGTTCCCGGCTTTCCGCCGCCAACTCCGACACCTTTAACCCACCGCTGATCCATATGTACAGTCGCCAAAACCAAAAACGCATCCTACCGTCACTAAAGACAGTAAAAATATCCAAAGTACTACTAAAGTACTACTGAACCACATAACGGGGATGGGTCGGTAGCTCGAATGAGCAACGCCGATCGTCTTCGCTCTGGGCCTGGCCTCCCATCGAGCGCAAGACTGGTGGACATGGCCGCTGGACTCTTCATCACTCTCCCCCGCCCGAACTCCTCACCCGCTCCCTCGCTCTTCTCTCAGATTGGAACTCCTCCCCCCCCCCCCTCCTGTCGGCGCCCTCCGCCTGCTTAACCCTCCTCGGCAAACCGACTCAGACAAGGCATGGTCGTGCGGTACCCACGCCCTCCTACACACCTACTTCATCGCAACAGCTCCCCCGGACCAAATATACAATCCCCCCTCCTTCGACCCCCGGAACACGGTTTACTCCCTACACACCCTCCTCTGGAACCACACCTTCCGCTCCGCCCCCCTCCCTCAGGGACGCTCACACCTTCTCGCCGCCCTCCACCCCCCCCCACACCATCCTCCCCCCCTCAGCCCCCACCCCCTCCCCCCCTCCCCTCCTCTCCTCCCCCTTCCCTTCCAACCACCACCCGTCGAACACCCCCCCGACGACCCCCCCAACCTCACTCCCTCCCTCCCCTCCCTCATCCTCCCACACCACACATCCCAACCACTACACCTCATCACCCTCAACACCCGCGGCCTCCACACCTCCATTATGGATGTTGAACACCTCTCCACCTCACACCGCCCGGACGTCCTCATCCTCACCGAAACAAACCACGACACCCACAAATCCCGCTGGCGCATAGCCCTCCCCCAATACCACCTCAAAAGCTCCCGACCTTGCTACTCACTGTGCCCCTACCCAACGCAGGCGTTCTCTTCGCGGTCCGCAGAGCCTCATTCCAATCTGCCACTGTCCTAACCCCGCCCCCCCACCTCATCCCCCATATCGCCGGACTAAAAATCGTTCCCCACTCAGGCACCCCTTACCTCCTTATAGGAACTTACATGCCCCAGCTCTCCACCCCCCAACTGACCCGCCTATATGCAGAAGTTGCAGCATGGGGCCTCCGCCTAGCTGACGACCACCCGCAACACCGCACCCTCTGGGGAGGGGACTTCCAATCGACCACCACCACAGGTACAGGTCACCCTGCCCTCACCTCCCTACTCAAATCCCACCTCCAACCCCTCCACAACCCCATCCCTACCTTCCCCCGCAGCGCAGAAATTCTCAACACCTCACACACCTCGGCCTCCCCCGACACCCTCGACACCCTTGCCTCACAATTCACTACACTCCTCTCCCAACACATGGACCACGCAGCCACAGTTTGGCCCCTCCTCCCCGCCAAAAAACCCCGCCCACCCCAAGCGTCCCTTGACCCTACTTGGCTCACAAATAAAACACGCACTCACATACTCAAACTCCGTAAATGCAGCAAAAACAACGGCCCCCTCCCCTTCGCCCAAGCCCTCTTAAACACAACTGAATATCTCTCCCCTGACGCCATCAAACAACAATGCCAAGCACGTATACGCCAGCTCCTCCACGCCACCACCACGGATAAGATAAAGAAAATAAAAACTCGAGCCAATGCGGCCTACGACACCTGCCCCAAACTCTCCCACCGCCAATTGAAAATTAAAAGCGGCCTCCTACCCCCCGCCGGCGCCGCCTCCACCCTCCACCGCATTACTAGACCCGATAAAACTACCGCATCCTCTCCCTCCGCCGTCATTGACGCGGTACACTCTCACTTCGCCACCGAACTCGGCCGCGCCACCCCACACGACCTACCCACCCCCCCGTGGGAACTCCCCGACAACCCCGACAACTTTACCATCGAACCCCGCGGTGACCCCTCTCTCACCCTTGCCGACATGATTACCCGCGACACTTTCGATAAAACACTCAACTCCCTAGGCACCGGCAAAGCCCCCGGCCCCGACGGTATCCCCAATGAAATAATCAAATTCCTACCACCGGCGACCCGCTCCGCCCTCTTCTCTCTCCTCTCCCTCCTCGCCCACAAATCCTACACCCCTCCTGATTGGTGCCACAGCACAACATGCCTCCTACATAAAAAAGGCGACCCCTCCCTCCTCGATAATTACCGCCCTATCGCCCTCATGAATAACCTCCTTAAACTATGGACAGCACTAATCAAAGATGCAGGCTCGAAATACGCCGAAACCCACGGCATTCTCAGCGACCAACAGGACGGATTCCGACAACACCGCAGCATCCACGACGCCCTCTCCTCCCTCATTATGACGATGGAGGACGCGAAACTCCACAGCAAAGACATCTACGTCATGTACGCGGATTTCAAAGGTGCCTTCAACGCCGCGGACCACCGCATCATGTTCAAACACATGCGTCAACTCGGTATGCCCCCCACCTTTGTCGACACATGCGAACACCTCTACGGGGTCTCAACCACAGATTATATTACTCCACATGGCCCCACCCCTTCTATCGACATTAATCGCGGAACCCTCCAGGGCGACACCCTCTCCCCCTTTCTATTCACCCTCTTCCTTGAACCCTTCCTTCGCTGGCTCACGGTGGGAAGCCGGGGCTACCGCCCAGGCCCCCCCGCCACTAACGTCGACCCCACAGAACCCACAGCCACATACCCAGGACACGGCTTCGCTGACGACCTCAGCCTCGCCACGGGCTCGACCCCCAACATGACCATCCAGCTCAGGAAACTCTCCCTCTTCAGCGCCTACACGGGCATGACCGTCAACATCCGCAAATGCTGCATCACCGGCGCCCTCTGGCGCACAGGCAACGCCCTCACCCTCGCCAACACTACCCTCCTCGCATCCCGCCTGCAAACTCAGTTCATCTCCCTAAACTCCACCCCGGCCCCCATCCCCTCCATTGGCCCCAAGGACACATACCGAGTCCTAGGGGTAGAACTGAACACCTCCCTCAACTTCACCAAACACTGGCACGAACTCAAACATACCACTGCATCCCTCATCACCGCCCTTTCCACCTCCCCACTAACACAATCCCGCAGAATCAGGGTCATCCGTGGACTCCTCATCGGCAAACACTTCACCCTCCAGCTCGGCCTCTTCACCGACTCCCAACTCGACACTCTAGAAGGACAAATCTGCCGCGCACTCCGCTCCGCCGTCTCCTCGGTACGTAACCTTCCCCGCACCGCCCTTCACCGCCCTACCTCAGACCTAGGTTACGGCCTCCCCTCCCTCAAAGCCCACGCCGCACAACTCACAGTTTGCCACCTACATAAAATCATGAACAACTCAGGCTATAGAGGCCACATGGCCCGCGCACACATCCGCACCTTATCCACCACGTACTCCCACTGGCCCTCGGAATCCATCATGTCAACATGTTACACCCCACCCACACTCAAGTGCTTAGTCAGAGCTCAGCGCGATGCGGGCACCCTATTCCACAACATCCCTCCACTCTCCCTCACCAACCCTATCGCCTCCACAATCCGCGCCCACTTCACCACTCAAGACAACGCCCTCCTCGCCTCACTACGGGACAAAGCCACACACATCACCGACCCTCACACATATAAGCAAGCCTACTGCGATTTCTCTCCCCGCAAAACACACGCCTCCCTCCTCCCCCGCCTCACCCCCCTCTGGAAAAATAACATCACCACGTGGCCACAAGTCCTCCTCAGAGCCACCTCATCCTCCTTCATCCTCAAATCATGCAAATCCATCACCACACTCACGAGGTCCACCACCCCACTCTCAGTTCCCATCCGCCTCCTCGCCGCAATCCTCACCGAACCCCTCGATACTA
Organism: Tetraselmis chui; assembly: GCA_026401115.1. Classification (NCBI taxonomy): domain Eukaryota; kingdom Viridiplantae; phylum Chlorophyta; class Chlorodendrophyceae; order Chlorodendrales; family Chlorodendraceae; genus Tetraselmis; species Tetraselmis chui. Next base: position 235,077 of record JAPMLY010000157.1, on the reverse strand, counting down.
TCCACAACCGCCTCCCCCTCACAGGCCTCACTACCAAACAAGCATCCCCCCCCACCACTATACACCCCTCATGGATTCCCCTCCTCTCCCCACACCTCCCTCGCTCACCCCCCACCCTCTCATCCGGCATCTACACCTCCCGCACCACTCACCCCACCCCCACCGCACCCACCACACACTTAGACACAGAATACCTCACCCCCTCGGACCACCACTACCCCCCCTGCGACGTAACGCGTATCATCTCCAAACACAAGGACACAGAATCTCCGGCCCCACCGCCCTCACCGCATTTAACTCCGGCTATGTCCCCTCCACGACACCCATTTTGCCAGAACCCGGACCCCCTCCGTGGTCACACCCCCTAATCACATTCAACCACGACCCCATCAACCCCGATCTCGACATGCTCCCTACCGGTAAGTTCGCCATCCACGCACACCCATCACTCCACGAAACCACCATAGTATGCACCCCCGACGGCCGCGCGGTCACCACCCTTAACGGCCCCCGCGTCCGCCACCTCTTCCAACTCTTCCGCCCAGAACTCACACAACACACGTTCGAGGAGGAGGTCTACCACCTCCTCACCCGCCTAGGTTCCCGTTCAGAAATCCACTCACCCACACCCGCCACCACCACCCGTCACAGATGGGCCACTAGAGAGGACCTCCTCTCGGCTCTCCGTCACACATTCCACATCCAGACAGAACTTTACTCCGACCCCCTCAACAAATCACTCCACTCCCACACATACCACTCACTTTACCCCGAAGATATAGTCTTCTCATCTAGCGGCAGTAATGCCCCACACACATGGCAAGGCACCAACATCGCCAACCCCGAATACGACCACGAATGCATGCGCCGAGCCATGGAACATGCAATCACCAGCGCGCACCTCACAGCCTCCCACACACCCAGCGCAACCATCCTCATACTCCCCCGATGGGAACACACATCACACCACCACTCCAAATACATCAACTCCCCTTACACACATCACCTCTACACCCTTCCCAACGACGCGAACACCTTCCTTCCCCCCGATCAACACACAGGCCATCCCACTCCTACCCCATTCGGCACACGATGGATGGTCGACATATACCTCGTCGCCAACCCCCTCGCACTCTCCACCCTCCCATCACCCACAGCCATGACCGCACTTCACAACACTCTCCAATCTATCTACGACACTCACCTCCCCAACCCCATCATCACCCCCCCTCCTCCACACCTCTTTGACACCTACTCACCCCACTCAGCAGGTATATACCACCTCCCCCCAAACCCAACTCACCCTCTCACGTACCCCCTCCCGGACCGCATGCATCTAACATACCCCCCAACCAGCGGTACCCTTGCTTGGAAATGGCAGGACTTTGTATACACAAACGGCTCGAAAAAAGGCAGCTCGTCCCCCCTCGGAGCAGCAGCTACCCATCCCGCCTCGGACACCAAAATCAAAATCATGGTGACCTCTACCCCTCCCTCACACGCAATAAATCGCGTTGAATTAGCTGGCATAGATATAGGCCTTCAACTTGGCCGCACCCACCTCCTCACATACAGTGCGTGCCCCCTCCGCCTCATACAAGGATACTTAAACTGCCCTTCCGCTTACAAACACAACATTCACCGCGACACCCTTATCCATCACACACACCCTTAAAACCCGCTGCGACGCAGGCATCCGTACACACCTCGGCAAAATCAAAGCCCACAACCACTCCCTAGGTAACGACCTCGCAGACACCCTCGCCAACCTAGTCGCGGATGGTCACCCACCCGACACTACATACACCACAGGTTCAGAGGTCACGATAGGCCACTGGACCTGGCCATACACCCTCATTCCACAAACCCTAGGAGACCCCACTCTACAGGTACACCAACCTCAAAGCTGACGCACACACCTACAGCACCAAACACACACACACACACACACCTCTCTCGCAAACAACCAAACACGGAGCCCTCCTCGCCCGCGCCGCGAAGGACGGCGCCGATTTCTCTTTCCACAAAAAACACTCAACCCTCACAAATATCCAGTTCACACACAAACAAGAATTCATGTGGGGAGTCCACAATCCCCTTCTCCTGCCCACACTCCACTTGACTGTCACCCACCCCACCCTACCCACATGCCCACCCGCCTTGTTGATGCTGACGAAGGTCTCTCACCCGACTCCCTAACCTCGTGCCCCGCCATCCTCCCACTTGAGATCCTCCCCCCCGCGCTACGACCCCCCGCACACAAACCCGACTTTATCCGCCTCCTCGAACCTCGATTCGTTGGCCACTCAAACGGTCGCCGCCGTTACGCATCCATAAAAAAGATTCAAATAGGGGAATGGAAGTACTGCACGGACAACAACCTCTCCCACACAGCTCACCTCATACGTGCCAAATACACACCCCTTGCAAACGCCATCCGCAGCCACTGGCCAGGCACAATGGTTGACATCCTTCCCATCGTCATGAGCCGCACAGGTACACCGCACTCCTCCACCATCACGAGTCTCACCTCCCTACTCACCGCCCGCACCGACCCTCCTGATAAACTCGTCTCCAAAGCACGCCTCGACACGTCTCGCATCCTTGCACAACTCCACACACATACTGTCCAATGGCTGCATCACCTCCTACTCATGTACCGCATCAAGTCCCGCACGACCTCCCGCCGCGCCTCCGCACATTGCCCCTTCGCACGACCCTAAATGCACGCAGCCCTCACCTCTTCTTGCACACCTCCCCGGGGGGGAGTAAAACCCCCGACCCCCATTGGAGAGGTTGGATTTAGGTGGTTAAAGGTCTAGCCCTGACTTGTAAGTTCCCTGTATGGCATAGTTGGGAGGGCCCAGAGACAGCAGCCGACGCATCCGGCTTTTGGTGAAAAACCGGCGCATACGGTACATGTTGTAAACAATTTCAATTTCAATTTCAATGCTTAGGCGGGGGGGCTGTGGCAATTGCTGTGATTGCTTACAATTTTTAACTCCCGAGGAACGTCGACACACTGTGAAACTAGGTGTGTCGATAGGTGTACAAGGTCAAAGAGACCCGGGCTAAACTCACCCATAAGTCTTGAATGGCTAAGTAGAGCGGCCCGATAGATGGCCTCCGGTCCAGTTTGCCGGCTCGCTGTGAACAATTTCAATTCCAATTTCAATTGGCTTAAGTAGCCGAACCTAGCCCCCCTTCAGTCTTGAAGCGTCACACGACCCTCGGAAGCTCGTCTAATGTGAGTGATGTGATGTGTTGACAATCGCATCGGATCATGCGCGTCGTGGCGCTTAGCTAATCTCACTAGTAAGCACTCTAGTACTGTATTGGGACTTGAGTTAATGACATTGGTTGTACAAATGCGGGTGTACACTTGGAGTTCACGGAATGCAACTAAGCTAGTAGCGATACGTACGGGTCCTACAATCATTTGCACTCCGGTTGAATAGCACGCGCCGCAGTTGCGCCCTGGGACGTTTCGCAAGCCTTTCTATAAAAAACGGCGCATGATGTCCATGCTTCATTCGCGGTGTGGGATTGCACTTGAGGGGAAGTGACGATAGGGGGGCCAAGGAAAGTATTGCCCGCCGCTCCGAGCTATTGTTTTTGGCTAGGAAGCTTAATAAGTGTGGCGAGGAGCTCGTCTCGAATGTGTGGGTGCGACCACGCCGGTGGTAGCGTATTGGGACGGTGGACGTGGTGCGTGGCACATGGCTAGCCAAGACTCGGTCGGAGGGTCGGAGAAAACATGTTTGGACGGAAAAATCGATGTTGCATAAAGGTAGGAGCGGTAGTAGGAAGGGCGTCTCCCGCGGGTAGGCATTTGCGTGTTTTGGTAGGGTCCTCTGTCGAGGTAACGAAACGTGGTTGGCTAACTTCACGTGGAATGTGTGCAAGACCGGAGCGAGTGATGCCGCCGGGAAGGTAGGCATCATCGAGTGCGAGCGAAGGGGACTCGGAATCGTCGTTCAACGAATCATGCGGCGGCCGTGGGTCGTCGTTCCCACCAGCTGTGACAATTGTGTCAATAATGGGAATGGATTGCTGCGTGCTTTTGCTTGTAGATGCTTTCGGTAGGTGTGTGAGTAGGCCAAGTGATGCGGTCGAAATCGTCGTGTGTCGTCCCGCGAGAATACGCCGCCCGGCGGCGTCATGTGCTGGAGGTGGGTCCGGGACGCGATGTTGTTGACGTCGTATCGGAGCGTGGGCGTGTAGCCCGGGCACTAGAAAGGCATGTTGCATAGTGGTAATGTGTCACGGAACCGGTAGGATGTTAGTCGTGTGCGGCTGCACATAGGGCCTTAAGAAAACCGGCACTCCACACGTCTACTAGACACGCGGCTTCAATTCTGCGACCGCCTGATGAAGATGGGCGAAAAGGCATAGAGTGCGGGGTGCGAGGGGGAGCTCCGCTACGTGAGGGCGAGGCCTAGCTAGTGTAACTAGGCGGCGTCGTCAAGGTACTTGAGCCAAAGGCCGTTGGCCGTTGGTCATATTGGTTGTTAAGCTGTACGAGTAGCGTACAACAAAGTAGCAGGATTCCTAACCGTTGATTTGTACGTACTGGTTTGCTACACATACGGGAGTTCCTGACTGATGAACCTCTTTACAATTAATCTGACAGAAATAGCGATAGGGACAAAAACAACACACAAAACACACAGCCAGTTTTTTTAGTTTTTTTTTGCGCCCCCGGCATATGGGACTGGCAGAGAACCCACACCGGCACCCTCTGCACACAGCCAGTGCTCAAGCGCATTCAGAAGAAAAAAATGAAATAGCGACCGTGAAAGTGAAATAAGGTGAAACAAATTAGGGAAATGCCGCGATATGAGTCCTCTTCGTCGTCCGCGACACTGCGTTTCCGCCGGGCCTTTTCGCACTTGTTCGGGCTGCAGTTGGCGGGCCCCGCTTTCTGCTCACGTCGTACTTTATTTGCTTTGTCCAGGGTCAACCGGCATCAACCCGGCGTTTGGGAGTCACCCCACCGTACAGCGGTGCCGTAAAGCAGTCGCTCACGTCCGAGGAAGGACTACTGCCTGCACGTTTCTTGGAACTATTCCGCCACGGCTGTTCACAAGTCGTTACGTGGCCCACCGCGACGAACGCGGCTGGTTGCACGCACCGCGCAGCGAACGGAAGGGCTCACGTGACAGCTGCAGCTTTGACCATCGTAGGGAAAATCCACGCAAAAGCATTGACTATCTCTATTCATTAGCTCAGCTCAAGCAATATGTAGGATAAACTTATCCTCTAAATTATAAACCCAGTCACACGACACGCTGCAGGGATAGCGAGTATTCCACCGACGACCGGGGACATCAGTCGTCAGGCTCCGCGTTTTGCGAAAAGTTACGCCTGAGTTACGCTTTATCCCGAAAGTTTCGCCTTAGTTTTGCTAACGGAGCCGAAGGTCTAGCGACTAGCCTGGAGGAGGGCGCGGAGAGCCAGCGCGCACGAGGAAGCACCTCATGGAGTGCGACAAATGCCGCACGGAAAGGTCGGGGGAGGAAGAAGGCGTTTCTGGCGCTGTTGAGGAGTCGGCGAGCGCGACGCATACAGTTATGGGCACCGAACGGCCTACGACGACCAACCTCCGGTCGCGCCCTCTGCTGTGGGTGACTAAACCGAACGTGGAGACCTCGCCAGCGTGCAGTGCTGCCGCCCACGCATTGCTTAACGGCTTCGGCTTCGAAGCGCCCCCGAAGCACCAGACGGTGCGTCCCAGTGCCGTCGTGACGCGCGTTGGTGGTGTGACCTCCTCGTCTGCAAACGTCCAAGACAGGCAACAGCGGCTGAGACACTTGGAGAGCGCGGTGGAAAAGGTTACCCCCCCCCCCCCCCCCCCCCCCACCCACACACACACACACACACACACACACACGCACACACACACACACACACATAGACACACACACATCACCCTCTCCGCCCCTCTCAGCACACTTACACCCATTCTTACAACACATGCAAACATGCACAGACGCACGCACACATTTCTGCCACCAATACCACTTTCAGTCAAATAAAGCACTCCGATGGCAACGCCTCACTTCAAGAGACAATATGCTTTACGCTTTGCTATTTCGCAAGATACGCTAGTTGTCTCTCAACAGAACCGTGACGAACAAGGAGCGCAAAGGGGGGGAAAGTGTGTGTGTGTGGGGGGGCTTGGGGGCTTGCGGGCAGTCATGTATATTGAGTGTGCTGCTCATACTTTTCTTTTGTCTGTGTGCGGCTGAGAGCTGAGGCATTTTCGGCGTGAAGTTTTGTGAGCTTTGGTTCATATCTGGCTGTTATATACAGCCCCCAACACACACACACACACACACACACGCCAGCGCACACACGTAAGTGACTAGCATAGGCGTGCGTGTGTGTGTGTGTGTGTGTGTTAATTTATGTATGTGGCATGTTCATATGTGTGCGCTTGGGGGCTTGCACCCCCACGATCATTAGAATACCTTAGTGATGCCTTGCTTGATTGGTTGTCATATTGGTGTGTCACATTATTTTGTGTGACGTTGGCCACAGGCTCGCAAGCCCATGTCCAAGGCGTACCCCCCTCCGCCCGCGAATACAAAGCCCGCTGCCACGCCCTGGGGTGCTGGGCCAGGGACTGCGGGTGGGAGAGCGAAGCAGCAGGGAAAGTCGGTGAATGCACCCGCGCCAAAGGGCATGCCGAGGTCGAAGAAGACAAAGTCGGTGGGCGTGCAGGTTGACGAGGCGGAGGGCGCGTCGACGGGTGACGCGGTGAAAGATTTTTTACGGGCGACGGCGGCGTTTGGTGGTGAGGCGGTTGAGGAAGCGGTGACGCAGGGGAAGTTGAGCGAGCTGTGCCCGGAAGACAAGGCGAAAGTGGCGAAGCTGATTCGGCAGGTGGTGGAGATGGGGCAGGAGGTGCGTCGACTGCAGGGGGAGCTTGGATCGTGCGGTGGGAGTAAACGGGAGCTGGAAGAGCGGGTGGGGGAGCTTGATCGCGCGCAGGAGAAACAAGCGGAGCAGCAGAAGACGCTGACGAAGGAAAACGCGAAGCTGCGGAAGAAGCTGACCCACACGCTTGACCTCATTCGAAAGTACCAGTCTCGTTTCGAAGAGCTGTCTGCGAAGGAGAGTATGCCCGGTGCAGGTAGGGTAGTGTCGCTGCGAGACGAGTCCACCCGCGACCGCGCGGCTTCGACGATAATGCCCGCAACGGAGGCCGTGGAGCCTGAGGTGACAGCGCGGTGTCCCTCTCACAAGCCTTTGCCTGATGTTGTGGATTTTAAGTGTCGCAGAGCAGAGCCGTTGAGCTAAGCGCTAAAGGAGCCTTTTATTGTGTCTCGTGTTTTTGTGTTTCGCAGGCTGCAGCTACTCCCGTGCCCAAATTCCCACTGACCGCACCGACAGAGACTCCGCCAATGTCTATTCTGACTGTTCGACCCGAAGCGTCAGTTTACGGCGCGAATTCTGTACCGAGTACCGCAGCACCCCCGAATCGACAGTGGCCCCGCCTGTTGCCCGAGGGATTATGTCAGCGGAGTCAGTTGGCTATGGCAGAAGCCCAGGCACAGCGACACAGCTGGAGCGGGGCCCTTCCCGTAGGTGGCACCATCGCTGCTGACCCGTCGACAACCGATGCGCTGTCTCGGCTTAGCGCGCTACTGGATGCGCAGCACCACGGCGTCCCGGTTGGCTTCCGGGTGGAGGACCGCAGCGGCGAGTTTGCTTCGCTAGGTCCTTCAAAACCCCGGGTGCTTAAATTCGATCCCAATCTCGGCGAGAACGGCGCGTTTTACTTTGTCGACATCGACCAGATGAGCCCCGGTGGCAGCCCCCCCGGTCAGCAGCCGTCACTCACCGTACCGACCTCCTCCCCACCGCAGGCTGCAGCCACCCCTCCCCGCGCCAACGACACGGACACTCATACCACCACTACCTTCGCAGCGCAAATGGAATCAAAGACCGAGTTGACGAGTCAAGCTTCGCATCGTGATTATTTTAGCAGTTCGGCGCCCAGGTCGTCGCGGTGGGTTGATGGGGACCAGAGTAATCCTGATCCGGCGCCGCAGCAGCCCGTGCCCTCAGCGCCACCCCTACCAACGGTTCCTGAGCATTTCTACATTCCTTCGACCACGGAATTTGCAAGCCCGATCAGGGTGTCTGGGTATCAAGGTAGCACCTCGGAACAGCCGAGGAGCCCAACTCAGCGGCTGCCTGCAAAGAGGCCACTTCAGTCGGAACATTTGGGCGTTGTAGATTTCGAAGCGCAGGGTGACTGGCTGGGCGGCCTTGCCGGGGAAGCTCCCTTCGCGTCGACAAATAGAGCGGAGATAATAGCAGGGGACGGCACGGCAGTGCCAGCTGCTACTACCGAGGTTTCTGCACGTGGCCGTCACCAAGTTCTTTATGACCCGCACTCCTTCGCAAGCACCGTAGAGTCTGCGATGCCTGTCCATAACCTCAGTGCCACCACGTCGAACACGATCCACCGTTCTGAAGAGGAGGCGGCTGGCATCGGGGTTGCCGAGCCTTCCCAGGAAAAAATCCAGCCTCGAGAAGCAGCGTCCCAATTACAGAGTGAGTGGGCAGCGGCGCAGCCCTCAGCTTGGACGAAGGACACGGTCGCTGCTTTGGGCTCGACTACTGTGCAGCGCCCCGTAAGCCCTTCCTTCGAGCCCGTCGAAACGCAGACGGTGGCTGACATGGTAACGGTCGAACCGACACCCGCTGGCTCAAGTGATGAAGGGGGAGAGGAGACGGTAGTGCGGCAGCCTCAGTCGACTGCGCGCCATGATGGGTTGTTGACGCAAACCGATACGATAGGAACTGGCGAGGTTACCGAGTCCTCGGCTCGCGCAGCGATAACGGCGCAGTCCTCAACCACCTTCAGCCCAACGTCCACTGGACCAACCATGCGATATGTGACGGATCTCAGCGGCTTTGATGAGTCGTTGATAGACCTGGTCAGTGAGGTTGAGTCGATGGACCTCGCTAGTCCGCGCAGCAGTCTCGGCGCACTGGACGCCAACAACTTGGAATTCGCGGGCCGCAGCGCCCGCGCCGCCAAACCTCCGTTGGGGTCGTCTCTTCGACGGACGAGTGGGGCCACGGGCAGCCCGCCTAGTTCCAGTAAGCCCACCGTTCAGTGGCCAGTCAGCCAACAGGCATCACCGCTGCCTACGCCTCACCAGACCCAACGGGTCGCGTCGTGGCTGCGCGGTAGTATATATGAAGAGAATGACATCGTGTCTACCATCATGGAGGCGGAGGAGCTGGGTCGAAGCCTACTCACGGGGGGATTCCCCACTGATGCCATCGTTTTGGCACCCCAACATCTAAATAGCCCAAACGAAACACATGAGTAAGTGAATGACGCCCATCAGGTCGTATTACCTGTCTTTCTGGAGGTTTCACCGGACATCCCATTGCAACACTTCACACGCTGGTGGTTTCGAAACATAATTTTCATATCCACCGCCTTCGCAAGTCAGTTGCATCGCATCCATGCCTGCCCTGTGGTAGATGCTATAGTAGCGCTAGAAACGGATTACACGGGAGTGTAGCCTAGACAAGGAAAATAGGCTTCTAAAAATTGGCTAGCTGCTCACTTTGGGATGGAGTGAAGCCTGGCTGCACGTGCACACCCACACCGGGGGAGAGATGGATGTGGAAGGTCAGGAGGAGAGCACGGTGCAGCTATGTGCCAATGCGTCTTTGCTATGTGAATTAATAGTCGGGAGTTAGACCTATAATCGTTTCTCCGCCTCCTGTGAGCTTACGATCACAGGCGATACCATCGGCATCCCCGGCATGCCGCCAAAAATGGAAGAGCGGAGTGCAGTCTGCGTACGTGGGGCGGATGAGGACCCCATAGACGATCCCCCATTCGACTGCTTGCCGGGCTGCTGAGCCTGGTGACCCGCATCCACCCTGCGCTGGTGAGCCGAGTCCGATGGCATCGAGGCGGTGGAGGACTCTAATGGCTCAAACTCATCCTCACACATAACTCTGCCAGTGTCTGCTAGTGGCGACAGCGGCTGCATGGACTCGATGTCTTGCACCACCTCTGCCCTAGCAACAGCCCTGCGGATTGCTTTCCTGGATTGTCACAAACATGCATTATCAAGTCAGACAGTCGTACAGGTGACTAGCATTGGCTCCTCACCCTCAGTATAGAAGTGACGTCTCAATTTGTGCATAATACGTACTGGTAACAGAGGAGGAATGGAGGGAGTCTTACTTGGTGACATAGCCTGCGTATAGTGCGGCCAGCACCATCATCACGCCTCCGCTCACAATCATGATCAGCTTCATCGGGCCCTCCGGGCCAGCGTTGCCGTTGATGACATTCGCGATGTTTCCAGCCAGCGTTCCGAAATATACGGTGATCATGCACTCCGGAACGATTCCTGTAAACGGCCAGGGCCTCAAGTATAAGGGAAACGCATTCCCTACTCCTCATCCCCCTTCTCCCAGACCTGAAGAACAACCCTCCCTCCTCCAGCTACCCATGTATGTCAACTCCCGGGAAGGTATAGGCTTCTTACCGACGGTGGAGAAAAACGCGAAGGTCTTGAATGTGATGCCAGACGAGCCCAGCATAACGTTCAAAACATTGTAGGGCACAAGCGGAGAAATACGGAGTAGCATGATGAGCTTCCAGCCCTCGATTTGAATGGCTTTGTCCAGAGCGTCCCACCCTTGGAACCTCTTCTGCATCACGTGCACCATGCAGTCTCGCAAAATGTAGCTGTGGGCGGCACAATGAGCGACACATTTCTCAGCTGAGCCTTTCTATCAACCGGTTGTCCCCCCCTCCTGCCTCTACGAGCTCAAAACACGTGAACAAACTCAATAACGGTTTCACTTTACTGCGCATGCAACTGAAATGCTCACCGAGCTAGCAGAAACGCTCCCATTTGCCCAATAGCCCCCCCTGCCCACACCACCAGCAGCCCCTTCGCAAAGCCAAATACGAGGCCAGCTCCAATGATGAGCGGGACAGCTGGGATAAGGAGGGTGACGCAGGCGGCTTCGATGGCAACAAAGATGGCCATCCCCCGCGGATTCTGTTTGGGAATGAATAGAACGGCTGTCAGGGCAGATCCTACATCCAGCAAGCAGGAAAAAGAACTTGCTGAGGTGCTTAAGCACGGGGGTGTTCTTGCTACTTACGTTATGGCGCTCAAGCCACATGAGTAGGTCGTTCATCGGCTCCTTCCCGAAAATCATCGCCGCCACAGTCACCGCGACCACAAGGAGGGCAGCAAATATTTTCATCAGCGCATTGAGCGCAGGCAGACGGATGAAGCCACCACCTCCCCCGCCACCTCCTGCTCCTCCCACTGCCACTTCCATGCTCTGAATCGGCGGCATCGTGTTGCTTCGCAGAAGACTCGTGCGAATGGTGTCTCCCTGCATAGCACCACCACCAATACCACCACTGTCAGCCACACCGCGCTGCAGCCAACATCTGATGATTGTGTGACGCATTTCAGCTGCTTTCACCTGTAAGCTTATGGGTTCCAGTGGCTGCACTGTGACCTCCTGCCCATAGTCCGCGCTCTCCTGCACAGTATAACCTAAGCTTCGACTCCGCGCCAGCCCTGGGGCCCGTTCGCTCTGCGCGCGAAGGGTGACGACGCCTGCTTGCCGGACGGTACTTGAGGAGGAGCAGGAGGCAGTGGGGGAGGGCGTGTGCCCTTGCTGGGCCTCCGAGCGTGAGGACGACAGGGTGCTACTGTTTGGTATGTCAGCCAAGAAAAACGGGCAGGTGGAGACAACGGGGGTTTGGGCGCCGCTTCCGGTGGGGGTGGAGCACAGAGAGGTGCTCGGGTTGCGGCTGTGACACAACTTCAGCTGCGGCGTGTCTTCAGGGAACAGTCGGCGGGTTATTGTTCGGTGTGAGTGGGATGACGAGCACGGCGACTCGCCGTCGCTGCCGTCGTCGCTGTTCGCTATCGAGCTACACTCCAACAGGGAGAAGCCGTCAGCGGCAGGCGGGCGCATACTGGCGGCCCGCGAGGCAGCGCAATGCTGGCTGGCACATTCGGAACGGCCCCACGAGCTTCAACCGAGCTTAAGCTTGGGTTTTGCTTCCTGCTGCTTCTCAGTAGTAGGCAGCACCGTAGTAACGGAGTAGCCGTTTCCTCGATATACGCGAGTACGGGGCGACTATTCGCGGAGGTTGGTATTGCTGTACCGTGTGTCGTCGTCACTCGTCAGTCACCGCGTTGGATATGAAGGGTAGCTTGCACAGCGTATTTTATATTTGGTGATAAGATGGCGTTTAAAGCCCGTGCCGATTGAGAGCGCGATCAGGCTGTCACGAGGTGGTGTTCGTGTTAGCGAGCATCCCTTCCACCCTCGCGCGTGAAGACATGCAAGGAACAACTGGCAGGAGACGGGCGGGGGACTGTAGTAGCACCGCACTGCTCGCGCAGAACCGCGGCGCGCGCACGCCCGCCTACAGCGGGTTGCTGGCCGGTATGATACAGGTACGAGTACGACAAAGTGACCGAAATACTGGAGTAACATTGATTACAAGAATCACTGAAACGTGGACAGGGGACAAGAGGGGGGGGGTAGGGGGATAAAGAGACCAAGAATGATAAGAGGGTAATGAAATCGAAGGCACGGCAAAGGGAAGCACTATATTGTGGACAAAATAAGCAGCTGAAACATAAGAGAACACAAGAAACTCTCACGCAGTGCTTGAAAACACAACATGTGGAGGCGACCATTTGAAAGTACTATTGAAATTGTTCATAAACATGATACTCGGATGAAATGAGTATCGGGACCTAAGTCACTTAATTACGTAACGGACACAAAGCATGCATAAAAACTTATGTGGCAGTTTGCCTAGAGAACAAATTGCATAACAATCAATTACGATTAATGCATTAAGGAAGCGCGAGAGCGTAGCTCGTTTGCAATGTAGATTAATGTTATTAAAAGAGAAAAAAAACTTTTCTTCTCCCTTCACCGCGCAAGCATAAGTAGCGCGGCCTAGCTCGCCTTCAGTCTAGAAGCTTCACCCGACCCTTGGAAGCTCGTCTCATGTGGCATACGTGCTATTAGTCGCCTCGGGCAGACGTGATTAAGCCTCCGCATCAAACATCGATGTATTCATTGCATCATGATGCGTCTGCCGCATCATCCGCATCAATGCGTCCATGAATTAGTACTCAATTTAATCAATGCGTCCACGAATTAGTGCCCCATTTAATCAATGCATCCATGAATTAGTGGCCCATTTAATCAATGCGTCCATGAATTAGTGGCCTATATAATCAATGCGTCCATGAATTAGTGGCCTATATAATCAATGCGTCCATGAATTAGTGCCCCATATAATCAATGCGTCCATGAATTAGTGCCCCATATAATCAATGCGTCCATGAATTAGTGGCCTATATAATCAATGCGTCCATGAATTAGTGCCACATATAATCAATGCACAACGAATTACCTGAACATTTACAGAACATACCGCCCGCATCGATGCATCTTGCATTTTATATTTTTCTGGTATTGCCACGCTATATATTTGTTTCCAATACGACCACGTACATGTACGTGGTACGGAGACGGCTATGAAGAAATGAAATTGACGACGACATTTTTCAAATATTGACTCCTGCCGCACGGGTAGCTGTCACGCACATAGCGTCATCTAGGACACGTGTTTACCGCCAAAATCGACGATACGGAATGGGAGTTGCCTCGACAAACGCGATCTGTGGTCGTGAAGCGTTGCCGTAACGTCCGCCCTATCCATCAGAGAACGTGGACTCTGAAATGTCTTGCACACAAGTGCTTGCGCCGTGCGATGTGAGCCAATTTCAAATTGACGGTCGATATTGAATGATATTTGATTCAAGATTGTTTGCGTGTCATCCCCGACTCCCAAAGTTCGTCCGCAAAATGTACTAGCCTCGCCAAATTTATCATAATAAAAGCAAAAGAACAACCATCCGTGCAAACCATTATCACCCCGCGCCCTCCCCCGCCAACAGTCCCTACCGGTCGTACCGCGGTTTGAAAAAGCTGCGACTGTGCTTTGGCATTGGCGCCACCGACATGAATTGCCTTCACGGCGGTGAGCGAAACTCCAAACCGGACCCGAAGACATGGTGTTTTGAAGTTATGTTGTCTGAGGTTTTCCGTTTGGGGGTCACGCAGTACGAAATAAGAAGGGAAGGTCTACCGACCGGGAACGGTACACCCGAGGATGCTCCCCACCTGCAAGATGCGGCGAGCCAAGCCGCCATACAAGCCCAGCAGAATAAGTACTTCTAAGTGGACGAGCACGGAAATATGGAAGATTTTGAGATGCAGCGGGGGATCCTGCTACCAATGCTCTTCCGCAGCCGTTGACTACCCTTCCGAAGTCCAAAGCTCCAGTCGGCGACGGCGGGTCGCCATCCGGCGCTCCCATCATCGTCAACGCGTACGCGGGCGAGATAAAAGAGGTGACGCTAGCCCGTATTCCACATGCTTTATACCATTTTATACTTAATGATTATTAGACGGATAAAGGAGCAAGGGTCGCAGAGTGATAGTATTGCCACCATAACTTGCTGGCCTGCAACACCACCAACCTAATGTACCGTCGTTTTGACTACCTAGCTCACGACGCTTAAAAATCGCGGTGGGCGGCCACGTTTTGTGTTCTTTTCCGCGTTTTGCCAATCCTTTCCATCGTCTTATTGTATGTATTCGCTGTCTATCCGACGTTCCGTGTCGTTTAATATTACACCCTCGTCCCCGTATACGTCTTGTCGCGTCGTGTGCGCCCATCGACAATGTCTGCGTGCTGCTTTTCTGTATTTGGTTTCATAGGAGGGAAATCTAACAAGCGTCAAGCATGTTGCTAAGGTCGATACCTCGTATTAAGCCACAGCTCGCTGAGCATCGCAACCGACTTAACCATATGTGTACGAAGTGGTTAGCGAAGTCGAATAGGACGTTTTCTCTACCCGAAAGGGACACACCTCATATGTCATATGTCGCTGCACGTACCCTTAGCGGGGGCCGATACTCATGGGGTGCCATAGTATAAAGGATATGCATGCGTTGGCTATCAAATCACTACATGTTATTATGGCGACTTGTTTAGTCCCGCCATGAATCTGTTTCCGGAACATTTTTTGTCTTTTGAACCATTTCTCATCCTGTGCAGGACTCAATTGCCTTCAATCAGAAGGAATATTGTGTCGGGCCCTGCAAAGCAGCCGATATTTGGGGAGAAACCAGCCCACTGGTAAGCGTGATGGGCTATTGGGTTGACAATTGTTTTGTGCTTCATGAGAACCTGCTGATGAGCCTTCACCGAGGTAAGGCCACACAGAAATCGATTTTTTCAATTTAGTGCGGATTTAAGTCATGTACATGCTGATAATACAAATAGCTGATAATCATGCACTCGCCCTTATTGATGGATAGATCGAAAGGACATTTATGTTCAGCTTTGTTATGCATATTGTGTGACGTCGATATTTTGCAACATGCACACACACACATACACTCACACACACACACACACACACACATACTCACACACACACACACACACATACTCACACACACACACACAAACACACACACTCGCGCAAGCACATAAACACACACACACACACACACACACACACACTGATTCAATTCTGATCGTGTGTATTTGAAATACATCACATTACCACCAAGCATGACAACAGTATCCTTACCACCCTTTGACCATCCAATACATCAATTACGCTCAACCAACTGATGTAAATTACTGACACCGCACTAATTTTGAAATGTGATTGCAACGCAGAGGATGAAGCTCACGTGAACAAGTGTCTTCGAAGGGTTCTCAAGAGGCGTCTCGTGGTGTTTCAGAATTTAGCATAGAAAGTGTATTAGACTATTAGGGCAATTAATAGAGGTTGTAAGCGAAGGTTCACCGCACTACAATATTCGGGGCGCATAATCTGCACAACTTCAGATTACATTTCAGAACATGTACATGCATTTCTGAATATATACATGCATCCCATAATTATCCACACCTCTATCTTTATTGCACGTACACTCCGCACACACTGATTGTCTCTTTTGCAAGCAAAAGAATCTGGTTTATATTCCCGATGATCCCAATTGAGCGGCTAGTCGGCGGGTCACTCCGTTGCAGCCAAGACAACCTGGAGAGGGTTAAACTCACAACCTGGAGAGGGTTATACTCGTGGGCGGGCCAGTCTAGGCGGCCGTTGTCAAGAGGGGGAGGGAACAAAAATTCGTCAAAACTTTAACAAACTTGTATGGGACGTCCCATACAATATTTGACTCACTTCAATGTTCTAGACAAATTCATGTAATTAAAAAAATCCACCCAGAATTAACATTTTGCCAACATACCGATGCGCAGGATGCATCAATGCATTCGCCCCGCATCACCTGCATCAATGCGTAATTACTGCCCCATTTAATCAATGCGTCCATGAATTACTGCCCCATTTAATCAATGCGTCCATGAATTAGTGGCCTATATAATCAATGCGTCCATGAATTACTGCCCCATTTAATCAATGCGTCCATGAATTAGCAATTGAATTAAAATTTTGATGCATATTTTTTGATGCATTGCAGTTGATGCTTGATCTTTAATTTTTTTGGGCGATGCGGAGGCTTAGACGTGATCCGGCGCGTCTTGACGCTTAGTAGTAAATATCACTAGTAAACATGTTGGTATTGTCCTAGTGACGTGAGCTAATTGCATTGTAATAATACATGCACAATTACGGGTGTAGGGCGCCCGCCGACGGCGCAGCGGCGGCGGCCCCGGAGGGGGGTGCGCTCGCACGCATGTCGGCATCCCCTCACCTCCCCGTGGTGGGCGGTGGAAACCCCGTAGCCGCGCAAGGCTTGGCATGGTAGGGGACTAAGAGGGCCGCCATTGCGATCCGCGCGATCCGTAATTGTCGGGAAAGGCCATGTACATAGGGCTTTTTGGTAAAAAGAATTTTCTATACGCTACCGGCGCCAAGATCTCCCGCTCGGGACGTCCGACATGTTTTTCAAGGCTAGGTACTACTAAGATACCGTCCCATTTGGGAGGGTGAGGCATGTATTTTCAGGAGTGTGTAGTGATGAGGGGGGTACGGACGGATCAGCGGTGGGTTGAGGGTGTTGGAGCTGGCGGTGGAAAGCCGGGAAGCAACGCTAGGGTACGGCGCTCGCTCGACGTCGACCAGCCTCTTGATGTCGAGCTCGCCGAAAGGGGACACCACGACAACAACAACGAGGAGAATTGGGAGGAGCGGCGAAGTCTTGCGGCGGGGTGTTCTTGAGGATCAGCCGCCGCCGGGAAACCCGGTACGGAGGGTTTGAATAATTTCCCCACCCCCGTGGCCTTTTTGGATCCGGCCATTGCGACCCTGCACTACCCCACTATCGCTACGCACACCTAACATTAGACAATGCGAGCCCGGATAAGCGCGGCGGCTCGCACTCGAAACAAGGGTGTCCGATGGACGCGCAAACGGTGGGTGGAGGGTACGATCGCAAGCTGATTTTCCAGATAGGTACCCGGGTACCAGCACAGAAAAAGCCGGGGAAATGGCCGGGAAAACTATTCCGCGCGGCGGAAGTAGCGCTAGCTTTTTCTGTTTGATTGTCTCGTCACCCCCACCTGCCCTCGAGGTGACGGGGGACCTCGACTAGGAGGAAAAGTCGCGACGGGAGGAACGGCTACGACCTTGGGGCGGGGGTTACGGGATGCGACGGCGGGATCATCGAGCAACCGCTTGAGGAGGGCTTTTTCACTAGCTTTTCCCCTCCTTTCTCCGGCAAGACCAAAGTCACGCGGGAGCTAGATTAGGCTGGCCCGTCGACCCCCTCGAACGCCGATCGGCCTAGGCCGGTCGGCACCCCGGTTCGGTGGGAGCGGGCCGTGCATCGTGCAGCAGCAGTTTCATTTTGCATTTCTTGACAAGTGGAATTGTCGTTAGATCTGCATGTCATGCTTTCAAAGTCACTTTTGTTGTTATTGCTTAGGCATGGGACTGTGCCAATTTTTGCGGTTGGTTACAATTTTTACCTCCGAGGAACGTCAACACACATTGCACATAGGTGTGTTGATAGGTTTACATGGTCGAAGAGTACCCGGCCCATTCGTTCTCCTAAGTGTCCTACATGGCAGAGTATTGATGGCCTTTAGACAATTGTCTGTCCAGGTTGCCGATACTTCTTGTACTACACTTTCAATTTCAATACGGGTGTAGACTTCCTCGGAAAGTACGAGATGCAACTAGTAGCGAGACGTACGAGTCCTACATTCAGATGTAATGTATCATGATTGTACTCCCCACACTCGTACCCCCCTCTATAATGTAGACAAAGTCGATAATCAACCTTATGCCAATTATCTGATAAGTCTCACGCTAATTGCAATATATCCTCGGTTGCATTTGATCGAGTAATTGTGAGTTGTAAATTTTTGATGGGTGCGTTGTTCTCATGAATTTCAAGTACTCTTGGCGATCGACGACAATGAAAGTGAAAATGATTTACAACACTTACCAAAAACCGTGCTGGGCGGCTGCTATCTGAGGGCCTTCTTGTATATGTCATCAAGGACTTAATGTACAAAATTTTGGTCGATATTCCTAATCCTAGATACTCCTAGGGACCGAGACACTAAAACCGGATTGGGGAGGGTAATATTTCATTGGGAAAACGTAGGGTGAGCTACACCGCATCAAATACTACTCAGCAAAAAAGGCGCCCGCCGGCGGCGCAGCGGCGGCGGCCCCGGAGGGGGGTGCGCTCGCAGGCCCGTCGGCACCTACCTCTACCTCCAGTCGGTGGGCGCTGGTAACCCCATAGCCGTGCCAGGCCTGGCACGGTAGGGGGCTGAACGAGGTACCGACAGCTGCGATCCGCGGGATCAGCAGCTGTCGGGAAGCCCGGTACGGAGGGTTTTGGAAAAACATAATATCCGTACACCGGCACAGGGATCTCCCGCTCGGCCAGTCCGATATGTCTTTTCCGCGACTAAATACTCGCAGATACTCTCCCGACGATGGGGCGGGGGCGGCGTTTGCGAAATATTTTTTGGCGAAGAGGGGTACGGACGGAAGCAGCGCTAGGGACGACGCTCGCTAGCAGTCGCCAGCCCTGCGAGAGCCTTAGGTCTCCCCTGGGGGCGAGGCTTGTTGCTACGCAGGACGGAGGTTGGTCGCAGCCGGAGGAGCGGCACGGTCTGGCGGCGGCGGTCCCTAGGATCGCCCGCCGCCGGAAAAGCCCGGTACGGGGGGTTTTTGGAAAAAATCCCGTACCCACCATCTTTTGAGGACCGGCGACTCGATCGCTGTGTTCCTCCAACCCCTTCCCTAGTCGGTATCCGTTTATCGATAGGCTGCCTCAGGCAGTGTGCCTGGGTTATCGTAACAGCACACTGCTCGTAAAGGCGGCCCCCTAACAACGTAAACCACTGGGAGAGGGCACGGACGGCCACAGCGCGATCAGATAGGTGTTGGAAACAGACGGGAAAAGGACAGGGGACATGAGAAAATCTGGCTCCGGGGCAGGAGAGCCAGCCGGACACCGTCTGCAGCCTAGTTATTTTCTCTTCTCAGCCCCCGAAGGAGGAGAGAAGACTAGGCTAGGTGGCGAGCTGCGTCGAGAAGAGCGGATAATACCTCGGGCGGGGTTGAGCACGGATCGAGGCGGGACCGACGACGACCTATGCGAGGGGCGGGGTTTTTCACCTGCCTTTCCCCCCAAGCTCCGGCACGACCGGAGTCGCACATGAGCCGAGGTCAGGCAGGTTCGCCTCGACCAGCTCAAGCTGGACAGCCTTGCTGATCAGCGACCCCGCAGCGGCAGGAGCAGGCCGCGTATCGTGGAGACTAGCGACATTTTTTATTTCATACTGTATCCAAAAAAAAACGTATAGATCAGAAAATAATAAATACCTGGATACGGGTATGTTTTAGACGGTATCGTTACTGCCATTGGAGAGCAGGTTGGGATTAGTGGTTCACGGTCTACCTCACGCTTCTGAGTCCAGCTAGGCATAGCATAAGGGGGGGCCCAGAGACTCCAGCCGGGTTTTACTGGTATTGGAGTGTTAAATTTCAAATTTCAGCAAAAAACTCCCGTCATGAAATCATCAAATTCCGCCACCGCCATGTAAAAAAGAAAAAACATACATTTTGTGCTATTGGTAACTCTGATCGGCGCCCGCCGACGGCGCAGCGGCGGCGGCCCCGGATGGGGGTGTGCTCGTAGGACCGTCAGCACTCACCCACACCTCCTCGTGGTGGGCGTTGGCAACCCTATAGCCGTGCTAGGTTTGGCACGGTTGGGGGCTAGGCGGGGTGAAATCCAGCGGCTGCGATCCGCGGATCCGCAGTTGTCGGGAAGACTGAGTACGGAGGGCTTTTAAATATATCATGTATACACCAACGTCGAGAACTCCCGTTCGGCTAGTCCTATTTCTTTTCAAGGCCTAATATTCCTTGCATACTCTCTTGTCTACGGGCGAGACATGTATCTGAGATGTCGTTTTGCGGCGACGAGGGTACGGACGGATATGAGTTGGCGGCGGGGGTTGGAGTTGGCGACGGACATCCGGGAAGTAACGCATGGGTTGGGCGCTCGCATACATCCAACCAACCATGTGGGACTCGAGTCTCCCCTGGGGGCGAAGCGAGGGCTGGTCGGTCGATGGTGACAGTTGGGTGGGGTCGGAGGTGGCTATGGTGCGGCGTAGGACGGGGGAGCGTGATCCGTCGTCTCCAACGGTTGTTGTGTCGGTCTTTTTGCCATGGGGGCTAGTCGGCTGACGTGAAGACCTCGGGGGCGGGGGGAGCTGGGTGAAGAAAGTTGTGAGTGGCTTTTGGTCCGTGGTGGCGTCTGTCCTTCGGAGGGAGGTGAGGTGAGGTATTGGGTTGGTGGATGGATCAGCTGAATTTGAATTGAGCTGCGATTTATGTGCGTGTGTGTTAGGCAATGTATCGAAGGGTTTTATCGGCCGCGATGTCGGCTTGGTCGGATGCTTTTTCCCCGTGTGGCTGATGTGTGTGGGAGTCGACTGGGTGCATCGGGGCTGGACTTGCATGACTGTGCGAGATAGACTGTGTGTCCGCGCTCATGTGGGTAATGGAGCCGTTTTCGAGCCGGTGGCGGGACGGATCCGGGCTGTACCGGCTGGGTGACGGATCGGCGATTCAAGGTTGGAGCTTCGGCGTGGCACAAGAGATCGCGTAGAGGAGCTGGGTAGGCGGGGTAGTAGTCGATTGGGTGTGTCAAGGACGGTCGGCGTGGGTTCGGCGAGTAGAGGTGGTGGTGGGGCCATCGCGTTGGTGGTCGTGGTGGACGCCGTGCGTGGGGGTGTGGTAGATGTGACATGTGAGCAACGTCGTACTCATCGTCATCCTCAGTATAGTCGTGACACGAGTATACGGTCGTAACGTAGCATGGGCGAAGGACATAGGCGAAGATTGTTGGTATGGAATACCGGATGTAGCCGGATAGTAGATAGCATATCCAATATGTCAAAGCTCGCTCCAATCTTCTCTAACACCGTAATAAACGGCCCCAATTGTCGGTCCTTTAGCTTCCGGATAAGTTGACCACGTAGAAAGAGGCCCTTTGTAATTATCGAAATCTTGTCACATGATGTCCTTAATTGCGGAGCAGTCGATGACTACGAACGAGCCTGCATTTCGTCTTTGTAAAGACGTAACACTGTTAGCAATAGCATCCCGTTGCCTAGTGCTTATGTACAAGGTAGCTATTTTTCATCCTAGTGCCTCGAGGATATGTGTATGATAAGTACTACATTTGTATGACTAATCATACACCGGAGTCTCGTAAAAAAGGGGTCACCCCTACGCGAGGAAAAGTTAGTACTTTGTCAAACTTCAGGGGCTTGTACCCCAAAGTGTCATTACCCTAACTCCGTCGGCTCACAACCCAGGAGGGGGCGGAAGCTGTTCGAACGGCTGATTCGGTGCGATCGCTTGTCGGCATGCATCAACCGCAACCACAAAAACGACTGTGACGCGAAAGGCATCTTTCTCTACCCGCATATACCCCCTTTAACATCTGAAAGGTGGTGCGTGACGACAAGAACGTTATCAAAGCTATGGGAGGGTCGGCGCGTCCGTCGGCTACTGCGTGTGGTGGTTAATTGCGTCGACATGCCGCTAGAACACGATCCCTCACGCAACATAAACGTTGAACAAAGCTGGCAGTGCTACTCCCAGACCCACACAGATCATAAACACAAAACGCGTTGCGGTGCGAATGCTCTTTCAACTCCCCGACTAGCTATGCAAATTCCATGTGCACTTACGGACGATGCGTTACTCGTACCATTTATTACAGAGGGTCGGTAGTGAGTGATACCGGTCCGCGGACTATCGAACTCACACTACCGAACTACACTCCTCCACAAAAGTCCGGACAAGATTTCGCACCTGCGCAAGTAGAAAATGCAATCATGCGTCGATTTTATTGACAAATATCCTGAAATCCCAGGCAATGCTTTTGCGCGCAAAATGGAATGCACCGACAACTGCGAGGGGCGAGTTCGAACACTGCCCGGCATGTGTACTTGGGGTTATCGCGCCCGCACCAGTGCGGCACGCTCTTTCAAACAGTCGCCGTGCTTGGTAGACGAAAAGAGTAACGGGCGCACAACGCCGCAATATGAACGCTGATGCGACGGTCGCGCAAATATTATGCATAGGCGACGGAGGGAGGAGGTGTTGGGCAGGCCGCTGTGGGGGAAACGCAAGAAATCGCGTATGTAGACTTACCACCGATATGCGCACAACCCAAGGGCAAGCCGCTTTCGGCAACAATGTTCAAGCGATCATAACTTCCTGATATATGGTCCAAACTTTTTATAAAATGTACCGTTGGACGCGTCGTTTCAATGCGCGTCGAACGCACCTACTCCGGAGTTCAATTTGTTATGAATTAATTTAATTTACAAACTATTCCGGCACCGCTGAGCCGCAGTGCCAAGCAACACCCATCGAAGTCGGCTCACCTCCTGAGACGATTTGTGCGGGGTTTGTCGATATATATTTACTAATTCTTCATTCCTATTGACCTCCGAGCCCAATTCCCGACGCGTGCCACGCGTGGGGCGGGTGTGGTTGGCACAAGCACATACCCAAGCATTCCAAACATCACCGTCAACGTGATGCGTCCATAACGGCCAAGTTGGACCTCGCCCCTCCCCTAAGCCAATTGCCCTCGCATGTTTACAGCGTGCAGTGTTTATCCAAACCTGCGTCATGTGCGTTTTTGCTCGCCTGCTTTCTAAAAAATCACCCGTGCCAGCGGCGTGAACTTCCGTGCTCTATTCACACACCCGCAAACCAAACCTCGCGCATTGAACACGGCACCCACGCCTCCAAACCGCCTCCAAAAACCCCCCAAAAATACGGTTATGTGGAACACAGAGCAGTATGCAGCTTGGTATGAGCGCTTGAGCAATGCCCAAGCGTGGCGCTCAGAATGACGTGTGCAGTTCAGACAATTTCTCGGGAGTTTATGGGCTTGATTCGACAAACTCCA
This sequence comes from Tetraselmis chui, assembly GCA_026401115.1. Taxonomy (NCBI): domain Eukaryota; kingdom Viridiplantae; phylum Chlorophyta; class Chlorodendrophyceae; order Chlorodendrales; family Chlorodendraceae; genus Tetraselmis; species Tetraselmis chui. The sequence goes on along the minus strand of JAPMLY010000157.1, from coordinate 211,503 downwards.
CCGACAACACCCGCTTTAAGCTGAGGTCTAACCACCCCGGATGGCGGCTTACTGCTTGCTTCTCGGCTCTCCTACAATTGGGTGGTACTCGGGTATCGTCGTGCTTGACGTGGTGAGAGGGGAGCGTGTTCTTGACTAGCTTATGCTTAACATAATGCATGTCCGGACTTTTGTGGAGGAGTGTACCTTACATGGTAGGGTTCTTTCGCTAGCTATAGTTCGAACTTAATGTCACCGCCTGCAAACGCAGAAATCATACCCGACCACACCAACGACAACCTCGTTATGGAGGGCGAGTCTTCCGAAGACGAGGGCAACCACGCTCCAAAAAAAACACAGTACCGGATCCCCGAGACGACTATCTTCTTGACGTAGCGATGCTCCCACCTGTGCTTAAAGTCACCGTTGCAGTATGCAAGCCAAACATATGAGCGATGTGGGAGGTGTTGAAAATGATTAATGTGGCGATAATGCCTAATTGGAATGCGTACTACTCTATATATAATGGTGAGGGGGGGGGGGGGGGGGGGGGGGGGGAGGGAAGAGCCTACATGTGACAAACGGACGAGTAGACATCTTAAAGTTGTGTGTCATGCACAAAGAACATGGACGCCGACTTGCGTGCTTGACAATTCTTCATCACCTACAATGACCGCAAATACTAGCCCTCGGGGATAGATTGACTAATGCTAATTGGTCTTCATAGAAGTGCAAATGGATAAGCAATGCATGGATTAAAAAATGTACCTCGACATGGTGTGTGTGCACCGAAAGACGAATGACGTCATCGGAGATGCACGCATGACTATGTTGCTGAATGCTTGGTTCGGGCGTGTTTAAGGAAAAGAAGTTGAGAAAAGTCAATATCATTTAGTTTCTATTGAATGTGGAATAGGCAGTTACCTTTTGCTGCATATCCCTCGATGTTGTGACGAGTACAGTCCTGCAACAATACATTGCATGACATTGTACATGTACTCGTTACTAATTCCAATTCGTGCTTTTCCATCGGACGGACGTACAAACGTGGGTACGTCGCTACTGAAATATTCATAAGGGTACTCATGCATATTGTACGACCAGTACCTCCCGGTACGTACAAGTACGCACAGTTAATCTAACTAGCGAGATGACGCGCCTAAGCGAGTTCTCCGATATAGAAGGAGCCGCGTCGTGAATCTCAATGCTAGACGGGCCGCGTCTCTGGACGGATGACGACGGTTAGACAGCCCTAACGCCTGACACGTAAGCGAAGCAAGCATGCGTAAGCTATTTGGGCAGAAAGCTATTTAAGCCCAGTGCAGTAGAGGGAGGTGACAAAACCATTTAACAATTCCTTTGTTCACTTGCAATATAAACTGCTAAAGTACAACCAGTGAAACATCCTCTCGACATCATCTCTCGACAACATCATTTTGCCATCTTGCAACGACATAACTAGACTGATTAGAACTGATTTGTGCTAGCGTTTAGCTTGAGGAGACTAACCGCCACACTGGTTTCGGAGCTCATTGGTCGACACACGTTTTCGCTACCATTTGATTTGCTCGACGTTGCTTGATTGACTCGAAATGGCTTCTGTTGGACCTAGACGTTACGTGGTGGTCGTAATTCACGTTGGAGGGACTAAACTGTCAAACGTTAAGCTTGTGTTACAACGCGAGCCTCGTACCGGTCAACTTGGTTCCCGGCTGGCTCAATCACAGCTAACGAAGAACCTGTTGATGCTGCCGTTCGAGAGTTACACGAGGAAACCGGCCTTACTTTGACTCCGGATGATTTGACGTTGTTGAGTGACGCACATGTTCAAGTTGCGTAACCTGAAGGACAACAACTTGTTTACGTGTACTCGGCTTTTGTTCCCGTCCCGTTCGTTACGAGCCACTTGCGTACTCATGCTCAGCTCGAGCAGGCTGTTACAGCTCAGTCGACGATTAATCCGGATGGTTCTTACGTCGTCCCGGAAACACTTGATATTGGTGGTCTGAATCTTACGCCCGCCAAGACGGGGTTACTTCCTACTGTGAAGCATAAGAGCGAGATACTTCACTTCGGTTACGTGACTCAATGGGAGACTTTTCGTCGTGCATTCTATACGTCTCAGACACTCTTCTATGACGACACGACTATTCCGAGGCAGTTCTTCATGTACCCCCGGTTTTCATCGGTCGATTCTGGTCTTGTCTGGCTACTGATTCGTGGCTACATTAATCAGCTGTGTGGTGAAACACCAACTGATTTACGTGTGGGAATGCCTATGCCTACGCGGAACTTGGTTGGATTACCTGTGACCCTTACGGAGACTCAACGCAAGGCTGCGATTAACTCCCCGTTTCAGTCTGGTGGCAATGCCCGTGAATTGGAGGATTGGATCGAGGCGCAACCTCAGCGCTTTCTCTTGCTAGGCATTACGGCTGATTCGTACGGCTCGGTTATCTGGGTTGCTTCACAGTTCTCAAGACATTTGAATGGGTGGTGGCTGAATCGGAAAGACCAAGCTGCTATTCCGTCTACGTTTGACCTGCTTGTCGCGGAGCTACGAAAGACTACGTTTCTCCCGAACATCCAAGATTATGCGATTAATGCTGTGCTCAACCTTACGCAAGGCAACATGAGTTACGCTCTCTACACCAAGCAGTTCAACGACTTTTTGCGTCGTTCACGTCAGAATCCTACACCGGATGTGCAGTGCGTGCGCTTTATCAACGGACTTGCAACATTTACGTTGAAGAATCAAGCGAAGTCACACCGGTCTAAAAAAGGTTACAACAACACTCTAGTGGAGCTGTAAAATTTCCTGAATGACGTCGTAACAGATTCACCGGAACTCGGTAGCATGCGGTCTACAGCTGGCCAATCTACAACACATGGACGCGGACAACCCACTCGGAAGCGCAACTCTGACGACCCACTCGTTGGGGCTTCTAAGATCTGGAAGCGCAATGGTGGTGGCCGTGGTCGAGGCCGTGGACGTGGAGGCAATCAAGGTGGAGGTCGTGGTCTCCCATCTTCAAACTCTGGCCGTATTGACTTCTCCGCCATCGCTAATGCAATGACCGCTGAGGAGCGCAAGAGGCACATGGAGGAGGGACTTTGTTTCAAGTGCCACAAGAAGGGACACCGATTGTTTCAGTGCCCTGAAGTGAAGGGCAAGGCACCTATGGAAGTGCCGCAATCCAAGAAGCAATGATGGTGGCAAGGCTGTTCTACCAGCGAACTGGAGCAGCCGCCTACATCTATTGTTCGTTATGAGACATTGTTAGCGACAGAGGTCGTCGATTTACCTTCGACATCTCCATCGACTACAGTCGCGACACCTGCAACTTTAGTCGCAGGTCGTCGTCGTTAGACAAAGTAGAGACAAAGTCGTAAACCTGTAACCAGACGTTCGATTGATTGGAAAATGGTTTACTATGTTTTTGACCCTCTGCATACACGATTCAACTTCACACTTGAGGGATGTGCTGATGATGAGGGTTTAAACTCGCACGGTGACTTACCTCACTGTTCGCCGAGTGACTCGATTCTTGAGAGGGACTTGTCAGGAGAACGGGTGTTCGATAATCCAACTTGATTGCAACTTGATTACCACACAAAACTATATCTCTCAACACCCCCCTTACTACGTAAGCAAACCCATGATGGCATTGCACAAATTGCTGTGCCGTGCACTCACTAATGGCTTTGTTAGCACATCAGCCAGCATGTTTTCCGTCTCACAATATTGCACCTCGATGTCTCCGCTCTCCATCTTCTCAAGACATGAGTGGTACCTCACGTCCATGTGCTCGTTGCTTCCGGTCATCATGCCATTCTTGCTGAGTGCGATACAACTATGGTTGTCCTCGTGAGTGGCGATAGCAGACCCGGAGTCTTGGTAAAACTCATGGAGCAGTTGCTTAAAAACATCGCGTCTTGAGTGGCCGCGCTCAGCGCCATATATTCTGCCTCCGCTGTGGACAGTGCCACAGTTTGTTGCCGCTGACTCTTCAAACTCACCACTGCACCGTTGAGCATGAAAAAATACCCCGTGCGAGAGCGCCGCTCGCCAATATCACTCGCGTAGTCAGAATCTGACCATCCTATCAGCTTTGATGAAGGTGCGCCTCCGTACATCAACACCGAATCTGCGGTTCCCTTGATGTAGGGGAGCACCCTTTTGGCTTGCTCCCAATGTGACTGAGAGGGGTCGGACATGTACCTACTAAGGTGGCTAACAGCCATGGTGATGTCGGGCCGTGTGCTTACGGAAGCGTACATCAAGCTACCGATAAAGCTTTAGTACGGCACTAGACCGGGAGGCAGCTTTGATGTCGACGTCTCCACACAACTGCTCAAAGCATCGACCGCCACAGGTGAGCCCATTGGCTTGCAGTCCACCATGTTGAAGCGCTTCAGCCTATATAAGACGTATTGTTGCTGTTCGATCCTGATGATGCGTTTGCCACGATCACGCTCGAATGTCATGACAAGCAACCAAGACATTGGACCGAGGTCTTGCACGTTGAACCTCACGCCGAAAGCCGACTTGAACCCAACGATGAAGTTACCCGATGGTCCGACGATGATGCTATCGTCGACGTACAACGCCAAATCATGAAGCTCACCCTCCTTGATGAAGACGTAATTGCCGGGATCCACCTTGGATTGCCTGAAGCAATAGTCCTTTAGCCACGCTTTAGTTGGCTTATTCCAACTCCTAGGAGCTTACTTGGGGCCATACAGTGATTTCTTCAACAAGCACACTCGCTCCTCTCCATTGATGTCGGTGTGACGGAATCCTTCCGGCTGCCTCATGTAGATTTCCTCCTCGATATCGGGTCCAAGAATGCCGTCACCACATCAAGCTGCTCCACCTTTCAAGCATTATAAGCAGCAAGCGCGAGTCATGTCCGAATATAAATCACCCCCACTTTTCGGAGCGAAGGTCTCGTGGGAGTCCATACCCTTCTTTTGAGTAAACCCGTGAGCCACAAGTCTTGCTTTGTACCTTGCAATATGCCCATTGGCATCGCGCTTCAGCTTGAACACCCACTTAAAATCCACGAGTTTGCGACCGGCAGAACAAGGGACCTATGTCCAGGTTTTTCGAGATACAAGTGAGTCGTAATCATTTTAATAGCTGCCTCCCACGCCCCCGATTGGGGCCTCCTCCGCGCTTGCTTGTATGACACATGCTCTTGAGCAATAGGGCTGCTGGTTTGCTTAATAGCTGCGGTACTTCCCGTAGTCCATCCACCTCCCGGAGCGCTCGTTGAACGGATATTATACCTTGGACTAGGTACTACGCATGTGGCAGTGGATCGAAGATTATACCTTGGACGCGGAGTCTCCCCCGAATCCATGTCCCGTTCATCTTCCATCGACCCGGAGTTTTGCAGCGACTCCCGTAGCGGCGACTCCCCCGAAGGTGTATCCGGCTCTTCGCTACACATGGTGCACGGGATGTTGTCTTCTTCATCATCATTTTGTTGCTCCGCATTGCTCTCCCCATGCAGAGGACAGCAACCTCGTCGAACACCACGTTACGGCTGCTCACTACCTGACGAGTAGCAGGATTGTACACCAATCACGACGGTGACTCGGAAGCGTAACCCGCAAAGACACCCTTCCGATCGTCACGTTTGCGGCGTTGAGACTTGTCAACCTGGACATAGGCCGGACAGCCGAAGACTTGCATGGAGATCAAATCAGCTCGTCTACCGGTCGCCAAGGTAAAAGGTACACCGCCGGCTCCGCCACTATGCACATGACTGCGCGGACATGCACCACAACGGCCATCGCTAGAGCCCAATACGACTTTTGCAGCGCGGCTAGCCGAATCATTTACTGCGCCATCGGGACCAATGTCCCCCACTGCCGCTCAATCCGCCAATGCGCGTAAGGCGCAATGATATCCACGGGGATGTTAAACTCATCCAAGAGGTTTCGAAAGGCATCACCTAAGAACACCGTGTTATTGTCCACCCGAAGACGGCGAACCGTGTGCCCAAGAATACGGATGGTAGTCAACATGCGACGGAACGAGGCGGGAGCCTCATCCTTGGAGCGGACCGCATCATGCAACATGAAACCTCCCCGGGGGGGAGTAAAACCCCCGAAACACCCTTGGAGAGGTTGGACATAGGTGGTTTACGGTCTAGCCTTGAATTGTAAGTTCCCTGTATGGCATAGTTGGGAGGGCCCATAGACAGCAGCCGGCGCGTACGGTATTATTTGGTGTAAACCGGCGCATACGGTACATATTGTAAACGATTTCAATTTTAATTTCAATTTCAACATGAAACGGCCTCGAAAATCAACCGCACACAAGCTGTACCGCCGTCCTCCCAAGGATGGAACACTCATACGACCGCAAAAGTCAAAGCCTAGGAATTCAAAGACACAAACATTCCGGTCAGCCAGCTCACGTGAGATACGACGGACGTGCGAGTTACACACAACACATGTCTCACGGAAGCCCAACTTCTCCGACACAGATAGCGCCACACCCTCCATCTGAGTGGTCAAAGAGCCAAGGTTACCGAGTCGGGAATGCCACAACCGTTTTTGCAATGGCGCAGTGGCGACCGAAGCGGTAGGGTTCGACGGAGCAACCCGCGCCGGCAGCCACACCAACAAATGCTCGCGCTCCAACGTGGGCACCACGCCACCACCATGACCGGCATGAACGCGAAGGTGGTCCACGGAATGAGTTAACATCACAAAATGACCTTGTCACCGAGCTTGGGTGAGACTGAAAAGCCTACGGTAAGACCACGACGCGCGACGGGATAGCTGAGGGACGTGGAACATTTTTTCAGCATGGCAGGAATCTCCTCGCCATCGTTAGCCTTCATAATGATACGGACCGAGCCCACGCCAACAGCGCGGGCACAGTTACCCTTCACCCATAGCCGGTCTGTGAGCGCTCAATACTCACAGAAGTCACGGCGCACACTAGTCCTGTGATGGCTGGCGCCATTATCGGCCAACCACATCCACGTTTCCCCATCGCGCTCGAACGTGTGTCGAGCCTCGGAGAATGGCCTCGCAGGGGTGGCCGTCACGTCCATGACCGCCGGAAAAGCAACGGGGGCTCCACCTACGCAGCGAATACCACTCCATCACCGACACGTGGGACGTACACAACTTCAGCATGGATACCGTCAAGCGCGATCTTCATCAAAAAGGCATGCGCATCGAGAGTCGTGCGCAATCACATACAACGGAGCCTTCAACGCCTACGGCTTTTGCCATGTACCGACTTTTAGGCGCGGTACTTGGTTACGGCGTACGACTCCGGACACGGAGGTGCGGGTTCGATTCCCTGTGGTGGCACTTGGGTGTAACCCTTCGACATGTTATGGGCCCTCCGCGTATTTCGCGGGTTGCTAGGGTTTGACCGGAGATGTTCGGATGGCGTCCATTGTGGGGAGTGTTGTGAGATCCCCATGGTGGGCACGATAATGGACACATCCATACGTTGTACTCCGGGGGAGTCTTGGCCTACTATCTCGCCAATAGTGGATGCATTGCGGGAGCCCGTTGCTCGGGCAGTACGGGGGTATTTACATGAGATGTATCCCAACGGCTGCCGACTTTTGGGCACGGTCCTCGTGGAGAGTTGGACGCTTTCCTTTGCGATCATCGGGGTCGACTTCGTCCGAAGAGTGTTTCTTGCTAGCGTCAAGATCTTACGACGTTGAAGCGGGAGTTGTGGTTGTCTCGAATAAAGCGGTAGTGCGGGCCGCGAGAAAAGAAGGACGGGTGGTGGCGACGGTAAGACGAGCGTCCAAAACAAGAAGCGGAAACGGGGAGCCTTCCACGAAGAGGTTGTCCGTAGTACCAATGGAGAGGACATCTTGAACAGATACGAGGGCGGCGCGGAGCACGTCACGATCGGCAACGACGCCGTCCCACACAGCTTCCAAGAAGTTGTTATCAATATTCAAAAGTTGCGACATAGGAGTGACATCTCTAAATCCAATTAAGAGAAAAAATCGACAGGGCCAAGGAGCGCCGCATAAAGAGAAGACTTCAAGGGTACAATAAAAAGCATAGGGCTTTCGTGAGGAAAGAGGAAATAATTTGCGTAAAAAACAGCATAGGGCTTTCTTAAGAGAGGAAATAATTTGCGGGAAAACGTCTGGTAGTAGAGTGTCTAGCCAGAAAAGGTGATTAGGGTACCGACTCAGAGAATTGAGAAATGAGGAGGGACACTGCGGTCGCTACCAATACTTACCGGATATTGGTAGCGACCACACCTGCATGGGACTACATTCCATCCGTTGTGCCAAGAAAACCGGCGTTTCATTTGTTACGTACCTTAGCAAGGAAACCCTCGTGTTTCTACTTGGATTGATGTGATATTCTGCAGTACCCGTACCAAGTACAATCAGAAAAATATATATACACTCTTCCCATGAAGTCTCTTACTAGCGGCACGCATTTAGTTACCCGCCACGCACAGCCGCGATGGCCATGCCGTTCGATTGGGGGGTGGAGTAATGACTTTCGAACAACACACCACGGCGCGTTGTTCACTGACGTGAGCACCTCTATCGGCACGCTCCGATTATTATGGGCACACACGTTGGATTTGCGGCCCATATTTTGCGGGCCGAAATTTGTGCATGTGCATGTTATGCGCGCCTCTATGCGTGGCTCGGCACACGCAGTGTCGCGACAAGCCGGGAGACTACTCGACATTGGGCTCAGCATGTTTGCACAATTGCACGAGTATCCGCCGAGTGTGTTGCGCCCGGCCGCCTACAGAGCGGTGACACCGAGAATGGCATGTCGTGTGCACTAGTTTTTTTGCCAAGAGCCCGAAAATACAACCAAGGAGCACGGGCTAGGGACCTATTGGGTTTGGTGGCGATTAACTTGGAGTGTAAGCACACTAGCGCGCGGATCGCTGGCCTTTGAAGCTTGCGCATCGCCGGGCGTGAAAAATGGCGGGGAGCTTTCAAAGTACCCTAGCACGGGCCTTTATTTGGCTTGCGGCAAATGGCACGGCACCATGCTATAATGGGGCATGAAATGGGCAACGCCGTGAATAGAAGAAACAAAGAGCACTTATTGTTGAGCGTATTGGCGGAGCGGGTGTGCGGGTACCACTTGCCCATGGGTTACTAGCCCCGCGCGAATGTGGCAGATTTTGAAACCCTAAAAACTTTAGTTGGCTGTACGAGGGCCTAGATTACATCGGACGACGGATTTGACACGAAAACCCGCCGGTAGGCGTAAGATAGGTTGATAATCTATATTTACTAGGGGACAGGGCTTCCATTTGCAACTTAGTTTGCTAGAATCGGACACCTTACGGCAAAATTAGGCGTTTTTTATTGAGCCTCCAAAGCTCTGGGTTTCCGGCCCCTATCCCACCCACGTAAAGCATCTTAACGGCACATGCCATCACACCCACGTGCTCCCTTGTTTGCGGACACCATGCTGGGATCATAAAAACCGCATGTTGTGTCGCCGATTTCGGGAGTATTCACGAGCCTAAGTGTGGAAAATCCGAATTCCGGGGCGCCCGAATCAGGGTATGCCTCGAAATCGGGGTTGACCCGCAAACCCTAGTACGTCAGACCGTAGCCGTGACAGGCCCCATTTGTGCCCCGCTTCCCCCTTTACGTCACCGTCAACACAAGTTTCGGTCCGCCTTTTCAACGAGCTAAAGTACAGTTAAACCCTAGAACCCCTACATGATAAACACCCGCCCTACGCGAAAGGCCCTATTTCACTAGTAACGGACTTTACGGGAAGAGTGTACAACAAGAAAAAAATGACACATAATTCGGATTCTCACTGTCATTGCGCTTCCCTGAGTGGGGTCCCCATCGCCGATGATTCCGTTGGAACTGTCTCGAGTCGCTCCAGCTCGTCCCATTTCATCTGAATTCCCGTTGTTTACACGCGAAGTGCGCTAAATGCGTAATCAAATAAAACCAATGATGCACCCACAGCTTGCAGTGGTGCACTTCCGTTTCTACTGCTATGCACGGATAGGTGGCGCACCATCCGGTATAACCACAAGATTGCCCCATAAAAATCCGAAACAACAGTGCCCTTCCCAAAAGGATATCCCGCCCCGTTACTGTCCCGGAATTGCGCTTGCGCTTTTGGCCATGGCACTTTTATGATACGACCCGCTCCGCTGCTTCCTATACATACTGTACGGGTCATCCGCCGAGTCTTCGCCTTGAGCGACGTGGCTCCCGAGGCCTCCCTTGGCTCGGTCCCCTCGCCCACGCGCAAAGCTGCCGTCAGGTCTCATCCCAGTCTTCGGGTCGACGTCCATTCGAGAGGAGTCGCTGCTTCCGGGCTGCACGCGGTCGTGACGCGACTGCGACAGCATCCCTCGAGGGTCCTTCCCGCGCTCACCCAGCAGCTGCGCACGAGTCTTCGAGCCGTGGTAGTCGTGCACCTGTGGCGCGTTGAGATGAGAACAGTACATAAGCATCATAAAATCATTAATATTACAAACTTAATAAACATGCTATCACATTTTTTCATTGTTACTAGGCAAAAAATAGCATTTATATAGACACAAGTCGTTTTTACATAATAAGAAATCACACGCAGGTACCAGCAATGTTACTTGAGATCGAAGAAACAAGAACATTTCAATCGAAACAAACACTTGCAAGGTCAGAATTTTGAAAGTAATGGGAAAGTATCTCTCAAGAGTGATTCAACATCACATTTCAACATAAACGGGCACAATCACAAAAATGCGTTAAAATATATATATAATAATGATGATAATATGCAATAATGCTGTCGCTCACGAAATCACTCGCACGTTTGGGGAAAGGGGTCATTGGGTAACTACAATATGATATTCAGGTCAAATCATAGCAACAGAGGTTTGAAAATTCATAAACTAGTGATTGAAATATAATTCTCGACCGCTTCGATCCATCCGTTTTAAAAAACGCAGCACTTCCAAAACCCCGTTGACCGCTCTGCGATGAACACATTTCAATGGATGGTACGTCAAAATCCAAAACATCAAGGCGACCAACCACTCCTGAAATAATTATGAGGTGGCATCGAAGGCATCCACACCCACCTCGGCAAAGAACTTGTCCAATCGCGCCTGGAGGTACGCGTCCATCTCCCCCGGCGCAGGCAACCCCTCCTTCTGAATCGCCTCCAACTCCAACGGAGTGTACGGACGATCGGCGTCGGTGTCGATCAGTTTGGGGAGAATGCCCGGCGGGAAGCACATCGGGTTCACGGGCTGGGGCGGCTCCTCTGGGGGCGGCATTGGCTGGCGAGCAGCGGAAAGGGGGGTGTTGGACCGCGACAAACTACTTTGTGCAAGAAAACGCAATCAAAAGGACAAAAGAGTGGCAAAAACAAACGCACTACCATACTCTGATACACAATACAAAAATACGCGCGCGCGCGCGCTCTCTCTCTCTCTCTCTCTCTCTCTCTCTCTCTCTCTCTCTCTCTCGCACACACACATTTACTCGGAAATTCAGCGAGGCATTTTATAAAAACAAAATATGCACACATCCAATATCCTAACCAGACTCAACGCATGGTCACAGACGGACACAAGCAAATTCTCTCTCTCTCTCTCTCTCTCTCTCTCTCTCTCTCTCTCTCTCTCTCTCTCTCTCTCTCTCTCTCTCTCTCTCTCTCTCTCTCTCTCTCTCATACACAATACACAAACACACTCTCACTCATACACACACACAAACACACACACTCTGTCTCTCTCTCTCCCTCTCTCTCATACACAATACACAAGCACTCTCTCTCATACACATACATGCACGCACGAAAACATTCATTAACGGAAAGAATCTGCAAAATATTTAACAAACAAAATCATACGCAGACTCTTTTGCAAATTGAACCCAGACATCCACACACACATTAAGACAGACTCAACAACGTGCATACCCGTATGAAATGTACATAAGTAAATTCATGCGCATTGAGGCCAACACACGTACAGATAAGGGAAAAGTGATAGCAAGATACACGGGCGCTGTACCTGAGGGGGAGGAGCAGGTGGGTGAAATCCTGCTGAGGCCTGTTGTTGGGGGTGCATAATAGGGAGGTTGTGTTGCGGAGGGGGCATGGGATGTGGCGCAAAGCCGGGCGGCATACCAGGCTGAGGTGGTGGTTGCCAAGGTGAGGGCGGGGCGGAGTGGGACGGAGGGGGCATATGGGGTGGGGGGTAGGGTAGGGAGTGCATGAGGCCAGGGTGCGGCGGCATCTGCTGCGGTGGCTGTGGCGGCTGTGCCCACGGCGGAAAGGAGGATTGCATCGGATCTGCCGCACAAACAACCAGAGTAATACCATCGCTGAGTGAGAGACACGCACAGCTGACGTTACAGGTGACATGATGGTGGTGTATTTATCCAGGGGGGGTGGTGGGGTGTTACCTGACCCCATCATCTGCGGCGGGGGAGCTCCCCACGGCGGAGGGTGCTGCGGTGGGGGTTGCATGCCAGGCGGGGGTGGGTGGGGTGGGGGCGGCATCGCGGCTTGCCACGGCGGCAAGGCACTCGTGTGCTGTGGAGGGTAGCCTCCCTGTTCAGGTGGGGCAGCGGCGGCAGCCTGCGGTACGCTGCCCACGGGCTTGACAATGCAACAAGTAGCGCATCAGATAGACGGAATGCGCTGTGCTCGAGTCAGTTGGCTGTCTATTGTATGATGAAGATGGCCTTTGCTGTCTATGTAATCATATGCCACAAAACCGGTGCTGTGTGGATTAAGGGGCTCAATAGGGGTGTGTATGTGCTAGTTTGAGGCATAGTATGTAACAGGTTGCATTGTGGTGGTATGTGCCGCAAACCAGGAGGCCATCACAAACCTGTCCGCCCTCAAATGCACACGCGGACAGTTGAGCAACCGTCTCTGGGCCGAACACGCCACGATCGCCCCACATGTTGACAATCTTCTGCAGGCGTTGCTTCGCCTGAAACATAGGAAAGGCAGAGCGAGTCCAGCACAGCGTCAAGCTCACCGAAACGCGCGCCGGTCTGCGTTGTGGAGTGAATTTGGTGGGATGAAAATAATCTGGTGGATTTCTGCGGTGGCAGTAAGAGGGACCTACATCTTCAGACCTCCCCGACTGTGCGTAAGCTGAGGATATGATGGCGCTGAGTACCGGATGGAAGCCGTCCCTCACCATTTGTAGCACCTCGGGCTCCGACGCACTGGACTGCACACTGCGTGGCATTGCATCGTCGCACATGGCACACTTCGTCATTCCGTTTCAGTGCGCGGCACAGCGAGCAGCAAGCTAGCGTATGCGGTGCACTGTGTGGAGTGTGGACAGCAGGGGCTGCGGGTGAGTCAAAACCTGTGCACTAGGATATCGTTGATGAGGTAAATGAGGTGGAGCTGTTTTGTGTAGTCACTGCTCTGCTGACAGCGCTCAAGCATCATTGCCGCCAGCCCCCTCGCATGCACGTAGTGCTGAAGGAACTGCCGCTGGGAAGCCTTGATGATTTCCTGGGGTGCGGTAGTTGGGCGCCAGGTGAGCTGTCTATCTGCAAGCAGTGCGCTCAGCAGTAAACCCAGTGTACATGTTTTTGGTACATCTGCACAAAAGCGCACTGACCTTTGTACCGTTTAACCTATCCAGGACGCCACTAAACTCCGACCTCAGCTCCGCAGGCAGCGCCTCCACCAGGTTGCCCCCCATCACTGTTAAGAAACACGACATACCAGGCGTGAGTGTGTAGCGGAGGCGGCTGAAGCACGCCGCGTACAACTGCGTAGGAACGGCGGGCGTGATAGGCGCGCGTACCCGCCGTCTGTTGGTGGTGCCCGCCGTGCTGCTGCTGCGCCTCGAGAGGCAGATCGGGGTTTAGGCTATGGATCGTGCAGTACAGCACCCACCGATAGTAGGGGCTGCCCTCGCCACCGAACAGGAAGCCAAACTCCGGGTTTCCGTGCTGCTTCTGCCGCATCACCTCCTCGAACTGGGCGCCATTGCGTGCCACAAACTCGGTGAGCTTGGTGACGCGCTGCACCAAGCCTCCGTCCGCGGGCCTCGGGTGAAACGCGGGCGGCGGCTCCCACGGCGGGAACAGTTGGGCTGCCGACATTTTAACTCCGATACCGGCTGCGTAGCCTTCGCCCGCTTTGAGAGGGTTTCCGAGGAAAGAGCGCACCTCACGGAAGCAGACGAGCGCGCTACCGCACTACAATAAGGAGGGGTAGGACGAGAGTACGCTATCACCCCCACTACAATACTGGTAAAAACATATGATGTGAAGAGGAGAAGGATAACACCAGAAGGTCACAATGATAATTTGTATGACTGACGCATTTCAGCAGGATTTTGGGGTTTACCCGAGGGCACGTTTCGCCGAAGATGTCAGCTTGCTTACAATTTGGCCAAAAGACCACCACAGGCTTGGCCTGGGGGCAGATTAGCGCTAATTATGGGACGGGTGGGTGGGTTGCGCGAGCCAGATGGGCGAGTGCAAAGCAGAGAGTGCCAGTGCTCGGGGTTTGCACCGGCTTAAGGAGCTGTTGCTAGCTAGTGCTGCTGGCGGTATGGCATGGGGCGTTGCGCTAGGCGTTTCCTCAGTCCTCGAGGGTTACCTCGAGGACTAGGCAAGACGCACCGCTTTTACAGTAACGCTTTACCGTTCAAGTGTGCGTTCTATCACATATGTAAGTAAGTTTTGTAAACCTCTAGATTTAAAACAATCTGACTATTTACCCGAGGGCACGTTTTGCCAGTATCTTCAAAGCCGGAGGCTTGCGCAGCCTAGTCTTGATTAAGCGGTTTGGTTGGGACGAGCCACCCGAAGTACTGCCACGCCGTTGGAGATGGGGTCATGGTGGGGTCGATGTATTTCCATTAAGTTACATAACTGTTTCTGGCCCAGCCACCCACGTATTTGACGACGTGGAGTGGGGCACCGATGCAGCTAGCAGCGGAGGCGGCACCTTTACGGAGGCTGTGCGATGTCCATTTGAATCCATTCGGAGGTGTGGCGCCGACAGCGGTGTAAGCGTCGAGGAGCCAGGCGGAGAGTGTAGCAACTGCGTGCCAGTCGCATGAGTTCTCGTAAGGTGCGAAGCTCCATAGTGCGGCTGGTGGGGGGCTGTTGTAGAATGTAGAATTTCTCGCAATAAGTGGCACGCTGCGCGCAACATCATTCTAGCAGGTCAGCGAGGGTCGGGTTGGCTGCGGTTGGTATAGCCAGGATTGGTTTGTCGGCCGCGCTGCGTCGCTGGTCGCCTTTAGCTTTTCAAATGAATAGCCGAATTTGTCCGGACGGTCGGTCGACATCGAGGTCTTGAGTTAGGCACCGGACGCCAGATTCTGCTATGCAGAAAAACGCATAATTCGTACATACCGCAAGCAGGGCTCGGAATCGAGCGATCAAGTGTCGTGATGGCGGCGTTCACGTGAGGTGTGTGCGGAGTTCGGCGGCTGCGTTGAGAAGTGAATGTGCGAGCGGGGCTGGTAACGGGAGGCGAGAGTATGCGGCATGTAGACGCTCTTGCTACATTTCGAGCCCGCGTCTAGCATGAGCAAAGAGTTCGCCGACTGCGATTGGCTGTTGTTGGTGGTCGCGGAAGAATTTGTTGATCGCGGAGTAGTATTGTTGTAGCGATGCCGCGGCGACTGTGCCTTGCAATCCTAACCACGCCGTGTAGCGGACGATGGATTGTGTGATAGCTTGCAACGGATGGATGTTTTCCTCGTGGCAGAAAGCGGCAAATTGACGCATACCGCTGTCGTAGTTTGCGTACGTTGTCGGTGCTAGGGAGCTATGCAACAAGTGTAGCGGTGTGGTTCCGACCTAGTCGGTTCCCAATAGCTTGCGAAGCTGCGTAGTCATAGTAGCAGTCCACGGTGCGTGCGCAGCAGGTTCTCGAAATTTATATCGGGCCGGGCGCGAGTGTACTGGGGGGTGGATAGTGCTAGCGCGTAGATCGGCGACGCTAGGGCTGGACGTTCGCAATGTGCGTCATATTGCGCCTCTGCGGGTGTGCATCCATGCCGGCGTGGCAGTCGAAAACCCACAATGCTCCATCCTAGTCGTCCGACCCCCTCGCGCGAGCCGTGCCGACCGGGGAAGAACAGGTCGCGTGAGGCGGCGTAGTGGATGGTCTCGGTGGCCATGTCGTGCAAGTCATGGAACCACGGTTTGTGGGGGCAGTAGGGTACGATGACCGCTGCGCCTTATTGGCGTAGTTTGGCATAGAGGGCGGGTAAAGCTGTCCACGGCGGGTTACAGTAGTTGGCCTCGCGTTGCCACGCGGTGTCCGCGAGGTGCAAACAGTCGATGTCCTCGCACCTGGGTTCGCGCCACCGTGCATTAAAACGTGGGAGCTGTGTCATTTCCATAGTCGCAAATCGGTCGATCGAGTGAGGTCCCCACGTTGTTTGGAGGTAGCTGAAAATCCGAGGGTTGAGCTGCCAGTCGACGCGGTCGAGTTCCCGGCTGAGGCTGTCGGCCCAAATGTTCACCGCGGAGCGGATGTACCATGGTCAAATGTTGATGTCGTTGACGTCCAATAAGTGCCAGAGCCAACGTAGTTCGGTCATCATGACGGGGGAACGCGTAGTCAACTTGGACAGCGTCGCTACGACGGCGATGTTGTCCTCGTGGAGTAAGACGTGTCGTCCTTGTAGTTGTGGTAAAAAATACTCGATCGCGAGGCGAACGGCTCGGAGTTCCTTCCATGTGATGTGTTGGTGTCGGTCGTCGTCGTACCAGAAACCGCGTGCCTCGTAGGTAGGGTTGTCGTTCAGTACAGCTCCTTATCCGTAACCGCTTGAATCGGCGTGGAGGTACGATGTCTCGATGGGCTTGTAGATAGAGCGGCCGTTGTGTTGGTCGGGTACTGTCCCCAACACTCGAGGTCGCGTTTGAGCCGATGCGTCATCCGGAGTCGCCAGCCCCATCCATGCCGTGTAGCATGTACGCAATGGAGTTCGCGAAGAAAGAAACGGGCTCGCACGATGGCGAGGTAGAGAAACTGTGCCATTCCCGCGTATGCCGCGAGTTGTCAGGCGGGTAGCCAACGAGCGGTAGTCGCAGCGCGGCCGAGTAGCGACGACGCTTGTTTGGAGAGGGCTTGGAGCTTGTCGTATGGGGCTCGAAATTCGCCTTTCATGAGGTCGATTGTTAGGCCGAGGTGGCTGCCCACATGTGTGGGTTCCCATAGGCCTTTGTCGGGGTTGCGTTGGAGGCCGAGCTGGTGTAGTAGGGTCTCGACGCGGTCGCGAAGAGGTAGATCTGCCTCGTGCGAGTTGGCCATGAACATAAAGTCGTCCATGTAGGGTAGTAGGCGCACGCCGCGCGAGCGGACGTTGCGAAGGAAGCGTCGCGACGGTTTGTATGGTGTCGCAGTCTTGGCGGTCACCGGAGCAGGCGCCCGTCGCAAGTAGTTGGTGAACGCCTGCGTGAGCTTGCAAAAATAGTAGGCGGACCCCGACCTGCCCATCGGGAGGCACGCGAGGCGCAAGAGCTTGCCATCTGAAATTCACCGTGAAGAAGTCGCGGTCTTCCTCCCGGATGCCGAGTGTGTAGTAGCCGTTTGTGAGGTCGAGCGAGACGAAGTAGTCGCCCGGGCGGACACAGAATACGGCCAAACTGCTCAATATGTCACGACCCATTACACATTGAACCCACCTCCACATGCTGCACATGCCCGCACTTTGCCGTCCACTCTCAATGCCGCCCCGCTCAGGGACCCGCCACATGGCAGTGCGAATGGTGTGCTCGCGGCCAACAACACGACCTCACCCGCCTCCACGAGGTCCAGTGGGCGCCATGCCTACAACTACACGACACCATCAATGAGACCCCCTCCGGGCCCACCGCCCTCACCGCATTTAACTCCGGCTTTGTCCCCTCCACGACACCTATCCTGCCCGAACCCGGTCCCCTCCATGGTCGCACCCCCACATCACATTCTAACACGACCCCATCCACCCCGACCTCGAAATGCTCCCAACCGGTAAATTCGCCATCCACACACACCCATCACTACACGACACCACCATACTATGCACTCCCGACGGCTGCGCGGTCACCACCCTTAGCGGCCCCCGCGTCCGACACTTATTCCAATTCTTCCGCCCCGACCTCTCGCAGCACACGTTCGAAGAGGAGGTCTACCACCTCCTCACTCGCCTAGGCTCCCGCTCGGAAATCCACTCCCCCACACCTGCCACCACCACCCGCAATAGAGGGGCAACTAGAGAGGACCTCCTCATTGCTCTACGTCACACATTCCACATTCAGACAAAACTCTACTCAAAGCCCCCCAATAAATTGAAATTGAAAATGTTTACAACATGTACCGTATGCGCCGGTTTTACACCAAAAGCCGTATGCGCCGGCTGCTGTCTCTGGGCCCTCCCAACTATGCCATACAGGGAACTTACAAGTCAGGGCTAGACCGTTAACCACCTAAATCCAACCTCTTTAGGGATGTTCGGGGGTTTTACTCCCCCCCGGGGAGTTGTGCAGGACGAGGCGAGGGCTGCGTGCAGTTAGGGTCGTGCGAGGGGGCAATGTGCGGAGGCGCGGCGGGAGGTCGTGCGGGACTTGATGCGGTATATGAGTAGGAGATGATGTAGCCATTGGACAGTGTGCGTGTGGAGCTGTGCAAGGATGCGAGACGTGTCGAAGCGTGCTTTGGGGATGAGTTTATCAAGAGGGTCGGTGCGGGCGGTGAGTAGGGAGGTGAGACTCGTGATGGTGGAGGAGTGCGGTGTACCTGTGCGGCTCATGACGATGGGAAGGATGTCAACCACTGTGCCTTGCCAGTGGCTGCGGATGGCGTTTGCGAGGGGTGTGTATTTGGCACGTATGAGGTTGGCTGTGTGGGAGAGGTTATTGTCTGTGCAGTATTTCCATTCCCCTATCTGAATCTTTTTTATGGATGCGTAACGTCGGTGACCGTTCGAGTGACCAACGAATCGAGGTTCGAGGATGCGGATGAAGTCGGGTTTGTGTGCGGGGGGTCGTAGCGCGGGGGGGAGAATCTCAGGTGGGAGGACGGCGGGACACGAGGTTAGGGAGTCGGGCGAGAGACCTTCGTCAGTAGCAACAAGGCGGGTGGGCATGTGGGTGGGATGAGATGGGTGGCAGTTAAGTGGAGTGTGGGCAGGGGTGGGGGAAGCAAATGATTTTATGGGTTTGTTACCGAAGTCTGCAGTGATGGTATCCCAACGTCCTCCGTTGTGGCGCTCCAGTAGGGAGAGTAGGAGTTGTAGCGCGCTGTTGTGTCGGTCCTGTCTTAGGCCAGACATGGTGGGGCAGTTACCGGCCATGTGGCCGTTGCTAGTGAATTGGCCACATAGGGGGCAGCGCAGGGTGGGGTTATGAGTAAGAAGGCGGGTGTTGTGGAATCCCCACATGAATTCTTGCTTGTGTGTGAACTGGATATCCCCCCCAATAAATCACTCCACTCTCACACCTACCACTTCCTATACCCCGAAGATATAGTCTTCTCATTCAGCGGCAGCAATGCCCCACACACATGGCACGGCTTCAACATCACCAACCCGGAGTACGACCACGAATGCATGCGCCGCGCCATGGAACATGCAATCACCAGCGCACACCTCACAGTCTCTCACACACCTAGCGCAACCATCCTCATTCTCCCCCGCTGGGAACACACACCATACCGTCACTCCAAGTACATCAACTCCCCATACACACACCACCTCTACACCCTTCCCAACGACGCGAACACCTTCCTACCCCCCGACCAACACACAGGCCATCCCACCCCTACCCCGTTCGGCACGCGCTGGATGGTCGACATATACCTCGTCGCTAACCCCCTCGCACTCTCCACCTTACCCTCACACGCGGCCATGACCGCACTCCACAACACTCTCGAGTCTATCTACGACACACACCTCCCCAACCCCACCATCGCAATCACACCTCCACACCTCACCGACTCCTACTCACCACACTCAGCAGGCATCTATCACCTCCCCCCTAACCCTACTCACCCCCTTGCCTACCCCCTCCCGGAACGCATGCAACTAACATACTCCCCCACCAAAGGAATCCTTACTTGGAACTGGCAGGTTTTCGTATACACAGACGGCTCCAAGAAGGGAGGCAACTCCCCCCTCGGAGCAGCCGCCACCCACCCGGCCTCGAACATCCGCATCAAAATTCTGGTGACCTCTACCCCTCCCTCCCACACTATCAATCGCGCTGAATTTGCAGGCATTGACATAGGCCTCCAACTAGGCCATACCCACCTCCTTACAAACAGTGCGTGCTCCCTCCGCCTCATGCAAGGCTACTTAAATCGCCCATCCGCCTATAGACACAACATCCACCGCGACACGCTCCTCTCCATTACACACACCCTCAAAACCCGTTGTAAAGCAGGTATTCGCACACACCTCGGCAAAATTAATGCACACAACCACCCCCTAGGAAACGACCTGGCAGACACCCTAGCCAACCAAGTTGCAAATGGACACCCACCCGACAACATACACCACAGGTTCAGACGTGTCGATAGGTCACTAGACCTGGCCATACACCCTCATTCCACAAACCCTAGGGGAACCCATACCCTACATATACACCAACCTCAAAACTGACGCTCACACCCACAGCACCAGACACACACACACACACACACCCCTCTCACAAACATCCAAACACGGCGCCCTCCTCGCCCGCGCCGCGGAGGACGGTGCGGACTTCACTTTCCACAAATAGCACACAACACTCATCAACATACATTTCACCCGCAAGCAAGAGTTCATGTGGGGAGTACACAACACCCGCCTCCTCACCCACAGCCCCACCCTGCGCTGCCTCATGTGTGGCCAATTTACTAGCAACGGCCACATGGCCGGTAACTGCCCATCCATGTCTGGCCTAAGACATGACCGCCACAACAGCGCGCTACAACTCCTACTCTCCCTACTGGAACGCCACAACGGAGGACGGTGGGAGACCATCACTGCAGACTTTGGTAGCAAACTCATCAAGTCCTTCACCTCCTCCACTCCCACCCGCACCCCACTTGACTGTCACCCCCCTCACCCCACCCACATGCCTACCCGCCTCGCTGCTGCTCACGAAGGTATCTCGCCCGACTCCCTAACCTCGTGCCCCGCCATCCTCCCCCCTGAGATTCTCCCCCCCGCGCTACAACCCCCGGCGCACAATCCTGATTTCATTCGCCTCCCCGAACCTCGATTTGTCGGTCACACAAACGGTCGCCGCCGATACTCATCCATTAAGAAAATTCAGATAGGGGAGTGGAAGTATTGCACTGACCACAACCTCTCCCAAGCAACCCTCCTGATTAGAGCCAAATACACCCCCCTCGCAAGTGCCATCCGCAACCACTGGCCAGGTACCGAGGTCGACATCCTCCCCCTCGTCATGAGCCGCACGGGTACACCGCACACATCCACCATCGCGAGTCTCACCTCTCTCCTCACCCTCCGCACCGACCCTCTTGACAAACTCATCTCCAAAACACGACTTGACACATCTCGCATACTCGCACAACTTCACACGCACACTGTCCAATGGCTGCACTATCTCCTACTTGTATACCGCATCAAACCACGCACGACCTCTCGCCGCGCCCCCACACAGTGCACACTCGCACGCCCCTGATTGCACACCATCTTCGCCCTACATCGCATCCTCCCCGGGGTGGAGTAAAACCCCCGGAACACCCTTGGAGAGTTTGGATATAGGTGGTTAGCGGTCTAGCCTTGACTTGTAAGTTTCCTGTATGGCATAGTTGGGAGGGACAAGAGACAGCAGCCGGCGCGTACGGTATTTGGTGTAAACCGGCGCATACGGTACATGTTGTAAATAATTTCAATTTCAATTATGACATATTACCCCAATGGGTACCGACTTTTAGGCGCGGTACTTGGTTACGGCGTACGGCTCCGGACACGCAGATGCCGGGTTCGATTCCCGGTGATGGCATTTCCGTGTACCCGTTTGAAAGGCTATGGGCCCTCCGCGTATGACGTGTATGGGGTTTGACTTCGCGGCAGTGCTCGAATTCGCCCCCCGTAGTTGTCGGCGCATTCCATCCTGGGCGCCAAAAAATTGCTTCGGACTTCAGGAGATTTGTCAATAACATCGACGCATGATTACATTTTTTATTTGCGAAGGTGCGAAATCTTATCCGGAAACTTGTGGAGGAGTGTAAGAACAAAATCATTATTTCGAGAGTTTTACGGCTGCCAATAGCGGGCACCCTGGGCACGTTTCATGTAAGTGCGTAACTGTAACGCGCTCGGCCGGAGTCTAGGCGTTTTGCATTCCGTCTCGGCCACGGCGCCCTTTCGGCTTCGGACCCGCCTACAACGGGCCGCATGAGCGACCTCCGTGACAATTTCCCTGAGCACTATGACGCCGTCCCCCGCGTCGCGGTATGTCGCATCTTCGGTATGCCATCATCCCGTATTCTCTCCACTCTCCGCTCCCCAAATACTTGTGGTTCTTGCCATCTCTCGGTTCAAGAAATGGGTACATTCGAGTCGGCGGGTGTCGATATGTCGGATGACAAGAGGGCTACTACATTTACTGACCACTTGGCCCGATGCGGCGGAGATGCTTCGGTCCATACCGCTCACTCTTGGTTAGTGACGACCCTTGCGGAGATCGTCTCCGAGGTTCGTGGCACACTCGGGTTGGCGTCGAGGTTCTCACGGGCCCCACGATTTTAGTTCGTTAGTTCAACTCCCCAACGGCAATGGCGGCCTCCCTACGTATGTGGGTGTCTTGCACCACCACGGCATATGGGGATCAAGAACTTATTATTGATGTCGTGGTTTCCGGTCTATTTGAGGTTTCTAGTCCTTCGTCTCCCGATGTCTCTCTATATTGTGCTGAGAATACCAAGTTCGATAAGTACTCGGAAGGGGTGAAGAGTCGCCCCGACACCCGCGCCATTCCCTTAGAGGGCACGGAACTTGGTGCTCTCGGCGACCACGCCACGGATTTTTTTGACAAAGTTGACCAGATAGACTTCCTTCTTTACAACCGGTATCATAGACCAGGGAAAGTACTTGTAAAGAACTGATTTCCGCGGGAAACTCGCTTTCCCGCGGATTTTTTACACATACAAGTCATATACGAGTTGTCACCACCGCTCCAGATGGAGCGATGGCACCCACTCCCACCCCGAACTCCCGACCCTCTACAACACCCGCCGACTACTCCTCGTGGCCCCACCCGGCTCCTTACGCCTCCTAGTCTTCGTCAAAACGAGGTCGAGCTACTTCGACCTTCATCCGCTCAACACCGCCTCAACGACACATGCACACCCAGTCACCCACACAAACACCCACACCCACAAAGAGTATTACCAGCTCGCTGCCCAGATTCACACCAAACTCCGCAAGGACCTATCTTACACCTCGGTTACAATACTTGACCAAGTTGAAGCTCATGCAGCGGCCCTGTAGAAATACGCGCGCTCCTCCCGTCGACCTTTTTCTACCCCCCAATTTTTACTAGCTACGGACCACCATATGGATACCGCAGCCGCCGCTACCGACCAACCTACCCAGATGGATTGCACCGACGAATCCCCCCACGCCGAAGCCAACCCCTAGACTCAAACGAAGACACCATCACAGCCTCAGCCGGCGTCCGAACCGACACCACATGGCTAGCCCGCTGCTCAGCCCCCCCCCCACATGGGCTTATATAGTCCGAGTTCCCCCTCCCACCCAACCCGCCCATCCTTCACTTCAAGCCTAAGCCAACCTTTCCAACCATGCCCAATACCTCACCAATCCCGATATACCTCGACCCTTCGCATATCCCCCCCACATAACCGTCACTGGAGAAGTCTCTGGCACCCCCAACAAGGACTCGGTGGTGCTCAGCTATGCCTAAGATCGGCCTCGCCCTCGCGATCTCTACAAGCATCACCAAAAAGATAATCGAGGAGGCCGACAAGCGTTGGGGCGTCAAGCTCCTCCCCGCCAAGGCCTGGATTTGCTCGTAGCCCAACTCCCTAGCCCCCAAAACCCCGGACGGTCGACGCAAATACCACCGCTCACCACCGGCAAAGTCCTAATCCGGCTTAACCGCCGGTACGTAGCGAAAGAGCTCCTACACCGGCAAAACCACTCCCACTATACCCTACCAGAGTCCTCACCGATCACGAGGGCAGCCCTTGCAAAGCCTCCACCTGAAGGAAGCCGAATAGGGCGGCCACCACATCTGGATTTCGGGCCCGGAACTACACTATCAACCTAAGGAACTCCTTCACTCCGCCCTCGCCTACCTATGGGACGACATCTACACACAACTCCATGACGTCGAAAAGATATACGCAGCAACGGACGAGGTATGGAAGGAGTACGAGTTCACGGACACTTCTCCCTACCCAAGCCCAATCGTTTACCCCCCGCGGCATCTTATCCAGGCCCTCGAGCTAAGGGACATTTACAAACCACGCCGACCCAACCCAATGGCCCGCCTAGAGCTTGTATCAACACAGCACGCACATTGTCTAATCGACGCCCTCGAGGACACCCTCGTGGCCCTACCTATGGGAGACATGTTCGCCCACACCGTGGGTGGTCTTGCCCCCCTCCATAGCAGACATACCGACTACACCCTTACCGTCCCCCGACAATTCTACCGTTGGGGCCTCGACTGTAATATGGTGGAAAATTCTGACATATCCGACTGCATCCTACCCCGGCCGACCATATGGCCACTGCGGTCATCGATTCTATCAACTACCACCGGGATACCGCTCGAGGCCGAACCTGCCTCCACACTCTCTACTCCTCCCTGTCAGCTGCGGGATTAGACGTCTCTACATATCAGAAACAAGCGGAACTAACTATATACGGACCGGACGGAGCCGCAGACATCGCCATTTCTGGTGGGGTATCATTTTTGCCTCAGTGACCCTCCACGCACACGGCTCGAGCCTTCTCGGAAGCTCGGCTAAACTACTGACAAATGTCAACCGCTCATCATATTTGGCGCGTGCCATACACATGCTCATGCGACTAAAGCCCACCACCCAACCCAGCCCGGAGACGGAACTTACTGACACCTCGACTCGACCCCGCGAACCCGCCCGGGCCGTTGACACAATCTACCAGCCCGATAACTACCATACAACCAACTACCATGCGCAAGACCAACCCACAACTATGGAGGAGGACCACCCAGATGACACAACCCCGATTGAAGCATAGTGGCAGGCAGCACGACTTGCTAAGCGCCGCTCCAAAATGCCCAAGCTAGCCCTCCTCACATGAAGCGGAGGACTACGAGCCACGCGTGATCTCCGTCCGACTCACCCCCCGTTCAGCTTCCCCCTCCTCACGCCAACGCATTGCGGTAGAATGCGCCGCCCTACGGGCTGAAGACCCCCTCTTGCTCCCCCAGCCCGGTGGTAAAATGCAGTGACCCGACCGAGACACGAGGTCCTCCCTTCCGCCACGTCCGGCAGCCTCCACGCCACAACGCCCCCGTCTCCCTTCCTCTGAGTATGCAGCGGCGGATGTTTCCCCGGACGACACTCTAAGCCGTCCCATTCCAACACAACACCCAACCACGGCCCACTCAGCAAGGGGCCGAGTAGAATAGTCACCCGCGCCTCGACCTTCACCCCGGAAGGAAATGCCAGCGGTGGGACGTCTTTGACAACCTTAACCGTTCTTATCATGAGGGGTGCTAATAGTGGGTGAGGGAAGAGAGGGGGACTAGCATGCCAGTCCCTTAGCAAGGCGATCGGAGTAAGCGAGAGCACTAGTTGTATGCTTTGCTTTTTCTGCGGTGGAGGAGGATTTTTTGGATTACAAAACGGGACTTAACCGCTTAGTAGTATGAAGTGTAGTGTCTTCCAGCCCCCAGCGAGCCGGAGATTAATTAAACTCCCCTTCACTGTTTTATTGACTTAGTCTCTAGGAGTATTTAGGATTAGGGATGCCGGCCTGAATTTTGTATTCTAAGACCCAAATGGCATATGCGAGAAGACCCTTAGATAGAGCCGCACAGCGCGTTAGCGGTACTTGTTGTAGATATTTTTCATTTTCATTTCGACAAGGTAGGCAACCGCCTCTTAAGGGATGCACGTGGGCAAGTTGTTGGTTTTTCTCGTCGTTTGTCTCGCTCAAGCGGACAACGTCTTGCGAGGGTTGTCCGCCGCCGCGGACGATGTGGAGGCCGCTTCTTTCTCGGATGGGGTGCCTTCTCATGCCACGGCGTTCTTCACCCGCGCCTTGAGCCGCAAGCGTCTCCGTGATTCCTCCCGCGGCGCGTGAGGCGCCACTTGTCGCATGCACGTGTTGTGTTTTTCAGCGTTGCGTGGGAGTCTCTTGTGCTCTCTTATGTCTCATCTACTATGTGCACAATGTTATGCTTCCCTATGTTGTGCCTTGGATTCCAATACACTCTTGTCATTAAAGGTCAACAGCTAGCCCCTATAGCCGGTAATACCGCCACGATGGCAATATTCGTCACGTGACTAGGCAACCTCGGCACGATCAAGGCTTCGAGTCTACAATCGTATCTTTCAGCGGTCAACAACTTCTACATGGACCACGATCGCGACCCGGTCTCGTTGGGGGATCTCATCGCGCGAGTGCGAATGAGATCAGCGGCGTCACATGTGACATTCTCTCCGACGTTCATCCGCGTACGACTCTTGGGCGACCGTTGCATGTCCGGCGATGTCGTCGGATCAATTTGTCGCGAGTACGAGTATCATCCTACGGAGGGAATTCACGTTGAAGTCATTTGAGACGATACAAAAGTTTGAGACCCTAAACATGTGCTCAAATCGTAGTCCATCTCCCATCCCGGCAGCTCGTGATACAAAATCGCTGTTTTGGCCGCCTGACTAGCGATTTGAGCACGGTACATCAGCGGCACGGATTATCATTTGTATGTACGGCTCACATTCACTTGCACTTTATCGCGGACACGATGTTGGTCATGTTCCACGGCGGGACAGGTTATGAAAGGACGGTGCGGCCAGCGTCGCAAGCCCAAATGGCGATGTCGCTTGCTACTTTGCACCCCCGCGGCCAGCAATCGGACCACCCGTCCGTACGCCATCCTTCTAGACACTTCCTAGCGACAAGATCGGGAAGTTATTGACAAAAGCGATTGTCGAAAGTGTGACGAGTACAGTCCTGCAACAGTACATTGCAGGACATTGTACATGTACTCGTTACGGAATCCAATTCGTGCTTTTCCACAGGACGGACGTATACACGTGGGTACGTCGCTACTGCAATATTGTAAGGGTGCTCATGCTACAGTACGACCAGTACCTCCCGGTACGTACACATATGCATAATTAATCTAACTAGCCAAATGACGCGCCAAAACGAGCTCTTCGATGCAGAAGGAGCCGCGTCGTGAAACCCAATGCTAGGCAGGCCGCGTCTCGAGACACATGACGACGGTTAGATAGCCCTAACGCGTGACACGTAAGCGTAGCTTGCAGGCGTAAGCAATCTGGGCAGAAACCTATTAAAGCCCAGTGCAATAGAGGGAGGTGACAGAACCTTTTAACAATTCCATTGTTCACTTACAACATCTACTGCCTAAGTACAGCAGTGAAACATCTTTCACCATTGCCTCTCGACAACATCATTTAGCCATCCTGCACCGACAGAACTAGACAGACTAGAACAGATTTGTGCTAGCGTTTAGCTTTCAGAGGCTAACCGCCACACTGGTTTCGGAGCTCTTTGGTCGACGCACGCTTTCGTTGCTCGTTGATTCGCTCGACGTTGCCTGATTGATTCGAGATGGCTTCTCTAAGACCCGGACATTACGTGGTGTTGGTAATTCACGTTGGAGGAACTAAACCGTCGGACTTGAAACTGGTATTACAACGTGAGCCTCGTTCTGGTAAAACTTGGTTCCCGGTTGGCTTTATCTTACCTAATGAAGAGCATGTCGACGTTGCTGTTCGAGAGTTGCATGAGGAAACCGGTCTCGTTCTGACACCGGATGATTTAACGCTGTTGAGTGACGCTCCTGTCCTAGTTACGTTACCTCAAGGACGACAACTTGTCTACGTGTACTCGGCTTCGATTCCTGTCCTGTTTGCTACGAACAACTTACGCACACCTGCTCAGGTTGAGCAAGCCGTTTTAGCACAGTCGACAGTTAATCCGGATGGCACTTACGTCGTCCCGGAAACAATCAACATTGACGGTCTGAACCTTACGCCCGCTCAGACGGGGTTACTTCGTGCTGAGAAGCACAAGAGTGTGTTACTTCACTTCGGTTACGTGACTCAATGGGAATCCTTTTTCCGAGCAGTCTACCAGCACGTTCCAGTCTTGCAAGACGACACGCCTGTCCCGAGACAGTTCCACATGCACTCCCGGTTTACGACGGTTGACTCTGATCATGTCTGGCCGTTAATTCGTGGACACATTAATCGACTGACTGGTGAAGGGCCTAAAGATTTACGTGTGGGAATGCCGATGCCTACCCACAACTTGGCTGGTCTACATGTTACCCTCACGGAGACTCAGCGTAAGGCTGCAATTAATTCACCGTTACAGAATGGCCGTATAGCTAATGAACTAGAGGATTGGCTTGAAGCTCAGCCTCAGCGTTTTCTAATGCTTGGGATTACGCCTGATTCGTACGACTCAGTTATATGGGTTACTTCACAGTTCTTAGGACATCTGAACGGGTGGTGGCTGAACCGGAAAACTCATGCTGCTATTCCATCTACGTACAACGAGCTTGTTACGGAGTTACGCAAGGCAACGTTTCTTCCGAACATTCAGGACGACGCAATTAACGCTTTGCTCAGCTTTACCCAGAGCAACACGAGGAGTTACGCGTTCTACACTAAGCAGTACAACGACTTCTTACGTCGGTCTCGTCAGCACCTGACAGCAGATATTCAGTGTGTGCGCTTCATTATCGGCTTAGCGAACTCTACGTTGAAGAACCAGGCGAAGTCACACCGAGCTCTGAAGGGGTACCAGATTACTCTGGTGGAGCTGCAAAACTTCGTGAACGACGTCGTTACAGATTCGCCGGAACTCGGCAATATGAGGTCTACTGCTGGCCCATCTGCCCAGCCTACGCGCAAGCGCAATCTTGAGGACCCTCTCGATGAAGCCTCTAACATCTGGAAACGTAACAGAGGTGGCCGTGGTCGTGGCCGCGGACGTGGACGTGGTGGAGGCAACAATGGTGGACGTGGTCAAACATTTGGCCGCGATGATTTCAACACACTCGCAAAATCGATGACACCTGAGGAGCGTAAGCGTCATATGGAGGAGGGACTCTGCTTCAAGTGCCACAAGAAGGGACACTGATTGTTCCAGTGCCCGGAGTGGAAGGGCAAGGCACCGATGGAATCTAAAAAGCAATGATGGTGGCAAGGCTGTTCTACCAGCGAACTGGAGCAGCCGGCTACATCTACTGTTCGTTCTGAGACACTGCTAGCGTCAGAGGTCGTCGAAATACCTTCGGCATCTCCATCGACTACAGTCGCGACTCGTGCAACGTTAGTAGCAGGTCGTCGTCGTCAGACTAAGCAGAGACAGAGTCGTAAAACTGTAACCAGACGTTCAATTGATTGGAAAATGGTTGACTCAGTCTTTGACCCTATGCATGCACGATTCAACTTCACATTGGAGGGGTGTGCAGATGATGACGGTCTAAACTCGCACGGTGACTTACCTCACTGTTCGCCGAGTGACTCGATTCTTGAGAGGGATTTGACAGGAGAACGGGTGTTCATCAACCCACCGTGGGAGTTAGCTGAGCAGATTGCGCAGCATTTTGAAGATTGTCGTCGAATATCTCCGACATCTACAATGGCTGTATTTGTACTACCGAAATGGGCAAAATTTACTCAAGTGACTAAGAACTGGAAACTCTATCAAGAATTCCCAGCGAGGACACAACTTTTTACTCGTCAGTCACTGGAAAACCCAGCGCAACAGGAGGTGGTTGCTTCAGCTCCTTGGCCTGTACAGCTGTGGTTAGTCGACGCAGATTGTGCGTTTTACGACTCGACAACACCTACAACATATGATCAACCCAACTCGGTACATGTACCTTCAAACAACGCGGAACCGTCCATCGCTACGCTGCAACAATTTTCTTCGCCAGCTACAGCCCTTCTGACTGACCTCACGGAAGATCGCCCGTTAATTCGAACTGAGCTGACTGTGAAAACTCCTGATGGCGGACACCACATTTCTGGATTAGTGGATTGCGCTGCGACGCTTGATTTTGTGTCAGAGGACTTTGTACGACGCTTTGCTTTGCAGACTCGGAAGTCTGCGACTAAGACCCCAGTTCGACTCGCCAACGGACAACGAGTGACTTCTTTAACAGTCTGTGATGTCACTTTTGAGCTGGCTCGACATGAATTTCACCGGACTTTTTACGTCTTACGTGATTTACGTACAACTGATTTAATCATGGGTTTACCATGGCTTGATGATGAACATGCCTCTTTACAATTTGGTACAACCAGGGTTTTTACACTGATGGATGGTACAGCGGTGGAGACTACACTCGAGGAACGACGCCTTGAGTGTCTGTTGCTGTCGTCTATTAAAGTTCAGAAGCTCATGCGCAAGACGCGCCGTAGCAGAGGACGTCATACTGAATTTTACGTCATTGAACTTACGTCAGCCGCTGAACAACCGACAGACTTTCACACTGGAGAGGAGCTAGCTGCAGAACAACGTGACAACTTCCGGTCGTTACTCTTCAATGACTTCCCGGAGTTACTGCATCATGTCGACTCTCCACATGTAAGCCGACAGTGGGATCATCCCATTGAAACAACTGGCCCGATGCGACGTCAACGTCTGAACAGACTGTCACCCGCAGAGCGCGCCGAGCTAAGTCGACAGCTCAAAGACGCAGTGGAGGCTGGTCTGGTCCGTCCCAGCTACAGTGAGTTCGGCTCGCCAATTCTTTTTGTGCGAAAAGCTGATGGCTCGCTACGATTGTGCATTGACTACCGTGGCCTTCACGAGGTTACGCGTAAAGATGCTTACCCACTTCCGCGTGCGGATGATACTCTGGACGAACTTAAGGACGCGATTTTTTACACACACCTCGACCTCGCCTATGGATTCTGGCAAGTTCGAGTGCGTGACCAAGACGTTCACAAGACGGCTTTTCAGACCATGATGGCTTAATGGAGTGGGTCGCCATGCCGTTTGGCATGTGCAATGCGCCGGCTACATTTCAGAGGATGATGAATGACATACTTCGCGACTTTTTACATAAGTTGGTGACAGTTTACCTCGATGACGTCTGTATTTACAGTCGCACTCCATAGGAGCACCTGGAGCACCTGCGTCTCGTGCTACAACGATTCAAGGAGGAGGGCTTAAAGTTACGCCTTAAGAAATGCTTCTTCGGACTGCAAGAAATGGAGTACCTGGGCTATACTTTGTCAGCCGGTAAAATTTCGGTTTCCACAAAGAAAGTCGAGGCTGTTGCAGACTGGCCAGTGCCCAAGACGCAGAAGGAGGTTCGCAGTTTCGTACAGTTCTGCAACTTCTATGTCAGATTCATACATCATTTTAGCGACCTTACGGCTCCATTGACGGACTTACTGCGGAAGTCCCAACCACAGAAGGTTACGCTTATGCCTGTCTGTTTGGAAGCCTTTGAGACTCTCAAGTTACGGCTCATTTCCGCGCCATGCCTGATCCTTCCGGAGGTCGGCTCGGACGCGACGTTCACCGTGGCTACAGATGCTTCGACAGTGGGGATTGCAGCAGTCATGTTGCAAGACCAAGGAGGAGGTCTTTAGCCAGTCTCTTACTGGGCGCGTAAGCTGAATCCAGCTGAGCGTGGTAACACTTACTCTGCGTACGACTTAGAAGCTTTGGCCGTATGCGAAGCTGTCAAGCATTGGAGGTGCTATCTTGAAGGGTGCCCTAAGTTCCTTGTCGTAACATACCACGACACACTGCGACATCTGCTCAGGCAACCGAACAACAGGCTGAACAAGCGGCAAGCAAGATACATGCGGGATTTGCAACCGCTTGTGGGCTCGATGACACTTGCATATCGCAAAGGAGCTCTGGACGAAGCTGATCCGTTAAGCCGGCGTCCAGACTTCGTACCTCAGGCCACAGAACCCTTATTTTGGGATGGCGAGGTTCCGTCAGATCGGGAATTACGACGGAAGTCCTAGCTGTTGTTTGAAGACGCACAGTTAAATTTACTGACTGTTAACGCGCTGCAACTGAGCCCTGAGTTCGCTGATCTCATTCGCGAGGGGTTCTCACAAGACTCGTTTTATGGGGTCGAGGGTGAGTGGACGAAAGACAGCCGGATAGAAGCCAGAGATGGGTACTTTTGGCGCCTCAATCGCCTGTGCATTCCACAGAACTCTGAGCTCCGACTGAGATTGATCATAGAGCTGCACGAAAGTTCGTCAGCTGGTCACAGAGGAGTTGCTAGCACTCTTGCTAAAGCACTCGACAGATTCTGGTGGAAACGAATCCGCCAAGACGTGAAAGATTTCTGTGAACGCTGCGTCGTGTGCCGACGAGCAAAGATTCGACCGCAGATGGCTGCGACTCTTTACCCATTGCCTGTTCCACCTAGACCGTGGCACACAGTTGGTCTTGACTACTTGACACACTTGCCTGAGAGCAATGGCTTTAACATTGTGCTGATTGTAGTAGACCATCTAACTCGAATGGCCCATTTTCTGCCATGTACATTGTCGATTACTGCCGAAGAAACTGCAACTTTGTTTTTACAGGGAGTCTACCGCTTACATGGACTACCCCGTGTGCTGATCAACGACCGCGACCCGAAATTCGTCAGCGCCTTTTGGCAGGCACTTTGGAGACGCCTCGGAACGCGTCTGAACATGTCTTCCAGCCGACATCCAGAAACGGACGGCTTGACAGAGCGCGTGAACAACACGTTTCAGCAGCTTCTTCGTTGCTTCTGTTGCTACGATGGCTTTGATTGGACGACACTACTACCGCAAGTGGAATTTGCGTACAACGCTTCGCGTGCACTCGGAATTGAGCACACACCGTTCGAGGCTAACTTTGGGTTCTCTCCTGAGGAGCCTCTTGACCTGTTGTTCAACATGCGACCGTCGATTCCAATTTCGCAAGACGCAACAGAACGGTTGAGATTGTTACAAGCAGTACATACCCTGGTACGCTCAGTGTTACAGCTACACAAGGATGAGATGCAGGCGCGCACAAAACCGTCTACAGCGCCACACTTCGCTAAGGGAGACAAGGTGTCAGTCGTCACAGCAAACCTTTTTCTGCGAGGACAACCGAACCGGAAATTCAGAGACAGACAGCTCGGCCCTTTTTCAGTGGAGGAGCAGATTGGGAAACACAGTTACAGGTTGAAACTTCCAGCGACAGTACGCTTACATCTTGTGTTCCATGTTAACAACTTGCGACCCTGCTCTACCGCTCCAGTACGACCAGCTGTCCCGGTGACTGTACCTGAAGGAGACGACGAGGAGTTTGATGTCTCGTACATTTCTGCTGTGTGCATCAAATCGCTACCTGGGCGACGAGGCAAATATCTGCTCTTCATGACGCACTTCAGTGATGACGACATTCCACCTGTCTGGCACCGATTGAATGAGGTGCACCGCACGATTGCGTTACAAGAATTCTTGGAGACGCCCCAATGGCACAAGTTTGCCAAGACTCAGGCGTACACCGCTTTCATGCACGCTCACCCACCGCGTATTCATGAGTCCCAGTAACTGCTTGAGTAAAGGAGCCAAAAACCACGGAGGTCTGCCTCGTGGCGGCCTCATTGATCTCTCAAGAGGGGGAGGGTACGAGTGTGACGAGTACAGTCCTGCAACAGTACATTGCATGACATTGTACATGTACTCGTTACGGAATCCAATTCGTGCTTTTCCACAGGACGGACGTATACACGTGGGAACGTCGTTACTGCAATATTGTAAGGGTGCTCATGCTACAGTACGACCAGTACCTCCCGGTACGTACACATATGCATAATTAATCTAACTAGCCAGATGACGCGCCAGAACGAGCTCTTCGATGCAGAAGGAGCCGCGTCGTGAAACCCAATGCTAGGCAGGCCGCGTCTCGAGACAGATGACGACGGTTAGATAGCCCTAACGCGTGACACGTAAGCGTAGCTTGCAGGCGTAAGCAATCTGGGCAGAAACCTATTTAAGCCTAGTGCAATAGAGGGAGGTGACAGAACCTTTTAACAATTCCATTGTTCACTTACAACATCTACTGCCTAAGTACAGCAGTGAAACATCTTTCACCATTGCCTCTCGACAACATCATTTAGCCATCCTGCAACGACAGAAATAGACAGACTAGAACAGATTTGTGCTAGCGTTTAGCTTTTAAAGGCTCACCGCCACAAAAGCGACGGGGCCATGAATGGGGGACGCGACCCACTCACGGCCGCGGTGGTCATGGTGCGGCATCTCGAACGCACATCATCCATTGTAACAACCGACACACAATATGTTAAATCAGATACAATTTTACGGTGAGCGCATAGCCTTGAGTACCGCCCCCGCTTAAGCAAATGACAGTCAGCGCAATGGCACATGCAAGAGTGCGGAAAGTTAAATGTATCGCGAAAGCACGCGAAAGTGGGCGCAAATAGCGATATAGGTAGTATAGGACGTATACATATTTGCACATGCAATATAGTTTGTAATTTGCAGTTTCTGAAATCGCTATTTTGATAGTATAATATGGGCGTTAACCTCTATGTCGTATTACATCGTCGTTGACCCCTCCCTTGGCGGATTACTTGCTTGCATAACTACCCGCCGGCGGTGGAGCGCATGCCCGTCGGCACTCACCCCCACCTCCTCGTGGTAGGGGCAGGTAACCCTATTACTATGCCATGCATGCTTAGCAAAGTAGGTGGTTTGGGTGAGCAAATATCTTCGATCCGAGCGATCCATGTAATGAGGGCTTTTATGAATAATACATGTACACTTATAGCGTCGAGATTTCTCGCTCGGCTTGTCCGATAAGTTTTGTTACGACTTAATTCTCTCATATACTCTCTTGATGAGAAGGCAAGGGCTGTATTTGTGAAATACTATTGGGGAAGGAATTCACGGGCGGATCTGCAGCGGGAGGGAAGCGTTGGAGATGGCTGCGGACCGCCGGGAAGTGGAGGCATGCTAGGGCGCTCGCTTGACGTCGGCAAGCGCTCTTGAAGTCAAGCTTACCGGGGGGGTCGAGCTCGACACCGACAATGAAAAAGACAACCGCGGCAAGAGGGGCGACACGTATGGCGGCAGCAATCATCGAGATCGGCTGCCGCCTGAAAATCATGCACGGAGGTTTTCGGCTAAAACGACCGTACCGGGCACCTTTGCTATTGCAGAGACGCACCCCCATTCCCCCCCCCCCCCCCCCCCCCCCCCCCCCCCCCCCCCCCCCCCCCCCCCCCCCCCGAACCCCTCTCCTTGTCGGTACCCATCATATATACAAATGCGTTAGATATCCTAAGGTGTATCGCGGCAGCTCTATCATGCGGCTCCTGGGCAGCGTATACCGCAAGGGGAGGGTACGGGCGGTAATTCACGGTTCGACCGGTTCCGGAATCAACTAGCTGCCAACCGGGACATGACCGACGCCTCAAGAAAAGCGACGGAAGGATGCTATCCGCAGCTACTGTTTCCTCTCCTTGTCAATAAGAGAAAGATAAGCCTATGCTAGGTGGAGAGCTCCGACGGGAGGAGCAAAACATCTTTCGGACGAGGGTGTGCCTTGATCGAGTCGAGATCGTCGACAGCATGAGCTATGGTTTTTCTCGCATGTATATCCTTCCTAGGCCATGCTCGGCCGTAGTCGATAGAAGCAAAGCTAAAACAACACGACCAAAGCTCGCAGGACGCGAGCAATCTATTCCGTCTAGTGCCTAGGTCAAGGGGCGGGTGGTTACCCGAGGCGATCCCATGTTGAGCGGGTCGTAGAGGGGTTGGGCGGGTTGGTGCCTTGGTGGATCGGTATGGGGGTTGGAGGAGCTGTCAGCTTCCGCAGCAATGGAAGAGGGGTGACGGTGAGGATTGGGCTTGTTCGGGTCGACATGGAGAGAAGGGGCTGAGGACGCCGGGCCGGGGTCGGGATGGGGCATCTTTCCACGAGCGGGACGGAAAGAGGCCTTCAACATCTTGGAGTTCCAGTAACTATTGTTGTAGGAGCTCCCGGCTTTTTGGGGTTGCGGATATGATAGCAACATGGGGTACTATGTGTATTGCGTTAACTATTGAGCTGTCATGTGAGTGATGGCGGGGGGGGGGGGGGCATCTGTCGGCGGTTGTGGGTGACGAGTTGCCAAGCGTCGGTGCCTTCTTTGGTGGTAGGGGATTGAAAGGAGAGGGCCGACCGGAGGGGAGCGTCCTCCATAGTCATTGGAATGTTGTCGGGGTTATCCCATGGGTACCCGTCGGTGTCTAGAGGGAGGTGCTGGGTAGTCCGCAGGCGGGTGGAGCGGTGAGTTTTGTTGGCGCTAATAGCATGCGGATTAGCTCGTACTTTGCGCAATGGGTTTTGCAAACGCTTTAATTTATCAGTAGGTTGGGATAGAAAGGGAGTCCGGACTCTAGGCGAGGATAGACGTTTCCAACCACCGAGTAGGCTACTAGGCTTGCGCCG
The DNA here is from genome assembly GCA_026401115.1 of Tetraselmis chui. Classification (NCBI taxonomy): domain Eukaryota; kingdom Viridiplantae; phylum Chlorophyta; class Chlorodendrophyceae; order Chlorodendrales; family Chlorodendraceae; genus Tetraselmis; species Tetraselmis chui. The sequence continues at coordinate 174,881 of JAPMLY010000157.1, read as the reverse complement.
TGAGCGTGTAAAGAGAAAGAAGTGAACATAATTTTGTGACATTCGGTCGTGGCGTCCAAGAAGGCATGTACAAGAAAGCCTTTTTTAGAATTGTGGAAAGCACCCGTGCGACGAGAGCATTTAAGGTTTGAAATCAATTTCGATTTCTCCATAGACAAGGCTCCCCCCTCTTCATCAAGAGAATGTGCAATGATAATGGAGCGTGAAATGAAAAATCGGATGTGCTGCCCAACCGGATATCATGGCGTAGTTGGTTTACACATATATTGTTTTATTTTAAAGCCCTCCGTACATGGGTGTCTCGAGAGCCGGCGATCAAGTGGATCGTAGCTGGCAATAACCCTCTCAGCCCCTGGTCAACCGTGCCAAGCTTGGCACGGTTGTCGAGTTACCAACGCAACCACTCACGGGGAGGTGGGGGGTGTCGCTGATGGGCGTGCGTGCGCACATCAACCGCACACCCCTCCGCCGTGTTTGCGCCGGCGGCGGCGAAGTGTGCATTGTTAATTATTTCTCCACATGTCTCTACTAAATGAGTCTCGTCAAGTTTGTTCAACACCCCGACGGTTATGAGGCGATGCCTATTCTACCCACGTTCGGCCATTCAAGCACCCGCCGCTTGAATAAATAGTTTGCAAACGTGAACAAGGAATGAGGTGACGTCGAAAATGAAAATAATTTTCATCGTGTACTGCTCCAATTGTGCGGCTGGTGTCAAAGGGTCTTCTAGGAAATGCCGTATAGGACATGTAGTATACAAAATTTAGGCCGGGATCCATGTTCCTATCATTGGGATGTCCAACATAAGCACACATTCAATATAATGAAATCGAGTTGACTATCATATATACCCGTAAGATCCCTATAATCCCTCCGCCGGGAACGATCACAAGCAAGTGAAGAATGCATGCGGCTGGCATAATATGCTTTGCGATATGCCTTGCGACATAAATCCTTGCGCAGACTACTTATTATTGAGCTCTAAACCCCGACTGAAACTCGCCAAGCATATCAACTTCTTCAATGCATTTCGCAAATTATTCCATGATAATTTTGGACGACATTCTCATAAGAATTAATCCGATTGTGCGAAGTCATTGAAAGAGACCCCCAATTGTGGTGGCCCATAATTCGACATTTCATCAAGTCCCAACTTCAGAACACGCACAAATAATACATTGATGTTAATCAATGTCGTGCGACTGAATTAAATGACAAAATCGCATTTTGCAAGTACAATAAGACCAACAATAGAAACATTTTCTTGAATACCACCTCAAGGACATCTTTATTTGAGAAGATGACTCCAAGGCCCAAGCATTCTCGCGTGGCAAACGGCCTCCATTTCGCGCTTATATATGGAACTTGCGATATCTAAACTCTTCCCATAAAGTCCATTGTACTAGTGAAATAAGGCCCTTCGCGTAGGGCGGGTGCTTATCGTGTAAGGTTTCTATGGTTTATCATCTGTACTTTAGCTCGTTGAAAAGGCGGACCGAAAGTTGTGTTGACGGTGAAGTAAAGGGGGAAGCGGGGCACAAATGGGGCATGTCACGGCTACGGTATGACGTACTAGGGTTTGCGGGTCAACCCCGATTTCGAGGCATACCATGATTCGGGCGCCCCGGAATTCGAATTTTCCACACTTTGGCTCGTGAATACTTCCGAAATCGGCGACACAACACGCGGATTTTATGATCCCAGCATGCTGTCCGCCAACATGGGAGCACGTGGATGTGATGGCATGTGCCGTTAAGATGCTTGACGTGGGTGGGATAGGGGCCGGAAACCCGGAGCTTGGGAGGCTTTAAGAAGCCTTACTTTGCCGTACGGTGTCCGATTCGAGCGAACTATGTTGTAGATGGAAGCCCTTCCCCCAAACACACGACAGCTTTCAACGTAGCTCACATCCTACCGGTTTGTTTTCGCGTCAACTCCGCCGTCCGATGTTATCTAGAGGCCCGCGTACAACCTACGAAAGTTTTTAGGGTTTCAAAATCTGCCACATTCGCGCGGGGCTAGCAACCCATGAGCAAGTGGTACCCGCACACCCGCTCTGTCAATACGCTCAACAATCAGCGCTCTTTGTTTCTTCTATTCACGGCGTTGCCCATTTCATGCCCAATGATAGCATGGTGCCGTGCCATTTGCCGCAGGCCAAGTAATAAAGGCCCGTGATAGGGTACTTTGAAAGCTCCCCGCCATTTTTCACGCCCGGCGATGCGCGAGCTTCAAAGGACTGCGATCCGCCCGCTAGTGTGCTTACACACCAAGTTAATCGCCCCCCAAACCCAATAGGTCCCTAGCCCGTGCTCCTTGGTTGTGTTTCCGGGAACGTGGCAAGAAAACCTAGTGCACACGACATGCCATTCTCAGTGTCCCCGCTCTGTAGACGACCGGGCGCAACACACCCGGCGGATACTAGTGCAATTGCGCAAACATGTTGAAAACCCAGTGTCGAGTAGTCTCCCGGCTTGTCGCGACACTACGTGTACCGAGCCACGCATAGAGGCGCGCATAACATGCACATGCACGAATTACGGCCCGTGAAATATGGGCCGCAAATCCAACGTGTGTGCCCGCAATTATTTGGGCGTGGCGATATAGGTGCCCCACGTCAGTGAACAACGTGCCGTGGTGTGTTGTTTGAAAATTAGTATTCTACCCCCTAGACGAGTTGCATAGCCATCGCGGCAGTGTGTGGCGGGTAATTAAATGCGTGCCGCTAGTAACGGACTTTAAACGTGTGCACAATACACAAAAAGTGGCAGAGCGTGTACTTTTAGCGTAGGTACAGGTAGTAGTGACTATACACATATTTCATTCCTCGCATCAACCCAAAACAGCCATCATCTGGTCCCGTCATATCACGAAACACGTCGTTGATATCTCATATCGCTGTGCTGTTGTCATCAGTCAGACAGCTAGCGACCTTTAGCACTGTGATTGCGACTATCGCTGCGCTAGTAAGCCAAGGAACGATGGATAGGCGAGCTACCCATCCTGACTTCTCGACCGGGAGGCTGTCTGGAGCTCTGCCAAAGGTGCACTAGTCGTTATAATACTCCCCTCGCCGATTGGACCCAAAGTTTCGATAGTGTACGGCGCATGGAGTCAGAGACTAAGTACGTGCACTGCAAACGTGTGTTGTCGGTGCAAGCTGGTCAGGCAAGGCGCGACAGGTTTTTGTGTTTCGAGCTCGACTGTGACTCCGTAAGGGCGGGGTCGATACCTGCAAGTGGAAGGCGATCTAGAATTGGTATCTTCATATCGGCATTTCCCGATTAGTAGTCGACAGCGTTTTTCCATAGTGCAGGTCTTGAGCGGAGGCAGCGTGCGCCGATAGATGGCAATCACACGGTGTAACAGCTTTCTGGCGCAAAATCTTTCTTAAAAACTTGGGACGAGAGGGCTCTGGAGCTGGAACATGACGAGATTTGCTTTGTGTTTAAATGACTAGGTGGCGTGTCAGTCGATGTATGTCAGCACTAGCTAGACGCTTGGTCGTCTCTATGCTGAAGCGTCACTACGACAACCGCGTGGCCACATTCTAATACATAAGAGTGAAACTAAGTACTTATTATTTTGCGACGCGTCTCAGGGTACGAGCGCTGAAAGATTTTAGCAGGTACTTAGGCTGCGACGCAAATGTCACCGTCCATCACATAGCCATCCATGCAGTCGGGGGTGTCTTCGGCCTCCTCACCCATCGAGTTGACGCACTCGCCGTCAACCATGGAGTAGCCAGCCTGGCAGATACACTTGTCGATGGAGTCAACGCACGCCTGGGTCTGGTCAGCGCAAGAGCCTTCGGGGCACTCGAAACGGCAGGCGGGACGAGGAGGGTACTGCTGCTCGAGGCAGAAGCCAGTCACGGGGACGCAGGAGCCCACGTTCTTGGACTCCTTCACCATGTACCAGCCCTGCTTGCACAGGCAGTCCTTCAAGCCATCGACGCAGCTATTGCCGGGGATGACGCAGGCGTTCTCGGGGCACATGAAGGCGCAGTCGTCGCTGGGGGGGTTCTCCATCATACGACAGGCATCGTAGTCGCCGACGGGCAACTGGATGGACTCTGCAGAGGCGCAGATGGCCACCAGGGCCATAACGGCGACGCGAGTGTAGATGGGAGACATGGTGTGACAAAGAGGTTGAGCGTCGGGGCGTGGTATTGTGTCGTCTGGGTTTGTCTGACATTGAGGGGCTCCAGCCGCTCTTATATATTCATTCTGGAGCAGTAGCCGGCGGGACGACTGGTGGCGGTCACCCGGCTTTCTCGTGTCGTCAGCACCCAGCTTCTCGATAGCACACTACTGAAACAAAGTATGTGAGGGACCGTCGAATACAAACTCATCATTTCTACTACGGGTACCTACATACTTTTAGTAGTTGAATTTTTTTTGTTAAGCAGATAACTTGCAGCGCTATTTAAAACCCCACTCTTGAACGATTGATTCAGAGGAGTTATGAAATTGAATAAAACAATTTTATACAGATATGTAGTGTCGGCGCCGATTCGCGTCATACGTTGACCGATTCTTACTGTGGCGCATCCATCCAGAGTCCCAGCAGAAGATGGGAAGGCAGCGCAGCGCGTCTTGACTCATGACGCCCCTGCCTTCACTACTGCACAGTAATTAGTAGATTAGGGAACTGACAATTAACAATGTAATTTATGCACCTACACTCGCTGATGCCGGACGATAAAGAAATTATATCGACATAAAGTGGTACATGCATATCGGTGGACTATAGCAATGAATACTATCGACCATTTCATCAGCGCTGATGACGCCCCGCTGACAATCAAGCAGTACCAAGTATCAGTATCGCAAGTCGCTACTTCCGTCCCCGGAGGTAATTTCCTTCCGTCCCCGACACAACATTTCCTGCGACGCGAACATAGTCGAAGACTCGCGAAGACAATCTTTGTCGCTATTCCACAGAACTCCAGGCCTATTCCACAGTACTCGGGCTTCGCATACCGCTAGCGGGTACCCCTACCGCGGGGCTTTTTGTCAAGTCATTCCGATGACGAATTTCTCGTGAGAAAGTCAATACTCGTTAGCGAGAAAAGAGCACCCGATAAAAGAAGAGACGGCATCCTCGCCGAAATGGTATTGGTAGAGACTACCACCATTTCGGACGTCACTTCATCCACCCCAAGAGGATGGAAGTGGAGGAGTCATGCATCGGTCCCGCTAGTGCGTGGAGATGCGCATAATGTACATGCGCATCTCTATGGTGCCGAAACACCTTGTTGCCATGCTCGATCCAAAGCGACTATCAATCAACACACGGTTGACGCCCTACAACGAGAGTCACCCGTGCGAACCCATAGAGCAAATGAAAGTGACAGACTCCCCCATCCGTCTCACACTCACATCACACGCCCCGCCGTTGGCAATCAATTTCACGCATACGTTGGTAACAGCCAATGTCCCGGCAGCCCCTTTCTTGCGCACAATACACCAATCATTATCTATCCAACTACGGTCGCCGATTGCACTAAAGTGCTCGAAAACTATGAGAGTTGTCGACCGACGAGTATGGCACCCAAAGGTCCGCAAAACCCGCTCGTCGTCATTCATATTACCTTTGACAATGGTATTTGTGAGCAGTTCGAATTAGGCCCGGAGAAGTGGCGGACCTCTCAATCTCGGCATCTTGACCGGAGATGGTTGAACCTACAGTTATTTGTTTTCGAAGTCTTGCGCACTTCGCACCATGCCAAACGAGCGCCCCAATTCATATGCACGGATAGCCCTCGACTCAAAATGCACTCCCACGGTGATAGCTCCCTTGGTTTAAGGCGCATGCGCGGGCAATCACCAACATAAGGTAAATGTAAAATACATAGGTACTACGGCCGCCGACCATTTCTCGACAAGCCCGATAGTCGCCGCATCTGCCCCGCGCGAGGCAAGGCTGAGCAAGAACATTGTGAACAACGTGCATGTAGCATTAAAAGCACATATTAGTGGTGTTTCACACCTCATCGACGTCGATGATGCAAAGTGTCATGTCAAGCTAAGCGAATCGGGGTAAAGGCGCCACCAAATCATATTCTAGCATGTTATCGTCAACAATTTGAGCATGGCGACGTCTATCACACACAACACTAGAGCAAATAAAAAAACTAGTGAACAAAAGGACTAGCCTTCGTTATGGCTCTATTGGCATATATTGTGTGCCTCTCGCGTAATATTCTCATCGGTGTAAGACATGATTTTCTCCTGGTGGCGCGTGTGCCTTTTCCTTTCCTTCTACACTTGTACACAAAAGTCCGGACAATATTTCGCACCTTGCAAGTAAAAAATGTAACCATTCGTCGATTTCATCGACAAATCTCCTGAAATCCTAGGCAATGCTTTGGCGCCCACGACGGAATACGCCGACGAATACGGGGAGCGAATTCGAGCACTACCGGGATTGGGTAGTTGGGGTTATCGCGCCCGCACACGTTCGGCAATTGCTTTTAACACTCGCCGTGCCGGTTAGACGAAAAGAGTGACGGGCGCACAACGCCGCAATATGAATGCTTATGCGATGGTCGCGCAACTATAATGCATAGGCGACGGAGGGAGGAGGTGTTGTACATGCCGTTGTAGGGAAAACGTACTAAATCGTGTATGTAGACTTACCACCGATATGCGCACAACCCAAGCGCATGCAACCATGTACCGTTGGACGGGTCTTTTCAATACGCGTCGAACACATGTACTCGTGATTCCGGCGCCCGCCGGCGGCGCAGCGGCGGCGGCCCCGGAGGGGGGTGCGCTCGCAGGCCCGTCGGCATTCCCTCACCTCCCCGTGTAGGGCGCTGGAAACCCCGTAGCCGTGCCATGCATGGCACGGTAGGGGGCTAAGAGGGCCGACAGCTCGATCCGCAGGATGACCAAGTGTCGGGAAAGCCATGTACATAGGGCTTTTGAAAAACATTCTGTACAATACCGGCACCAAGATCTCCCGCTCGGCCCGTCCGATATGTTTTTTCGGGGTCAAAGACTACAACATACACTCCTACTTGGAGGGGGTGGGGCATGCACTACATGAGCGTTTGATGGCGAGGAGGGTACGGCCGGATGAGCGGTGGGAGGCGGGTGTTGGAGCTGGTGGTGGCAAGCCGGGAAGCAGCGCCCGGAAAGGGCGCTCGCTAGCCGTCGACAAGCCCTATGCCAGTCGATCCTTCCCGGGGGGGAAGCAAGACATGGCACATGCCGGTGGTCGGTCGCCGGCGGAGGAGCGGCTACGTGAGGCGGCGGCGATCCTCAGGATCAGTAGCCGCCGGAAAGCCCTTTACGGAGGGCTTTTTCGGCAACTATACTAATGTCCGTACCCGACGTCGCGCTAGTTGGGGTCTTGGGGAGCAGCACTAGGGCAGGGCGCTCACTAGCGAACCGCTACGCCGACACGTTACATCTCCCGGGGGGAGGAGTAAGCTTGGGCGGCAAGGAGGCTAGTCGCGACGGAAGGAGCGACAAGATTTTTTGCCAGCCTTTCCCCTCCTATCTTCGGCAAGACCGAAGTCACGCGGGAACTAGATTAGGCTGGCCCGTCGTCCCTCCCGAGCGCCGACCGGCCTTGGCCGGTCGGCACCCCAGTTCGGTGGGAGCGGGCCGTGCATCGTGAAGGTCGAGCAGCAGTTTAGTTTTGCATTTCTCCACAAGTGGATTTATTTTTAGATCTTTTTTCTTGATTACATAATTATTACGCTGTAACTGCCTAGGCGGGGGGCTGTGGCAATTGCTGCGATTGCTTACAGTTTTTAACTCCCGAGGAACGTCGACACACAGTGAAGCTAGGTGTGTCGATAGGTGTACCTGGTCGAAGAGACCCGGGCCCAACTCACTCATAAGTCATGAATGGCTAGGTAGAGAGGCCCGATAGACAACAGCCGGTCTAGTTTGCCAGTATTGCAGTGGACAATTTCAATTTCAGTACTCGTGATTCCAACACCCACAAACACATTTTCTGTGAATTATTCGAATTTCCACAATATTCCGGCAAAGCTGAGCCGCAGTGCCAAGCTTCACCCGTCGAATTCGGCTCACCTCATGAAGCGCTTTATGATGGGTTTGTCGATATATGTTTACCAATTCTTCATTCCTTCTGATTTACAAGCCTAATTCCCGACGTGTGCAACGCGTGGGGCGGGTGTGGTTGGCACAAGCACATACCCAAGCGTTCCAAATACCACCGTCAACGTGATGCGTCCCAAACGGCCAAGTTGGACCTCGCACCTCACCAAAGCCATTCGCCTCCGCCTATTTACTACATGCAGTGTTTATCCGAATCTGCGTCATGTGGGGTTTTACTCGCATGCTTTCCAAATACATTTCCCGTGCTTGCGGCGTGAATTTCCGTGCTCTATTCACACACCCAGAAACCAAACCTCGCGCATTGAGCACGGCACCCACGCCTCCAAACCCCCTCCAACAAGTCCCCCAAAATACGGTTATGTGGATCACTGAGAAATATGCAGCTTGGTATGAGCGCTTGAGCAATGTCCAAGCGTGGCGCTCAAATCGACGCGTGTAGTTCAAACAATTTCCTGGGAATCTATGGGCTTAATTCAATAAACTCCACCGACAACACTCGCTTTAAGCTCAGGTCTAACCATACCGGATGGCGGCTACCTGATTGCTTCCCGGCCCTCCTACGATTGGGCGGTACCTAGGTGTCGTCATGCTCGACGTGGTGAGAGGGGAGCGTGTTCTTGACAATCTTATGCTTAACATAATGCATATCCGGAGCTTTGTGGAGGAGTGTGGGATAAAATCGGATTGTCCAAATTATGTTGGTTGGCATGCCAACCTGTCCCAAACCCTAAATTTAACCTGATAGTGGGTTGGTCCTCTATCGTTTGCTATGCACTCCCTTAGCCGTTTGGGGATGGAGTTAAACACGGCGCAATGGGCAAAGAAAGGAATGCTTTCCCACTCGTGTTGTAGAGCCGCCACAAAATTGCGTGGGGAGGAGTCCGACACTTTTGGTAGTCTACTCGACACAATACCCCACATGTTTTCAACCCAACCAAAGTCATGGCTTTTGGCAGGCCATTGCATTCACTTGAAAGCCGCCTTGAGACGTAAGCCAATTCCCAACCTTCTTGCGCACATGATCTTTAGCGTTGTTTTGCCAGAAAATCCACTTGTGTTGCACCTCGGCCAAGGACCTCTTTGCCATCAAAGCCTCACACGCGGGTATCAGGTGCTCCTGCAACAAGGTGAGATACACCTCGCCATTTATGCTCTTGCGCTTTGCCTTGATGCCGCTGCTCTTCACTGTCGCAAACAAAGGTGTCCTACCATGACTAGATGGCCGTCGCGGTCACTAGCTTCATGAATTACCACCTCGACATTGCCCGCGCTTAGACCACCCTACAAGCCCTCCTCCCTTCCCTCGCCGCGGCTAGAGTAATCGTCACTACCCACCAAGATGAAGAAGCGCTCACTATTAACGGTCCGGACGGTGTCGGAGCTATAGCTATGGGCTCAGCGGATTCTACTTTTGCCGACACCCGCAAGGTAGTTCTCAGCCTCTCCTCCCCTCTCCCACTCTTCTACGCCACTAACCTCGAAGAGTACCATTCATCTGATGCCATACCCGATCAACCCCCGGTTCCTGCGAATCAACCGCGTCCCGGAACCCGCGATAGAGGAAGGCGAGATCCTACCGACCAAGCCCGTCTCACACACCCAAGCCGCTCTCGACCGCACCGACTTGGCTACCCACCCTCGCCGACAACACATGGGCCACCCGCGGACTACCCTCTCAGATAAAATCACTACCTCCGCGCCATCACCACATCACGGAAAGGCACAAGATCATCTTCGCCTATGTCACGCTAAATGCACACGGCTCGAGCCTTATAGGGGGCTCGGCCAAACTCGTCACCTCGGTCGACCGCTTGACCTGCCTCACCCAAGCAATCGACAAGCTGCTGCGCCTATAGACCACCGCTCGCTCGCGAGCCAACGCTCACCCACTAGAGAGCTCTACCTTCCCACGCACCTTTGACAAAGACGATAATGCCGTTCCGCCTGCTGAAACCCGCCCGGGAGACAAGACAGTTGAAGACCAACCCATGGACATGGAGGAGGAAGCTCACCCGACAGACAGACCCACCCCCCACTTTAATACTTCCCCCCCCCCCGAAAAAACACAATAGCAACAAGCTCGCCCCTCTAAGCGCCGCCCTCCAGAAACCCCGGACGACTCACTTGCTTCCGACGACTATGTCCACCGTGTCGTCTCTCTACGTCTGGCACTCCAATCTGCCTCTCCCACTTCCCGTCACCACCTCGCGAAAGAATACGATGCATTGGTGGCTGAGCACCCCGTCATGCTTCCCACTCCATGCGGAAAAATGCAACGCCGTGATCTTGGCTCCACGCCCTCGTTTCCAACCCGTCGAGGAGCCTCTACCCCCCCAACGGCCAAGACCCCCTCCCTCTGAGTTCGCCGTAGGGCACATTGTTAAACCGTGCACACACGATCAGTATGGAAGGTAACTAACACACACGTAGTTATAGTCACAGTCACGCAAAAGGGACAGTCACAGAGACAACCAGCCCGAGGCGCGGTGTCGGGACAACATAAAAAAGAGAGTTGTAGCCTAGCGACAACTATGTACCGAATCAAACATGTTATCGGTATGTGTTGTAAGATCCCCATGGTGGGCACGATAATGGACACATCCGTACGTTGTACTCCGGGGGAGTCTTGGCCCTACTATCTCGCCAATAGTGGATGTACTGCGGGAGCCCAATGCTCGGGCAGTACGGGGTATATATATGAGATATATCCCCAATGGGTACCGACTTTTCGGCGCGGTACTTGGTTACGGCGTACGGCTCCGGACACGGAGGTGCCGGGATCGATTCCCGGTGATGGCATTTCCGTGTAGCCCATGACAGGTTATGCGCCCTCCGCGTGTGACGCGGGTTTGTAGGGTTTGACCGGAGTTGATCGGATGGTGTCCATTAGGGGGAGTGTTGTAAGATCCCCATGGTGGGCACGATAATGGACACATCCGTACGTTGTACTCCGGGGGAGTCTTGGCCCTACTATCTCGCCAATAGTGGATGTACTGCGGGAGCCCGTTGCTCGGGCAGTACGGGGTATATATATGAGATATATCCCCAATGGGTACCGACTTTTCGGCGCGGTACTTGGTTACGGCGTACGGCTCCGGACACGGAGGTGCCGGGATCGATTCCCGGTGATGGCATTTCCGTGTAGCCCATGATAGTAGTCATCGAACGCTTGCCTCATGAAGTGGACATAGTCACTGGGGGACTGACCATGGCAATGTCTGAGCACGAGGTTGTCCTGAAAGGACAGAGAGCGAGCAAATGACATGCATTCTAGGCGTTCACACAGGATTTTCCACGCGGCAATGGCGCAGTCGGGACGTGCTGGTGAGACACACTTCATTGCTTGCTCAACGCGCTGATTGGCGTTGGCTGCATGAAGCAACAGTGTGTAGGCGTAGTGTTGAGCCTGCTCATCCTGCTAGACGCCCGACTCGCGGATGGCCAGCTGGGGGATGAGGTACGATGCCTTGAGGGAGAGGAAGTTCAGCAAGTTCCTCTTCCTCTGCTTGAAGTCCGTGGTTGGCCCCATGGTAGGGACCGACATTTGCATGGACCGGTTGAGGGCGTCCTTATCAAAACCGGTTGCTTTATGGGCCGCGCGGCCGATGACCACCGGGTCAATGGTGGGGCGACGGCCGCCACGGCTGGTGTGAGCACCACGCTAGGCAGGAGGGGAATGCCGGCCCGGGAAGGGAGGAGGTGGTCCACGAGGAAAGTGAGAGTGGCCGGGCACTGCAGTCGGCGGGCCGAACGCGTGCGTGTGGCCACGGGAGGTGGGGACGTGATGCAGCGGCCCCTCCGGGAAGAGAGGTCCGTGGGTTGGAAGGGCATATCCGGCAGGAGGGTATGGTGGAGGTGGTGGGAGCATGTCCACGGGCTGCTCGTGACGCGAGGGTTCGCGGTGCGCATCGTGACGGCGTTGCGTGACATGGGGGTCGGCTACAACAGCCGCGGCGGCAGCTGCAGCGTTGGCCGTTTGCGCGTCCAAACGAGCGTAAATGAACGCCATTTGCTCAAGGATGATTGCGAGCGTATCATGAGCAGGAGCGAGCGAACTCTGCTGAGAGTTGGGGTCAGGAGAATCATCGGGCGTGGCAAGAGGAGTGTCGGCCGAGCGAGTTTTAGGTGCCATCGCGGCGGATGAAAGAACGAACATGACGACATGTAGCGGTAAGAACCGCTAGCCGGACTTGTACCTACCATCGGTTTCAAAGAGACGGCATGATGCCCGCCGACCCCTCGGCATGTAGTCCCGGGGTGTCTCAAAATACCTTTTTTGTATCCTCCACCCAAGTGTGGGAACAAGTCGAGGTCACGGTCGTGTCACGTGGAGCGCTGCGCTGGCGGTTCGCTAGGTAAATATATATATTCAAGTAAACTAGGTCTGTCATGCACCATGTGTATGCGTATTCACCCGATAATGCGCCCCCCCTTCTCCATCTTGGACATGTGTGCACCATGTCCACACACGACGAGTGCGTCGGTGTGGGTGGCTCGCTGTCGTCCTCGAGCAGCTGACTTAGGTGGGGTGGAGGTGGGCTTTAAAGTGCAGTTTATACTAGTGATACCGCCGAATACAAGGTCAAAGTACTACGTTTCTATAAACTTGTATTCTGCGGGAGAGGTGGCGATCGCAGCTCGCCGAACGAGGTTGTCGCGCGTGAGTGATGTGAGGCGGGGGCCCATAACATGTTAAACCGTGCACACACGAGCAGTATGGAAGGTAACTAACGCACACGTAATTAAAATTGAAATTGTTTACAACATGTACCGTATGCACCGGTTTACAACAAATACCGTATGCGCCGGTTGCTGTTTCTGTGCCATCCCAGCTATGCCATACATGAAACTTATAGGTCAGGGCTAGACCGTTAACCACATATATCCAACCTTTCCAAGGGTGCTCGGGGGTTTTACTCCCCCCCCGGGGAGTGTGCGATGCGGGGTGATGGCTGCGTGCAATTAGGGGCATGCGAAGGTGCATTGTATGGAGGCGCGGCTAGAGGTCGTGCGGGATTTGATGCGGTATACAAGTAGAAGATGGTATAGCTATTTGACAGTGTGCGTGTGGAGTTGTGCAAGGATGCGAGACGTGTCGAGTCGTGCTTTGGAGATGAGTTTGTCAGGAGGGTCGGTGCGGAGGGTGAGGAGAGAGTTGAGACTTATAATGGTAGATGAGTGCGGTGTACCCGTGCGGCTCATTACTATGGGAAGGATGTCTACATCGGTACATGGCCAGTGGTTGCAGATGATATTTGCGAGGGGTGTGTATTTGGCACGAATCAGGTGGGCTGTTTGGGAGAGATTGTGGTCCGTACAGTATTTCCACTCTCCTATTTGAATCTTTTTTAATGGAAGAGTATCGGCGGCGACCGTTTGTGTGACCAACGAATCGAGGTTCGAGGAGGCGGATAAAGTCGGGTTTGTGCGCCGGGGGTCGTAACGCAGGGGGGAGAATTTCAGGGGGGGGATGATGGCGGGGCACGAGGTTAGGGAGTCGGGCGAGAGTCCTTCGTCAGCAACGACAAGGCGGGTGGGCATGTGGGTGGGGTGAGGTGGATGGCAGTCAAGACGGGTGCGGGTGGGTGTGGGGGAAGTAAATGATTTGACGGGTTTATTACCGAAGTCCGCAGTGATGGTCTCCCATCGTCCGCCGTTGTGGCGTTCCATGAGGGAGAGGAGGAGTTATAGCGCGCTGTTGTGGCGGTCGTGTCTAAGGCCAGACATGGTTGGGTAGTTACCGGCCATGTGGCCGTTGCTAGTGAACTGACCACACATGGGACAGCGCAAGGTGGGGTTGTGTGTGAGAAGGCGGGTGTTGTGGAGGCCCCACATGAGTTCTTGCTTGTGGGTGAAATGGATGTTAGTGAGTGTTGTGTGTTTTTTTGTGGAGAGTGAATTCATCGCCGTCCTTCGCGGCGCGTGCGAGGAGGACACCGTGTTTGGATGTTTGCGAGAGGTGTGTGTGAGTGTGTTTGGTGCTGTGGGTGTGAGCGTCAGTTTTAAGGTTTGTGTATCACTAGGGTATGGTTCACCTAGGGTTTGTGGAATGAGTGTGTATGGCCATGTCCATCGGCCTATCGACACGTCTGAACCTATGGTGTAAGTTGCGTCGGGTGGGTGTCCATCCGCGACTTGGTTGGCTAGAGTGTCTGCGAGGTCGTTTTCTAGGGAGTGGTTTTGTGCGTTAATTTTGCCGATGTGTGTGCGGATGCCTGCGTCGCAGCGGATTTTGAGGGTGTGTGTGATGGCGAGGAGTGTGTCGCGGTGGATGTTGTGTTTGTAAGCGGATGGACAGTTGAAGTAGCCTTGTATGAGGCGGAGGGAGCACGCACTGTCTGTAAGGAGATGGGTATGGCCAAGTTGGAGGCCTATGTCAATGCTTGCAAATTCAGCGCGATTGATAGTGTGGGAGGGAGGGGTAGAGGTCACCAGAATTTTGATGCGGGTGTCCGAGGCGGGGTGGGTGGCGGCTGCTCCGAGGGGGGAGCTGCCTCCCTTCTTGGAGCCGGCTGTGTAAACGAAGTCCTGCCAGTTCCAAGCAAGAATTCCTTTGGTGGGGGGTCTGTTAGTTGCATGCGTTCATGGAGGGGGTACGTAAGGGGGTGAGTGGGGTTGGGGGGGAGGTGGTAGATGCCTGCGGAGTGTGGTGAGTAGGAGTCGGTGAGATGTGGAGGTGGGATGGTGATGATGGGGTTGGGGAGGTGCGTGTCGTAGATAGACTCGAGAGTGCTGTTGAGTGCGGTCATGGCTGTGTGTGAGGGTAGGGTGGAGAGTGCGAGGGGGTTGGCGTCGAGGTAGATGTGGACCATCCAGCGAGTGCCGAATGGGGTAGGGGTGGGCTGGCCAGTATGTTGGTCGGGGGGTAGGAAGGTGTTTGCGTCGTTGGGAAGGGTGTAGAGGTGGTGGGTGTATGAGGAGTTGATGTATTTGGAGTGGCGGTATGGTGTGTGTTCCCATCGGGGGAGTATGATGATGGTAGCGCAGGGTGTGTGAGAGGCTGTGAGGTGTGCGCTGGTGATTGCGTGTACCATTGCACGGCGCATGCATTCGTGGTCGTACTCCGGGTTAGCGATGTTGGTGCCGTGCCAAGTTTGTGGGGCATTGCTGCCGCTGGACGAGAAGACTATGTCTTCGGGGTATAGTGAGTGGTAGGTGCGAGAGTGGAGTGATTTGTTGAGGGGGTCTGAGTATAGTTCTGTCTGGATGTGGAATGTGTGGCGGAGAGCTGTGAGGAGGTCCTCTCTAGTGGCCCATGTGTTACGGGTGGTGGTGGCGGGTGTAGGTGAGTGGATTTCTGAGCGGGAGCCTAGACGAGTGAGGAGGTGGTAGACTTATTCCTCTTCGAACTTGTGCTGCGAGAGGTTGGGGCGGAAGAGTTGAAATAGGTGGCGGACGCGGGGGCCGTTGAGGGTGGTGACCGCGCGGCCGTCGGGAGTGCATAGTAAAGTGGTGACTTGTAGTGATGGGTGCGCGTGAATGGCGAATTTGCCGGTGGGGAGCATGTCAAGGTCGGGGTGGATGGGGTCGTGGTTGAACGTGATGAGGGGGTGCGTCCATGGAGGGGGTCCGGGTTCTGGCAGGATAGGTGTCGTGGAGGTGACGTATCCGGAGTTAAATGCGGCGAGGGCGGTGGAGCCGGAGGGGGTCTCACTGATTGTGTCGTGTAGTTGTAGGCACGGTACCCATTGGACCTCGTGGAGGCGGGTGAGGTCGTGCTGCTGGCCTCGAGCACACCACTCGCACTGCCATGTGGCCGGTCCTTGAGCGGGGCGGCATTGGGAATGGACGGCAAAGTGCGGGCATGTGCAATAGGAGGAGGTGGGGTCTGTGTGCAACGGGTCGTGACAGATGGAGCAGGCGGTGGGGTAGGGGGTGGGGAGGCATACCGATGTGGGGGTGGAGGAGATGAGGCGGAAGCCGTCGTCGAGTTGGAGTTGCATGTCCCATTCCGTGAGGTGTTTAGGGGCCCATTCTACCATGTACTGTGTTTGGCCGTATTCTGTGTCCTTGTGTTTGGAAATGATGCGCGTAACGTCGTAGGGGGGGTAGTGGTGGTCTGAGGGGGTGAGGTATTCTGTGTCTATGTGTGTGGTGGTTTCCGCAGGGGGGGAGGTTTTGGTGTGGGAGGTGTGGATGCCGGATGAGAGGGTGGGGGGGGAGCGGGGGAGGTGTGGGGAAAGGAGGGGGGTCCATGATGGGTGGATAGTGGTGGGGGGGGATGCTTGTTTGGGGTTGAGGTGTGTGACGGGCAGGCGGTTGTGGATGGTGTCAAGGGGCTCGGTGAGGATAGCGGCGAGAAGTCTAATGGGGACTGAAAGTGGGGTGGTAGACACCGTGTGTGTGGAGATGGATTTGCAGGATTTGAGGATGAAGGTGGATGAGGTGGCTCGGAGGAGGACTTGTGGCCGTGTGGTTATGTTATTTTTCCAGAGGAGGGTGAGGCGGGGGAGGAGGGAGGCGTGTGTTTTGCGGGGGGAGAATTCGCAGTATGCTTGTTTGTATGTGTGAGGGTCGGTGATGTGTGTGGCTTTGTCTCTGAGTGAGGCGAGGAGGGTGTTGTCTTGTCTGGTGAAGTGGGCGCGGGGTTTGGGGGCAATAGGGTTGGTGAGGGAGAGTGGAGGAATGTTGTGGAACATGGTGCCCGCGTCGCGTTGGGCCCGTACTAGGCATCGGAGTGTGGGTGGGGAGGAGCTGCATGTCATGATGGATTCAGTGGGCCAGTGGGAGTATGCGGTGGATATGGTGCGAATGTGTGCTCGGGCCATGTGGCCTCGATATCCAGGGTTGTTCATTATCTTATGGTGGTGGCAAACTGTGAGTTGTGCTGCGTGGGCTTTGTTGTGAGATCCCCGTGGTGGGCACGATAATGGACACATCCGTACGTTGTACTCCGGGGGAGTCTTGGCCCTACTATCTCGCCAATAGTGGATGTACTGCGGGAGCCCGTTGCTCGGGCAGTACGGGGTATATATATGAGATATATCCCCAATGGGTACCGACTTTTCGGCGCGGTACTTGGTTACGGCGTACGGCTCCGGACACGGAGGTGCCGGGTTCGATTCCCGGTGATGGCATTTCCGTGTAACCCTTCGATAGGTTATGGGCCCTCCGCGTATGACGCGGGTTGCTAGGGTTTGACCGGAGTTGATGGGATGGTGTCCATTAGGGGGAGTGTTGTGAGATCCCCGTGGTGGGCACGATAATGGACACATCCGTACGTTGTACTCCGGGGGAGTCTTGGCCCTACTATCTCGCCAATAGTGGATGTACTGCGGGAGCCCGTTGCTCGGGCAGTACGGGGTATATATATGAGATATATCCCCAATGGGTACCGACTTTTCGGCGCGGTACTTGGTTACGGCGTACGGCTCCGGACACGGAGGTGCCGGGTTCGATTCCCGGTGATGGCATTTCCGTGTAACCCTTCGATGGGCTTTGAGGGAGGGGAGGCCGTAGCCGAGGTCTGTGGTAGGGCGGTAGAGGGCGGTGCGGGGGAGGTTACGCACCGAGGAGACGGCGGAGCGGAGTGCTCGGCAGATTTGGCCGTCGAGGATGTCGAGTTGGGAGTCGGTGAAGAGACCGAGTTGGAGGGTGAAGTGCTTGCCGATTAGGAGGCCTCGGATGACGCGAAGTCCGCCGGATTGAGTTAGTGGGGAGGTGGAGAGAGCGGTGATGAGGGATGCGGTTGTACGTCTTAGTTCGTGCCAGTGCTTTGTGAAGGTGAGGGAGGTGTTGAGATCGATCCCTAGGACGCGGTATGTGTCCGAGGGGCTTGTGGAAGGTATGGGGGCGGGGGTTGAGTTGATGGTGATGAACTGTGATTGGAGTCGGGAAGCGAGCATGGTGATGTTGGCAAGGGAGAGGGCGTTGCCTGAGCGCCAAAGGGCGCCGGTGATGCATCATTTTCGGATGTTGACGGTCATACATGTGAAGGCGCTGAAGAGGGAGACTTTCCGGAGCTGGATGGTCATGTTGGGTGTCGAGCCCGTGGCGATGCTGAGGTCGTCGGCGAAGCCGTGTCCGGGGTATGTGGCTGTGGGTTCTGTGGGGTCGACGTTAGTGACGGGGGGGCTTGGACGATAGCCCCGGCTGCCCACGGTGAGCCAGCGGAGGAAGGGTTCCATAAAGAGGGTAAATAGAAATGGGGAGAGAGTGTCCCCCTGCAAGGTTTCCCGATTTACGCACACGCAGTTACAATTACAATCACGCAAAAGAGACAGTCACAAAGACAACCAGCCCGAGGCGTGGTGTCTAGTCAACAAAAGTAAGAGACATGTAGCCTAGCGACAACTTTGTACCGAATCAAACACGTTATCGGTATGTCCGATCTAGACATGTACTAATCATATATAGAACAGCTTACGGTAGATATCTGCACCTAATATCTAGAAGGTATTACTTACAACAGACATATCACCATACAACATCCCCCGCAGATGCACATCCGCCCAACCCCGAGCAACTGCCCACTCCGCCCAACGCCCAACAACGGCAGACTGGAATAAGCATCAGCGCCTCGATATAAGCTTCGGCGGGAAATGCTAACGGTGGGACGTCTCTTATTGTCTTAAACGTTCTTTCTAGGAGGAATGCCAATAGTGGGCGAGGGAAAAGAAAGGGACTAACACGCGAGTCCCTTAGCAAGGCGATCGGAGTTAGCGATATCACTAACTGTATGTTGTTCCTTTCCCGCATTGGAGGGCGATTATGTGGATAACCAAACGGGAAATTACCGCTGAGTCGTATGTAATACGGTGTCTTCCAGCCCCCGGCAAGCCGGAGGTTGATAACACCCCCCTCCACCGTTTTACTAGCTTAGTACCTAGGAGTATATAGAATTAGGGATGCCGGCCTATTCTTTGTATTCCCTAGATGACACATGCAAGAAGGTCCTTAGACAGCAACCGCACATCGCGTTAGCGGTACATGTTGCAAATCATTTTCATTATTTATCCTACCATACGTGTGTACTTTGAAACAGTTTTGCTATGATACCTTGGTTGGCGGTTCATCCTCGAAAAACACCCACTCCTTGCTCCCGGGCCCCTTAATGGACAGCCATAAGTACTTTATGTTTGTTATCACAATCACGTTATGCCATATAACTTCCGTACCCATTGTTGGGCAAAGCATAGCCGTACGCGCATGTGCTTGATTATTAGTGAAAGACGCTTCCTCGGCCTCATTTGGCGCGCTAAATACTTGCTCATGTACCGTCGGATAGTTTGAGCACTTACAGACACTCCTAACCTATGTTGCAGTATTTTGGCAAGTTGGAGAACTGATCACCGCGTTTCACACCCTCCTTCCAAAGGCGAGTGGCTCCTCGGGACGCGAAGGGCGCTCGGGGCATGCCCACCTTAGGCGTCTCGTCCACTGTCTTGGTAGCTTTAGCGCGCCAACACCACTTCTCGACAGCCCTCACGGTTGTTTTACACTCATGCGCTGCCAAGTCGTTCGACTACGTGGACGAGGCGCCAACGCCTTGCGAGTACACCGGGAGAAGGTGGCATTCTGCGAAAAAGAGGCCTTGGGCGTGAGCAATAAGTGGAAAAGACAACGCGCTGGTGCGGTTGGCGGTCTCGGCTGCGGGGAACAAAGTTTTGACGAGTTCCCGTTAGGTTTCGCCGGGTTTTGCGGTCTCCCGCCGCTGCACGGGAATATTGAAAACGTTCAACACTCATGCACAAAAGTCCGGGCAAGATTTCGCACGGCGCCCGCCGGCGGCGCAGCGGCGGCGGCCCCGGAGGGGGGTGCGCATGCAGGCCCGTCGCCACCTACTTCTACCTCCACGCGGTGGGCGCTGGTAACCCCGTAGCCGTGCCATGCTTGGCACGGTAGGGGGCTGAACGAGGTACCGACGAGGTACCGATCCGCGGGATCAGCAGCTGTCGGGAAGCCATGTACGGAGGGTTTTGAAAAAGCATATTATCCGTACACCATCATTGGGATCTCCCGCTCGACCAGTCCGATATGGTTTCTTAGCGACTGAATACTCACAGAAACTCTCGCGTCACGGCGGGAACGATGTCTGCGAAATGTTTTTTGGCGAAGGAGGGTACGGACGGATCAGCGGTGGGACGAGGGTGTTGGATCTGGCGGCGGACAGCCGGGAAGCAACATCATGGTATAGAGCTCGCTAGCTGCCGACAACCGTGTGAGTTTATGCCTCCCATGGGGGGGAGTCTGAAGGCTACGCAAGAGGGAGGACGGTCGCAGCCGAAGGAGCGGCACACTCTGGCGCCTTAGGCTCATCTGCCGCCAGAAAAACCCGGTACGGGGGTTTTTGGAAAATATTCCCGTACCCAACATCTTTTGTGGGGCTGCGACTCGATCCATGTGCCCGACCCACCCCTCTCCTAGTCGGTACCCGGTTGTCGACATGCTGCCTCAGGCAGTGTGCCTAGGTTTATCGCAACGGCACACTGCTCATAAAGGCGCCCCCCTAGCAACGTAATCCAACGGGGGAGGGTACGGACGGCCATAACGCGATCATATAGGTGTCGGAAACAGACGGAGCAAGGACATGGGACATGAGAATATATGGCACAGGGTCCTGCACCCCTCCTGAATGGTGCCACAGCACAACGTGCATGCTACATAGAAAAGATGACCCCACCCTCCTTGACAACTACCGCCCTATCGCCCTCATGAATAACCTCCTTAAGCTATGGACCGCACTAATCAAAGATGCATGCTCGAAATACGCCGAAACCCACGGCATTCTCAGCGACCAACATGACGGATTCCGCCAACACCGCAGCATCCACGACGCACTTTCATCCATCATCATGACGATGGAGGACGCAAAACTCCATTACAAAGACATCTACGTCATGTATGCGGACTTCAAAGGCGCGTTCAATGCTGCGGACCACTGCATCATGTTCAAACACATGGGTCAACTCAGTATGCCCTCCACCTTTGTCGACACATGCGAACACCTCTACGGGGTCTCATCCACCAACTACATTACTCCATACGGCCCCACCCCCTCCATCGACATAAATCGAGGAACCTTGCAGGGAGACACTCTCTCCCCGTTTCTATTCACCCTCTTCCTCGATCCCTTCCTCCGCTGGCTCACGGTGGGCAGCAGGGGCTATCGCCAAGGCCCTCCTGCCGCTAACGTCGACCCCACAGAACCCACAGCCACATACCCAGGAAACGGCTTCGCCGACGACCTCAGCCTCGCCACGGGCTCGACCCCCAACATGGCCATCCAACTCAGGAAGCTCTCCCTCTTCAGCGCCTACACAGGTATGACCGTCAACATCCGAAAATGCTGCATCACCGGAGCCCTTTGGCGCTCAGGCAACGCCCTCTCCATTGCCAACACTACCCTCCTCGCATCCCGCCTCCAAACACAGTTCATCACCATCAACTCCATCCCGGCCCCCATCCCCTCCATAGGCCCCTCGGACACATACCGCGTCCTCGGAGTCGAACTTAACACCTCCCTCACCTTCACCAAGCAATGGAAAAAACTCAGACGTACTACCACATCCCTCATCACCGCCCTCTCCGCCTCCCCACTAACTCAATCCCGCAGAGTCATGGTCATCCGTAGGCTCCTTATCGGCAAACACTTCACCCTCCAACTCGGCCTCTTCACCGACTCCCAACTCGACACCCTCGACGGCCAAATATGCCGCGCACTCCGCTCCGCCGTCTCCTCGGTACGTAACCTCCCCCGCACCGCCCTCCACCGCCCTACCACAGACCTAGGATACGGCCTCCCTCCCTCAAAGCCCACGCCGCACAACTCACTGTTTGCCACCTCAATAAAATAATGAACAACCCTAGATATCGAGGCCACATGGCCCGAGCACACATTCGCACCATCTCTACCACATACTCCCACTGGCCCACTGAGTCCATCATATCAGGCCGCTACACCCCACCCACACTCATATGCCTAGTGAGAGCTCAACGCGACGCGGGCACCTTGTTCCACAGCATCCCTCTACTCTCCCTCACCAACCCCATTGCCTCCACACTCCGCGCCCACTTCACTAGCCACGACAACACCCTCCTCGCCTCACTCAGAGACAAAGCCACACACATCACCGACCCTCACACATATAAACAAGCATACTATGATTTCTCTCCCCGGCTCCCCGCAAAACACACGCCTCCCTCCTCCCCCGCCTCACCCCTATGTGGAAAAATAACATAACCACATGGCCACAAGTCCGCCTCCGGGCCACCAGCTCCTCCTTCATACTCAAATCCTGCAAATCCATCTCCAAACTCTCGGGGTCCACCACCCCACTTTCAGTCCCCATTCGCCTTCTCGCCGCAATCCTTACCGAACCCTCCGATACTATCCACGACCGCTTGCCCATCACACGCTTCACCCCCAAACAAGCATCCCCCCCACCACTGTCCACCGCTCCTGGATTCCCCTCCTCTCCACACACCTCCCCCGCTCTCCCCCCACCCTCTCATCCGGCATCCACACCTCCCGCACCGAAACCTCCCCCCCCACTGCACCCACCACACACATAGACACAGAATACCTCACCCCCTCAGACCACCACTTCCCCCCCTGCGACGTTACGCGCATCATTTCCAAACACAAGGACACAGAATGCGGCCAAACACAGTACATGGTTGAATGGGCCCCGGAACACCTCACGGAATGGGACACACAGCTCCAACTCGACGACGGCTTCCGCCTCATCTCCTCCACCCCCACATCGGTATGCCTCCCCACCCCCTCCCCCGCCGACTGCTCCATATGTCACGACCCACTACACACTGAACCCACCTCCACCTGCTGCACATGCCTGCACTTTGCCGTCCATTCCCAATGCCGCCCCGCTCAGGGACCCACCACATGGCAGTGCGAATGGTGTGCTCGCGGCCAACACCACAGCCTCACCCGCCTCCACGATGTCCAGTGGGCCCCATGCCTACAACTACACGACACCATTAGTGAGACCCCCTACCGCCCTCACCCATTTAACTCCGGCTTTGTCCCCTCCACGACACCTATAAAATAGGGTCAAAACTTTTACAATCATGTATTGTTGGACGCGTCGAACACATCTACTCGTGATTCTAACACCCACAAACACATTTTCTGTGAATTATTCGAATTTCCACAATATTCCGGCAAAGCTGAGCCGCAGTGCCAAGCAACCCTCGTCGAATTCGGCTCACGTCATGAGGCGCTTTGTGATGGGTTTGTCGATATATGTTTACCAATTCTTCATTCCTACTGATTTATAAGCCCAATTCCCGACGTGTGCCACGCGTGGGGCGGGTGTACTTGGCAAAAGCACATACCTAAGCATTCCAAACACCACCGCCAACGTGATGCGTCCCAAAACGGCCAAGCTAGACCTCGCCCCTCACCAAAGCCAATCGCCCTCGCCTACTTACAACGTACAATGTTTATCCGAAGCCGCGTCATGTGGGGTTTTACTCGCTTGCTTTCCAAATACATCACCCGTACCTGCGGCGTGAACTTCCGTGCTCTATTCGCATAACCGCAAACCAAACCTCGCGCATTGAGCACGGCACCCACGCCTCCAACCCCCCTCCAACAAGTCCCCAAAATTACGGTTATGAGGAACAATGGAATTGAAATTGTTTACAACAGTACCGGGTGAAACCGGCTGCTGTCTCTGGGCCCTCTTTGCTATGCCAAGTTAGAACTCATTAGCTTGGGCTAGACCGTGAGCCACTAATCCTAATCTCTCCAATGGCAGGAGCGATACCGTCTAAAATATACACGTAAGAATGTAATGTTTGCATACAAGTATGAAATATAAAATGTCGCTGCTCTCCACGATTTAGCTGTGCTTGTCGAGTCGGGCCTACTTGACCTCCGCTTCTGTGCGACTCCAGTAGTGCCGGAGCTAGGGGGGGAAAGCATGCAAAAAACCGCCTCGCTCAGGTCGTCGACAGTCCCGTCCCGATCCACGCACACCCCCGTCCGAGATAATCGCTGCGCCTCCCGTCGCAGCTAGCCACCTAGCCTAGCCTTCCTTTCTCCTTATGGGTCGATGTTTTGAGTCAATAAGTTACTATGCACGAAGACACTGCTCGTGCGCGTCAAGTCCACGATACGACTGGCGTTGAGCTTTAAATGGAAGTCGTCGGATATACTTGTCGATGCTGCCACATCCAACCCGAGGAGGCGTTGGCATGTTGTCCCCGGCATAACAGCCAAGATCGTCTCAGCGT
This sequence comes from Tetraselmis chui, assembly GCA_026401115.1. Classification (NCBI taxonomy): domain Eukaryota; kingdom Viridiplantae; phylum Chlorophyta; class Chlorodendrophyceae; order Chlorodendrales; family Chlorodendraceae; genus Tetraselmis; species Tetraselmis chui. The sequence continues at coordinate 150,579 of JAPMLY010000157.1, read as the reverse complement.
TCTTCGTTTCCTCAAACGTGAGCCGGTTAATGTTTTCGTCATAACTAGCCACGTATTTACCGAGCCGTCCATCGTTGAGAAAGGCGACGATGTCGTCGACTGACCGGTTACCATGTGGGAGCTTGATGGTCACATCATCCGACCGGATCTCACCACCGTCGTCGTAGTGAAGAACTAGCGTGTCTTTCCCCTCAAAGATACTAAAACTACGTGTGCGGCAACCACGCATTCAAGAATCGCACTTGAAGTATGTGACCTAAGGGCACGGTGACAGGGTCCAGCACAGAAAGCACGTGTGTACCGTCATCGAGCGCCGCGTCGGCGTATGCCGTATCTAAGTACATTTGTTGCAACGAGGTTAAACAATATCGAAGAAAAACTGGTGGGCGTCACTAGATGCTGTGGATTGTTTCGCCTTTTCCCGCTTCTCAGCCTTTGCCTTCGCGCGTTGAAGAGCGGCTTCCATCTTTTTCTCTCGCTACTCGTTTAGGTTTTGTAGACCCGGGCTTTGGATTAAGGTCCTCGTCTGCCTTTGGGTTGATCTTGCCGGCGGAGACTCTCCACCAGCCACATCGCTTCCTCCAACATCGCTAAGTACGTCAAGAATGGTGTGCTCTGAACCGTCTCCGTCACTGTCGCCGCCGCGTTCGAGATGGCTTCGTCCCATATCATTTATTTCTGCACTAGAAAATGAATAGAGCGATCACGACTACTTCCTCTCTACTTGAGTCTATCGGGTCGGAGGTAGTTCATGGTGAAGCGGTTTCGTCCGTGGCCGCGAGTACGCCCGCCCCGATAAATCCCCATTTGCTTGCTAAAAGCTCGAACTATGGAAGCGTTGCTTGGTGGAAATAAAACTGCGACGGGTTTGGGTTCAGCGATGAGCAATACCGTGTGTTGGAGGCTGTAACATGGGGGGTGTCTCCAAAAGAAATCAAACGATACTACAAGAGGAAGAACGTAAAATGCGGCTCATCATCGAAAAATGATCGACATTCACAGTGAAACTTCCGGCCTTTCTGTGTGACAAGAAAATCCACGACCAAGTGGTCGACCCCTTACCAAGTCGCCCATTTTTCATGGCGATTATCTGCGGGGACGGGTAAGACCTCCATGCTCGTCAACTTACCGTCAAGCAAGCAAACGTACCGCAAAGCCTTTTATCACGCCCACGTCGTTATGCCACCACACAGCGTGGCGAGTTTGAAGCGTTAGATCTCCAAGAACCACGACAGAATGTGTGACGAATTGGATCTTGGTATATGGGAGGGGATCCGAGAGGCGGTGAAGCAATCGGCCAAGCAAGAGAAGAACAGTTTGCTGGTCCTCGACGACGTGACCGCGTCATTAAAGGATAATGAGATCCAACACAACATTCGCGATTCAAAATACATTAGACGTCACTACAGGCTCAGGATAATCATACTCATTTAATCTTACATTGCAATGCCATTGGGCATCCACAAGATCCTCAGCCACCTTCTCCTATACAAACCCCGGAACAAGAACGAGACAACGGCAATATTCGAGGAGATCATATCATTACTCCGGGAAGAGGCGGACGAGGTGATGCGCTTCATGTTTGACCGTCCGTTCGCGCTCATGTTCGCAGACACTAGTACGGCGAGATGTATATTGTATTTTGCCTTTTAGGTATACACGATGCCGCGGCGAAAAACCAAGACCTCGAAACCGAAAGTGGGTAAGAAACCGACGCGCAAGCAAGCGCCTAACAAAAAGCCTCGCAAGTGGGGTATTGCACGCAATCAAAATTTGCGGGTAAGCGTCGTACAAACTGTCTCAAATGGTGGTAAACCCTAACCGGCAAATCAGCCGGAGCCCTCCACCCGGGGTTGGACAATCGGGATTACCGCCCCGGCGCCGACGCCGATCATTTTTCAGCAACCGATGCCAACCAACTTACAAGAGCAGGCGGTAGCGAGCTTAGTCATGCAACAACAAGACCCCTATCAACACGCGAGGACACCGATAACCCATATCAAAACAGAGATGACCCAATCCATACCAGTTCCCGAGCAACCGATGATAGAGGCGGCAAACCTGAGGAGTGAGGACATGGGATCAACAACCATCTTCATCAGTTGTAGGCTCACACATTCGAGCCTTCGAAGGTCTCTCTCCAAGCCGCGAGCAAACAATAGAGCAATTAGTTAAAGTGTCTACAACCATGACAACAGAAAACATCATCGGGTTGTCGGAAGAGTTAGAGGTCAAAATACTGGAAGGGCTTAAACATGCGGGCAAGGAAAAAACAGTGTTGTACGTTGACAAACAACTAGCAAAGGGGAAAGCCTCCATGTGAAACAAAAAATCTGGGCATATCTTAAACACGCAAATATGCAACAAGGACGCTTTGTTGGCGAAAAGCTTCATCGTCTACGCAGTCTTAAACAAAAAGAGGCCCACGGCGTTCACGTCGTCGGTAGTAAGCCCAGTGGATGGATGATGTTTTGGGCGCCGGTATAGCATATGCATGTGCGATCGCTAGCGGGATATGCGAATTAGCCGGAGGTATTGAAGGAGCTCTAAATACGGGGACAGTCAATCTTGACAACATGAAGGGGCATGAGGAGCTATACGATCGGCGTACGAACAGATGCGACGCCCCGGCTCAAAACTCGAGAGGGGCTAGCATTTTTCTCATAGTATAAAAACACAATGCATAACGAAAGCCGCATCTCTCTCAATGACTCGTTTGTGTAGGGGAACAAGCCCAAAGTTGCACCCGCCCCAAATCGAGATTACATGTTTTTCCGGAAAATGGGACTTTCGGGTTCAATCCTGGAAATACGATATGAAATTGAAATTGAAGTTGTTTACAACATGTACCGTATGCGCCGGTTTACATCAAATACCGTATGCGCCGGTTGCTGTCTCTGGGCCCTCCCAACTATGCCATACATGAAACTTGCTAATCAGGGCTAGACCGTTAACCACCTAAATCCAGCCTCTCTAAGGGTGTTCGGGGGTTTTACTCCCCCCCGGGAAGGGTGCGATGCAGGGTGAAAATGGAGTGCAATCATGGGCGTGCGAAGGTGTAGTGCGCGGAAGCGCGGCGAGAGGTCGTGCGGGACTTGATGCGGTCTACAAGTAGGAGATGGTGTAGCCATTGGACAGTGTGCGTGTGGAGGTGTGCGAGTATGCGAGATGTGTCGAGTCGTGCCTTAGAGATGAGTTTGTCAGGAGGGTCTGGAAATACGATAAAGTTCGTCATTCCCACTGGAAATCGAGGCCAATATTTGAACACGCGCTAGAGCTATCTCAAGTTCATGTTGCAAAATCTCGACGGCACGGCGGCAGATAAGTTGAAACTTGCCCACTCGGCGCATGCAGTTATCCGCTCGCTGAAGGTATCCGCGTCCGGTGGGGCCGGCGGGGGTGTGCTCGAACACATCGAGGAGTACAACGCCTTGTTTCACGCACTTGTCGACGTATCGGGGGATGCAAACCAAGTGACGTATGCATGCACGATTGCAGAGGGCTTCAATCAAGAAATAAATGGTGACGCACCTCGGGTGTTTTGTATCCCGCTGATGAGCGTGGTCGTCGGGAGCATACAACACAAATACCTCCCAAGTAGGTGCGATGGCTAGAACTCACTTGACCCTCGAGCTCACGCTCGGAGATGTGGAGAAAATTCAGGACGGGAACCGACCGCGGGCGATAAAGGACGTGGAGTACGTGGCGGAAATGATTCATCTCGACCAGATAGTTGACCGGGAACTTTTGGAGGTGAACAACGGTGGTATCGTCGTCCCCTTCAGCACTTACGCCCAACATCGTTGGATTGCTAGTAATGGCTCGGGAACGATGTCCATGGCCTTTTCTTCCCCGTACATTTCGCTAAAGACTCTTTTTGCCATGTTCCGAAAGGACGAATCGAGTTACGATGCTAAGCCATACGTGACGAAGCGTGCCAATTCAATGGGCGACATCGGAAGGTACCAGTTCACAATTAATGGCGTCCTTACTCCATCTAAGCCCGTGGAAGGCAATTCGGAAGCATGGGCCGAAGTGATGAAAGCGTTTCACGCTTACGGTGCTATCGATCACATTGACACGCTAACTATTACCGATTTGATAGCTGGAGAGGGGAGATACCTCATCGTGTGTGATCTAGAAAGCCAGAGCCACAAAAGCATGTTTGCGCAGAATGGGTTAGATGTGTCGACATATGTATCTCACCTCACTATTCAGTTCAACGCGCAGCTCACATAAAGCCTTATGGTCGACGTCTTTTCCCTCTATTACAGCTTTATTGTTATTGGGGCAGACGGGCTCGTGAATGTGGCGTACTTAACATTTTATTTCATACTAGCAAATAGTCTCGCCCCGTAGAATCGTCGTTAGCTCATGAGAGCGTGTAAGGGTACTTTTTCACCGTTCGCACCCATGCCATTCAAAATGGGCCCGGTTTCCAAGGACATCCCCAAGTTCGCTTCTCGCTCGAGTGGTGCACACCGATCACCGGCTTGAAAGGCGTGAAGCCCGATCCGCTTTCAATCTTGTTGTGTTCCCCGTCTATCCAACAATCAAATTCTTACAAGAGTTGGGACCCCGCGAACAATAATTCAGTTCCCGCTCTTTTATAGTCTTGGCGTGGCGGAAATGTCTTTGGTGAAATGACAGATACGACGTACGTCCAAAGCAATACGTGCGCTGGAATATGTGACGATTCTCGCCGGGTCGGTGGAGATCTGTCTTTCTGCCTTCTTCAAGGCCCGACAAAGCTCAAGAAGAGCTTGCATTCATGGAAACCCACGACTACACTTTCAGCCTCGTGTTCTGCGTCGAGGAGCCCGAGCGAAGCTTGTATCTTCCCTTCTTTCACGTGTGGATGATGGTACGTAGACCAAACGAAAGGGTCCCCATAAACTTCCGCACGTTCCGGACGGATCGCAACGATGACTCCAAGTGGTAAGTGGCGGTCTCGTAATGCTCTTTGATTCACCTCTACGGACCGCAAACGTTTGGGCTTTCAATCACCAGCAACACATTCGTAGAAGATCCCTATCAAAACCTAAGCGTCCTCGGATATATCCCAGGCTCACGAATGCAAGACGCGTTGAGCTACGTCGGGCAAAAGCTCACCCTGAAAGGGGTGAATGCGGACACGGTGGTATTCCAATCCGTCGGTCGCTTGACAACGTGTCGATCTCCAACTACGCACGGCGGTGCACGTCAGTTTTGTTGCCGACAACGAGGTAACAGCGTATGTAATTTGTCTCATCTTCTATCAAATACCCGACGAAGAATGACCTTCCGTTACACACTTGGAACGGCGAAACTCCCCGGAAGAGTTATGCGCGAGGGGCTGCATGAGGGCTTCGTGGAAATCTTCGCAGAACAATCTGAAACCGGTGGCATCCTTGACGTTGACGAGGACACTACACCCCCGGAATTGGCGGAGAGCTCGATCGAGGTCAGCCCCGCCGACGCCTTCAGCGTCACCATCACATTTTCGTTCTTCGACACGTAGTAACACACAATACCATTCGTCGAAACAAATTTGCGGCTGTCTGACACAAACCGGCCGGATATAACCACCTACCTCCCGCCTTGGAACTACCTACTCGGCTTCACCACGAGCATCCGGCAAAATAGCATCGGGAACACAGTGAATGGCCCCCGGGTAATTACAAGACTTGACTTTAGCGGGGTTGACATAATGCCGGGGACGCTTTTTCTCCGATGATAGCAAATATGAGTGACAGTGACATTGCCGTTCAAGTGGATAACCCTTTGCTAGAGAAGTGGCGTACGCATGCGAAAAGACTTAAGCGCATGCACCAAGCCGCGCACTCCCTCTTCTAGGTACGTGCGGATATTTCGCACTTCACGACGGTGGCGCTCAGCCTCGGAGTCGGTTGTTTGAACCTCACGTACGGCATCGGACAGCCTTCGGCTACCACAGGGGTACCCGCGATCGTCAGCGGTTGTTTGTCCCTACTCAGCGGATCAATGTCAGCGTTGAGCAGCGGGCTTGAGTGACCGAACAAAGCGGAGCGCCGCGACAACTACGCATCACGGTTCGGGGAAGTGGTCCGGGACATCAACACATAATGTACTTTGCGCCGCCTCCAAGATGCCGAGTACGCGTCGCAGGGAGATTTCATCCGCCATATGTCAACGGAGATGAACCGGCTCGAGGAGAACGCACCGACTGTTCCCGGGTGCATCGAAAAACCTTACTCTAATCCAAAATGAGTGGAGTTACCGAGGTACGGCTTTACTGCAACACCATCGACACAGTCCCTACCAATTACACCAACGTCACCGCCGCGGTACTAAACTCGTCGACGAAAGATCACGCCACCGGCGTCAAAAGGAATTTGGATGGCGCCGCAACGGTGAGCGGGCTGGACCCTGGGACTAACTACTTTTGGGTGGAGCTCGTCGACGCCCGCGGTAACACGGCGGGGCCGCAATCGATCGGACACGTGCGTATCCGCCACAACATCGACACGAAATTGGTGGAACACGGAAACAACATAGTAGCCGAGGGTGATATGGTATTATTCAGCGGGTCAAATTCCTGTGCGAGATTCGCCGATATCGCTGAAGAGGGGGGAGGCTACGGCGAGTTCGTCCGTTCCGGAACATGGTCGATGACGTTTTGGATAATACCGCTAGTCGACCTCTCCGGAGAGATCCGATTTCTAGTCCTGAGAGAGTTGGATGTGGGATTACTTATTCATTCAAACAAGCAACTATATAGCAACGTCTTCAACGAACCACAATTAAGCCTCACGGAAAATACGTGGTATTTCTTCGCCTTGTCGGTGGATGATTACCGGTGGGCGATGCACACAAACGCAAACGAGCCACCCGGCGGGTGTGCTCTCGTATCCACATCTTTGGGTGAGTGGAACAACTCGTCCCTAGATTCCAACACGATGTTTATTGGCGCCAACAATGGGCGGGGAGCGAGTCCCGATTGTTCGCGCTTAGCCCGTTTTTGGGATGGGTATGCGACAAAAGTAACAATCGACGACCGCCGGCTGAATAGGGATGAGGCAACGGCGATATATAATTTGTCAAAACCCCCATGTCTTAGTTTATTAAGATATCGCTCATGGTAAAATTGCATACATCAAGGTCGTTGTTGTAATTCGAAAAATGTCCCCGTAATTCTCCAGCAAAGCTTCGGGAAATTACTCCTAAGGATTAAGTACTTTACAATATTATTCGGGTAACAACCTCAAAGCTTGGAAACAAGCTGGAATTGAAAATACCGTCGCGTCTGGTTACTACCGCATGATTACCGGATACGATGATTGCCGGATGTTTCGGGGTGTTTCGGGTAAGCTGGGAAACAACCTTAAATTGACTGAACACCCTCGAAATGTCCCCATAATCAGGGCAATTGAACAATTCTCCGAAGTTTTGGGAAATAACGAGGAGAACCAGCTCAGATTAAGAATGTCCCCGTACCGCCCTTTCTTCCAACACACACGCTACAATTTGTCCTTATTTAACATTGAAGATACGAAATTTATCCGATTTTAATCATCTACAATTTATTTGCATAATGCCCCATGCGATATCTCTTTTTATAATTTTATCCTGTTCATACGAGGGTACGAAGTTTCTCCGGCGTCTTTTCACAATCAAGAGCAATCAACGAGTCTGTTACAATTCCGTAATGAATTATGCGATAATTCCGCTCATTTACCGGCTGCATGTCCTTGATGATATATCGGATAAATTTGCAGTGGGACCAGTGCCCGTACCTGAAGCTGGGCAAGAGTGACAAGAGGATCACGGAATCCAAAGCACGGCAAAAGGAAAGCACTACCGTACCTGAAGCTCGACTCGCTATTCGAAAATCATAGCGAGAAAAACATACTCAATTAAAGCACAAATAAAATGGGATTCAAACTTGAAACCCACATTTTCCTACCATATTAGGCTGCGTTTCATATAAATCGTGATCCTCTTGTCACTCTTGCCCTCTTGTTTCCCCTCCCACTTTCCCTGTCCGTGCTCATCTGGTTCTTCTTGTAAGCAATTTTAAAATATAAATCCGCAGCTGCAGAATTCTGTACCGGGTACCGTGTACGAATTATTTTATCGCGACATCCACGGATCCGCACATCTTAACACAGGTGTTTCATATAAATCTGTACCCGCAGATCGAAAAGTTCTGCGGATTTGATTGTGCGGACGCCTCGGGCGCCCGCACATATCGAAAAATGTGCAGCCGCTTCGAAGCGGGGGCACATATCGGACGAACGATCCGCACATTTTATATGTACTTTAAGATAGTATTCGGTATCGGTGCGCGCTCCGTGCAGCAGTTCCCTCCCCGCATCGCAACAGCGGGGCGCAACACAACAGCGGGGCAGTTCGGTCAATGACACCCTTCGAACTTCAAACAAGTGCGAGCGCTCGCCAGAATATCCTCACCCGCGCCATCAATAGTCAAGAGCAAGTAAGAGACTAAGTAAGTCGACGTTTGCGGGTACCGGTGAAGGATCGGGAGTCCGAGCAGGCGAGCACGACCACGCGGAAGATGAGAGCGGTGGTGGAAGGTCTCACGAAGCGCGACATACAACCCAAAAAGTGTACGGAGCGTGGTGCATATAAGGAAGGCGCGGACAGTGTGTGCGAGGAGGGTGAGGAAGGCGGCGGTGAGGAGGTTGGTCAAAGCTGGCTCATCTGGCACGCCGACAAGGATATCGCATGGTTTTGCGCGGCCATCGCTCCAAAAAGTTTCACCTGCAGCATACCCGCCTACCCGGTACCGCGATGGCTAGCGCAAAGAGGCTTGGAGTGCGCGGGCATGGCGGCGTCATGGCCTCATGGGAGGTAGCGATGCTTGTGTAATCTGTATTTGTAGCGGTTGCAACAGCTATATGCATCTGCGGCTGCGGAAATATATGAAACGCACCTTTCGAGTACCTCGTTTCCGGCTGCAGAAGGACCTAAATGTAAAGATTTACTGCACCTGTAGTATTTGTACGACTATCTGCGGGAACGGCTACGGATTTATATAAAACGAGGTCTTAAGCGAGATCATAAAATTGCTTACAAGAAGAACCAGATGAGCACGGACAGGGAAAGTCGAGATCCAGGTCTTAAGCGAGATCCATAAATGGTGTAAAATCCTTTTCGTACTATATTGGTGGACCGCTTGGCTATTCTGGTGGCTGTTCGTCGCTTCGTGGCTGCTGCTGACTCTCGCTCCTTGCGCTCTGACAGTTACGTCCGTATGCTGCATTTCGTTCGTCCATCTACTTCCGTTCCTTTTCGGCGTTTTTTGGGGGATGTGCGACGTGAATTCATGCAACGTCTTTCTGCTGCTCTTCATGGCAGTCTGGTTTCCTATCTCCGCGACGCTTTTCAGGAGGGCAGTGCTGACGCTGTGGCATGCCTTTCCGTTCCTCGGGCTTAGGTTTTTCCCTCTTTTCTTCTTTTTGCTTAGTTGCCTCCACTCCTTTTTCTTGTAAGATGTTTTTATTTTTAATTGGTATGGGAGGTATACCCGGTACCTGCATCTTATTTACAAGATAACTATTTCAAAGAAAGCACAGGAATCCACCGGTAAAGATGAAGTGAAAAGAAAATAAGAAAAGAGGCTCCTGTATCATTATTTTTGGCGCTCCGGCCCTTCTCTCATAAACCTTACTCATAAACCCGTCTCAGAACGTAAAAAGATCCACTCAGAAAAAAACGCACTCGCTGTGACCAACACACCGCTGCGCCTCCAGAGATAAGCACCGGGCTCAGCTCACTTTCGTGGATGTCTTTTTTTCGGAAGGGTGGGGGTGATTTTTAGAGGAGTATTCTTATTCATCGCCAGTTGCGCGCGTCAGTGGTACGGAAACAGCATCGCGCATATTTCTTGACAGCCCCTACCACACCTCAGCCGAGACAGCAACATGGACGCCCTGCTGGAGGGGCTGTGGTCTTCAGCCCAAGACATAGTGCGACGGCTAACGGCGCTGCTTGGGGTAAGCCCACGCATACCCTCCCGTCGCGACCTGCTGTGATCTGATAGGCGCTTCTCCCCACCGCTAGACCGCGTCGCAACTTGTTGTCCTCGCCTTGATACGAAAGACAAAAACTACCTTTCTCAGTCGATGGGGTTGTTGTCAGAGCTACAACAGTATTGGCGCGCGCGAGGGGGGAGGGGAAAGAGGTCGTGTATTTTCGCGTCGATGCGTTCGTCAGTAGATACCGTCAGTAGATGTCGCTGTGACGGTCTGCCCTTTTTGTTTGTGGACGTAGGACAACCCGCCGCAAACACTTCGACTGACAGGAGTGCTGGGCCTTGCGGTGCTGCTTTTGGGCATGTACCACAGGAGAGGAGGTAAGGTCCATATCTAACTTCATCCCTTTCGCACACGCACACACACACCGAGAGAGAGAAACAGAGAGAGAGAGGAGACCCACGCAGAAACACACACACACGCACACCGAAACACACACTCACTCTTATACACGCACGCACACACACCGCCAGCTGCCCACTCGACCCACAAGCTTGTGCACCAACAGGGGGATACCCGAATGCTGTTGCTCCATGACGTGCACCATCTGCCTCTCATTGCCGCTCCCCCAGTCCCTTTCTAGTAACCTCATTTGCTGCCCTTGCCTGTGTGGCTGGGGTGCACATGCGTGCAGGTGCAAACTCCGGCAGTGGGAATAACCGCCTCCGACCACGTGAGGGCGAAGCAGGGCAAGAGGGGGCAGGTTCACAGAAAGGGGACTCAATGGAAGAAGATGTACTGCTCGCTTTTTGAGTGATATGCACCTGTTGATATGTAACTCTCAGTGATGCACTGACCCGCAGCATGCATAGGATGTGGGAGCTGTCCATGTGTGCGGCTGACTTGTAGCTCTCCGTTGTGAATCCGTCTGTAGGCTGCACTATCCCCCCTGGCAGCAGCCGTGCGCAGTCGATTCAGAGGCATCCGGCGAGTCACCATTTCCTGTCCGGGCGTACTGCTGCAACAGAGGAGTCCATCTGCGCTGCAGGATGGCGCAGAGTTGCAGGAAGGCCTAGCTGTTATCATGAATGAACTCGCAGACCAGGTGGAGGTGCGAGCCCGGGCCTCAGAGGCCCCCTTCTATTACACGCATCCAACACACACACACACACAAAACAGACCCAAACACATATTAGACACGCCCACACACACATACTACACACACTCAAGTCCACGCATGTGAACACTCGCTCTCTGGAAGCGACCCATTGTCCACCACAAGCTGGTTGTCCTCCACAGGTGTTTCTGCTTGCCCATGTGGAGGATGACATCGGCGAGGCCACTGTATCCGGAGCTCTTGAGGTGCTCACCTTTCCCAGCCCCTCATGCTATGGCGAACATATTGTCAGGGGTGCTCGCCCATAATTATGAGGGCGCTGAATACCGTGCTGTGGCGATGGGGTGAAGGCCTGTGGTATCACTGGCACGAAGGCAGGTCAGATCAAGCCGCATCGAGTGCTGTTTTGTGGGACGCTAGACGGGAAAATTTCATTAGTGAGACAGTTGGAGCCAGACATGCACATCGACAGCGAAGCTAGCACGGTGCGTCGCCCTATGCCGTCATTATATTTGACATGACTTATGATGTTGACTTGACCCACGCACAATAAGCAGTGCTCCACCACTTCCGGGAGTTTGTCGCTACACTTACGTTCTGCCGTCTGATCATGCCTGGTTGAATTGCCTCAGGTGCACGACCTGCAACGCTTTGTTCCGCAGCTCCTGCATTTGGCCCCTGCCGGACAGGCCGGCCCATCCACGCCAGGCCCCAATGTCATCACGTCCACAAGCTTTTCCAGCTACATTGGGTACACAGCCTCTTGAAACTATCCTAGTTGCGAATGGGCTGGTAGCTACGATGTAGCCTGGTACACACGGGATCAGTCGCGAGTTGCTTCTTCGTTGAACCCACGGGAGCGAGGGAGGCTAGCTGTTTACGACACTTTTAGGACCAGAAATGCGCATCGCAATCAGGCAGGCTACCCGTCTGCCTGTCATCCGTACATACTATGATTTTTAAATGCGTCTTGCACTTTCTCCTCCCCTCCTACACAACACCGAGTGTCTACTTGTCTTATAATGGGTGGTGGCGCTACAGTAGTACACAGGCATGCTTCAACTAAGACATGATGCTTTTCCTTGAGCGCCCACGTCCCCTCTTCTCCCTGCACGCCGTGACGGGCTACACGGTCAGCGCAACACCGTGACTCACTGTTGGCAATTGCGCGAAATGCACCAATGCTTGTCGATCGTAGGGGAGCACAGCGAATGAAATGCGATTCACCGCATTCCCCCACCCCCTTCCCGGTGTCGTGGCAACTGGGTGAGAGCCAAGGCTTACCCTGGCGTCTTCCCTTCAGCAATCGAGTCCAGCGCCCGTCTTGTTTTTCTAACAGGACCGCAATTCCGCGTCACAAAAATAAGAAAGTGATAGGGAGAAGCAGGCTGGCACAGGATTAGGCCGGGAGGGAGGGGGGGGGGGGGGCATACTTGCTGACGTTATGGCTCACACCCTCGCCATAGTCAGCGGTGTCACTTGACATGAGCGATTTGAACGACTGGTATACACCAGCCGCATGCTGATGCAAACAAGCGACTGATGGTTAGTCAATAGTTGTGTATGTGGAGGGGGGGGGATGGGGGAGTGGTATTTGAAGACCAGGCTTTCGTAACATATAACTCGCAGGGCAGTATACCTCCAGGCTTGAAAACGCCAGCACTGGCACGGAGCTCCAGCTGAGTGGGGCAGCCTTGCCCTTAGAGCATCCCATTCTTTCCTCCGTTTTCCGCTTTTCTCCTGCATTTAGGGTCGGAATTGAAGGGGTAATAAGGAGAGATGGCTTTTTGGAAGGCAGTCTGTTCAAAGGCAGGCACCACACATGCTCACAAAAACACACCGTAGGGGGAGAAATTGGCGATGCGCTCGTTGTCCAACTTGTATGCCGCTTTGATATATTGCTTTAGCTCGAGTAGCAGCGATACAGCGTAGGCGGCCTTAAGCTCAACCACCATCCCTTGCGTCGCCTGCAGCTCGGCGTCCCTGTCAATCTGCATCGCATTGGGAGTGGCAGAGGCGGCAGGCTCGGGCTGTGCTTTGGAAGTCTCTCCATCTGCCGTCTGCCATGACAAAGCATCCAGTGCACAATGAAGTGTCAGATGTCGGAACAAACTGCAGCTTCACAGATCCGTGTTTGTGGGAGAGGGGGGGAGATGGGGTTTTGAGGGTGAGAAGAGGGAGGGACGGAATGCGGTCCTCATGATGGATGCCCGCACCGGGTTTCCTGCAGGCGTTGCTGGTGCGGCAGAGGGACCTCCAGATGCAGCTGCCGGTGCAGGTGAAGGCTGGACGATTGCTATTCGGAGAGGGGCACCAGGTGGATACACTATCAGTCTGTGTACAATTAATATAATTTTGGGAGTAGGAGGGGGGGGGGGGGGGGGGGGTAGAAGGGGGGGCGCGAACGAGAGGGGAAGTCTGGAGAGCGGGGCGCACCCTTAGCGGCCTGCAACTTCATCTTCAAATTGGTCCGTACAAACTCAGCTCGTCTTGACACAAGACCATTTATGCTGAAACGAGCGTCACAACAACCAAACCATTTAAGTCAACCGGTGACAAAGGATATGGGTCCGGGAAGGAACGGCATCACAATGGTCTCTGGATATTGGTAACGATGAAGACGGCGCATTGCTTCTTTGCAGCTGTGCCTGCCTGTGCGAGGTACCTGTGCACAATGCTGAGCGGTTCGTCTGCTTTCTTGAAGGGCAGTGCGGCCGGCACGGCGGCCAGAAATTTGAGCAGGCCCAGGTCCGATGCCTCTGCGCCATCTGACATGTCCACCGCAGCTTCGAAGCGTTTCAGGATCGTAGCCAGGAAATTAATCTGCAGGTCAGTGTTCCACATGTAGAAAATTCAGGAGGAAAGCACTCCACTGCGCAGGAACACTCACTGCAAAGAATTGCAAAACGCACACACCAAGCAGTATCGCAAAAAGCAGCCAAATAGGCGGTACCTTGACATTCCGCTGTTGCTGGATGATACCAGAGTAAATCTGCGACACGCCCTGTGAGCCACGTGGCAACATAAATTCAATACAGTAGGGTCAAAATGCAATGTACCGTTATTGATGAAAAAACTCTCAATACACACGGAATGGAAAACTTCCTGAACGTCCCCTCAAAGCCAGAATTAGGGTTAGGATTGATGTGACCGCCCATGTCCATGCCCACCTTGACTATCTCAGCCATTGTGTGGGGGTTCTCTACGCTTTGCCCAAGCGATATTGCCAGGCTCTTATGGAAACGAAACGCAACTTCAATCCCCTCTGCTAAGCGCCCATCAAAGAAAGCCGCGTGCTTTTCTGCTTCCTGCAGCGGAAGCATTACCAGGCAGCGCAATACTCAGCATCCACATGCATCCACCGCTCAAAACAGCAAAACGATAAACGCAGGCAAATGCTGCGTCACCAACGTACCAGGCGGAGTACTCGGCGCGCACGTTGCGCAAGGGCGTGGCTAGGATCTGTGGATAGAGCGACCATGTGAGGAACTGCAGTCCAGGGCGCCACCAAGCCAGCCCGCAGCACCGCCTCCATCAGCTCAAACGCTCGCTGCCTGACAGCCATGACAGTCTCCTGGGCGTCCTCCCGTGTGTTCTCCCCTGTAACAAACGTACAAACTCAGTGTTTCTGGGGCTTTAATGAGCTGCGTTTACACTATGTATAACGTGAGAGAATGGGTGCTACGAGCTCGTGCCATTACCCTTAATGGGCACATCTGTTGCAAGCTTGAGTACCCGGTCCCAGTAACGCTGGATCAGTCCAGATGCCAACGACACACTGTCACCTTCCCCATTTTGCGTTTGCAGCGCAACCGCGGCAGATACACGGATGCCGGATGAGGCTAGCATCTGCTTCTCCTTTACTTCCTCGTCCCCGTCTTTCTGCTTCACCAACAGCCTGTCCTCCTCGCTCTAAAGAGCATCCAACAACAAATGTAGCATCACTCATTATCTAGCTAGACGAGGCAGAAAAATCGAAAAGATGAGGCAAGCGCTGCGATGGAGGACGCTCTCACCTTCAGGAGCTCCAACAAATTGCCTAGGCAACGGATCTTCAGTTTAGCCGGCGCTTCCACGGAAATGGTGCTGGAGACCAACCCGTCTGCCTCGGACTTTACCATTAGGGTGGGGTGCGCAATGAAAATGAGGCCCGCCGCTTGCAGCGCGTTGTCCTTCAACTTCATGGCCCCTGCGACATGGAATCGGGTAAGGAATATGGAAATAGCTTTAATCCGGTTGGAAAGACGTAGCTTCGAAGTCCGTGGCTCCATGTGAGTGAAGCTCCTGTATATCTCTAAATTTAAAAAAATTCATAAGAGATAAATGTTAAAATTGATTCATAGCAAAGGAATGAATTAAAAAATTTCATATGACATATGACCTTATCACACCATATGACCTCCAGCATGATGTCCAAGTTAAGGGATTGAAAGAGGGCAGTGCGACGTACAATTCTGAGAAGGGTCGAATTCAACGTGGAACAGCTTCATTGCGACTGCTAGGGCATCACGCATCGCCAGCGGTGGTGATTTTCCCTTCTCCAAAACGCCAACAGCGAAGCGGCATATCTGACCCAGCATATACAGCAGACGCCCTGCTGCAGCAGCCCACTTGGCTTGCACTGATGCGCCTGCCTCTGCGGATGGGAGGGCCTTGAGCTGACTGCGGAGCTTGTTGAACACAGCGAGGCCCACCTGTAACACATCATGGGCTCAGATGGACTTCTGTAGGTGTGTGGAATATCGTGTAGTGCGGTGTCGTAATGATACTCTCAGCAGCCATTAGCTATTCGGTTACCTTGACAGTGTGTTTGGCAGCTCTTGAGTCCAGATGGGCAAGGGAACCGAGACACTCGCACGAAGCTGCGACGACCTGCGAAAACAAACGCCAGCATAGCAATTAACAAGTAAGTGCGATAGGGACGTCTGTCAGACTATTGTGGCATGCATTCAAAAACGGGGAAACGGGAAGATGACAGGGGGAGGGAGGCGGCTTGACCTGCACAAATTTATGACGCTGTATCAGGGAGGTGAGGTCACGCAGGAGGTCATCCAGCAGCGCTCTCGGAACACTCTCCAGCTGCCCCAAAAGGGAGTTTATGATATGGAGGATGCAGATGGTCTGCACGAGCAAAAAGCCTTAGACGCTACAAGCGTCCGAGTCGTTGGGTAAAGACACATTCCAACAAATAGGTACGACTGATGAGCGGCAAGGGAGTACCTGCTCAGCATCGCGCCTGGTTGTTGCTTCATGAGCAGCATGCTCGTCTGGGTCGGAAGATGGCGGCTCCGCAGCCCCATCAGCGTCGCTCCTCTGTGCAGTGCATTGTCATGAGTATAGAGGCCAAACACACAGTACAGCAGCACTTTGTCTAACCGACAGACGTTGACGTAAAAGGGCAAACCTTGAGATAAGGGGAGAGGTGTCTCAGAAACTTGACCGGGTCACTCTGTGGTGACACCAGACGCGCATCGGCGGTTGCAAAGGCATGCAGCGCAAGAAGAAAAGTAAATGGTCCAGTTGTTGTGGAGGAAGTTCCCCTATCCTCACTACTCAGCACTTCCTCCAGGAGCGCATCCGCAATTGCAGCCCCCTCCTTCAGCTCCAACGCCTGCACCAGCAGTCCAGCGGCAAAGATAGGTGAGTGTGCCAAGCAATGAAAGAGGGAGCAACAGGGCCTGAGACACGCCTCAAGCTCTGTGCATAACAAGGACGAAAACAATGATAAATATGTCGAAATATACCAGCGCAACTGCTTTCAACTAACGTCGGCTAAATTCGGAAGTCACACATTGGCGAAGTGGGGGATTATCAGGGCAGGCTTCCGAGATCGCGGGGCGATAAATTGAATCAAATGAACTGCGCTTCGGTCTGCAGAGTACCCGCACCTTTGCATGGTCGCTTTTCTGGTCAGGTTCAACTGCTTGTACCACAACTGCCACCAAAGGGTGCGACCGTCCAAGCGGAAGATGGATATTACTGCCAGTGCCCTCATATACAGATACTGCAACGTCCGCCTGGCGCAACCCCCCAAAAACAGTAAAAGCGCTGCAGCGTCAACTCAATCGGTGGGAAATGCATGCGGGCATGAATGTAAAAGCTACGCTACTTACAAGCTGGTGTGCACGAGCTGAAGGGCTTCCAATGACGGTGTCGTCACTAGTGGAGGCAGAAAACCAGAGGTCGTGGAAAATCTTGCCAACCAGGTTGTGGATCGACTCCTCTGGATCCGACACGCGCTGCAGGACGCGGATACATGCCTCCGTGGCTCGCGGAAAGTCCGGAATCCTGCATTTTCAAAGCCTCTTGGTCAGTTTCAGTAGGAACTGCTCGTCAATCAAGCCATTTCATAATCGTATTATTACTTGAAAAACTCACCTAATACACGACTCCCACAGAATCTTCACCGCACGCTTCCTCACAGATGTGCCGGCATCATTGGCAGCCTGCAAAGCCGGAGATTTAAGACCTTTTGCAATGAGAAAACAGTGCATATGCATGACATGCCGAGGATGGAGTGTACTGTGCTGACTGGTGAGGTGTATGGCGCAGCCCCGTGAAGAGAATACCTGGCCTATGAGATCGAAAAAGGTCATGGCCAGGTCCCTGTCATTGCCAATGTGCTTCCCTAGCAGGTCGACAGCCGCTTCACGAACACTGATGGCATCATCATGGAGAGAGCGGTTCACCCCAATTTTCACCTGACATGTCACAAAGCAAATGGGAAGGGCTCAGTTGAACGATGGTCCAAATGCCGCCGTTCTTCCTCCCCTCGCCCCTCCCCCCCTTCCGCTGCCGCCTGTAACTACTAGTCTGTTTTACACTGAACTCACCTCCGGCCATGATAGGAGCCTTGTGTCCGCCTCCACCACCGCACCCAGCGCTTTAACAGCTTTGGCACGCGTCCCTGGTACCTGAAAATTAAGGTACCAAGTGCCGTGAGCGGCAACAGTGGGCATGACGTGGTACCAAGAAGGCATGCTGAAAGTCAGCAGAGAACAGTGGGGTTGCACGTGGCGTAAATCGATAACAAGGGAGCTGCTGAAGGCCGCTAACCTGCTTTGTGCGATCCAACATATCGATGATCCACTTCAGCATTGCTGGACCACCTTTCCCCAAAGCCGACCGCTTGAACACAAAGCGTGCAACGTGGCATGCAGCGGCTCGTCCGAGCACAATACCCTTAATAGACAAATATAATAATCAGACTCTGCCCTGACAGTTGGCGCCATGCACAAGCACAAGTGGAAAATTTGGAAGACAGAGACAACATGTTCTGGGGGTACACCTCGGGCAGCTTGCAAGGCATTGCTTGCAGCTCTCCGCTTGCAATTTGGCGGTACTGCGCTAGAATTGACGCGCCCTCTTCGCCAACAACAGCATCTCCAGGAGTCGAATTGCTCGGGTCATCCCCATCGCCACGCACTAGCTCCCGCATCTGATTTAGTGGAGGCCATAGCGCCAGTAAGAAAATATACACTTGCAACAAGCCGAGCAAAATTCCCCCGCTCCCCTTTTCCGTTCCTGTCGGGCAGGGGTGTGACTGGGGAACGCACCTCGTCGGAAAACATATGGCAAAGATTGAAAATGGCAGCAGAGTAGTAAGATGATGGCCCTTGCGCCAAGTGATCCAGCAACAACCACTGTCCACGCGCCCCCAACGCATCTGCCTTTTCGACGCCATCCAATGCCTGCACGGTTTCGCAAACGTGAGTAGCGGCACGCATAGCCCTCTCGAAATGCAGCACACACAATCGGCTGAACAGGGTGAGCGAGCCGCACCGACGGATTCTGTACTGGGTTTCCGAGAAACGCAACGCCCGGTCGCCCAGTACTCTGTGCAATAATGCTCTCCATCCATTCCGTGTCGGCGTCAGCGGCAGCAACCTCGGCTGCCACGTGGCTGGCAACCTGCCCAAGTAAATCGATGCAGGCCTACAGGGACACAAAAAACACATTTGGCACAACCGTCCTCGAAAGAAAACAAACGCAAGCAGGGCATAGCCGAGTCTGCATTTTCAGGACTGCTTTGAAAAGCAACTTACCTGTCGCACTGGCCCATCATTGTATTGCAGTCCTTTTGGTCCAGCAAGGATAGTAACGAAACGCAGCAAGATCGTGGATGCTGCCGGCCAGTCCGGCAGGTGGAGGATGGAGAGAAGGTCCATCATGATCATCTCCACCAGTGCCCGCATGTCGTATTCTGTGTCTGATTTCTGTGCCTTGGCATGAGGCAGCTGATCAAAAATGGCACCCCAAAACGCATCAGCCCAAGTGATTGCTGGGGCAAAGCACCCCATCCTAGAGCTGTGGTCTCCGTCTTGCGCTGGTAGCCTGCAAGACACCTGGATTCGCAAAGTGGCCAGTTCAGTTGATTCAATAAGTCTACCACCTACTACCGTAAACATGGATGAATGACACAACCTTCCACGAGATGTTTCAATGGTGCCAGAGAAGGACCGGGTTTCAGCGTACCTGCACGCACTGGATCACCAGGGCTGAAACAGGTAAAATGTACATGTCATCCTCTGAGGGCACCATGTATTTTCTCGCAGAACGGCCCTGTTTCCGGGGGCACAATCAGCATGAGCCTGTGAGGCGGGCCGCAGTGAGGGTTTTGGCATAGCATATGGACGAGATACTCAGGCAGCGACGCACCAATGGGGTATTGAACAAAACGCCGCCAATCAAAGCCTCAAATAACCCTTTTCTTTGGTTGGGGTACTCTTGAAACAGAGCAACCAAAACTGCGATCGCGTGCAGCTGCAAGAGCTCGATACCCTCAATCGTGAGCGCTTGTAAAACAGAGTTGATCAGGGTGTTTAGCTACACAACAATTAATGACACACATTGTCAGGTGCGTTAGCCAGGCGTGGCAGCAAAGACGGAAAAGGAAAGACAGGCAATTCAGGTTGAAAGATTAAGGTCCAATAGAAGCAAGAAGAAAACTCAGCAAGATGGGGCTTGTGTTTCACCTGTGAGCTTTGAATGGTTACTCTGGAGAAGAGATGGTGCAGGACACCCAATATTGCTTCCACACGCGTGGTAACTGCTTTAGCTGCATTACTCACCCTGCATATGATTGGGAAATGTATTCAATACTAACCTACAGCCACCTGCAGACAAATCTCTGTTCATCAGCAGCCAGATGCTTCGAAAGATTGCACTTACACCATGCCAGCACGCTTCTTGCCCAGCTTCGCCCGCTTGGCTGCTCGCTGTTCGTCCGTGTCTGTACACGTGTTCGGCCTAAATTTTTGTCGTTGGATGATGTCATAGAAAACGTAGATGTTGTACTTCAGGTGGTGCGATACAAACTCCAGAATCTTCTCTATGGCATCCTGAAGGGAAAAAAACACACACACACAGCAAGAATGCTAGTACCCATGACCATACTGCTGCGCACCAATATCTCACCCCGTTTCCTTTGTAAATCAGCTAGTACTAACCTCATTGAAAATCTCCATTGCCAGCTCATCGCCGGTCATGAGATGCAAGATAACAAGGCACGCCTCTGCACTGAGCATTATGGCATGGACAGAGTCTGAACTCTCGTCGTCATCGTCTTGGATGACAGGTGAGCATCCAACCTTCACATGATTGTGCATAAGTGCAATGATCTCCACCATATCATCCAGATTGACTTCCTTCAGCATTCCTGCGTCAGCGATCTGGAAAAGACCGAACAGACAGTAGCAAGATATCAAACCCGCAGGCCATTAGCACCCTGCTGGGCATCAAAACTTTGCACCAGAGCAAAGTAAGACAGAAGAATAAGTAGGATGTACCCGCATGGCTTCCACGTTGAGAGCCTTAATGTCTTCCAGCGGCAGACAACGCTTGTGCAGTTCCTGCTCATCGATTTCACCGGCGCAGGCGTCCGCTTCTCCGCCATCGTACTGCAGCGACTCCTCTATTGCCTTCGCTTTCTCAAGAACGCGGCTAACAACCCTTGAGAAATTATCTGCGAATATAGAGGTTGATTGAGCACTTAAAATGCAGATGGACAAAACCATGGTAAGGGTTACACATGCACAAGTGCAAGCCAATTGACCATAACTTCCCCACCTGCCAAGTTAACATCTTCAACTGCCTCTGCCTGCGTCGTTGTCCAGGTCCGCTCCTTCAACTTTGCCTGCTCGGTCGCTTTTTGTTGTTCTATCATTTCTGCCGGGGAAGAGGCAGCGGGAGTTTGAGCAGGAGGCGCCTTTTCTGGCTGTTTGCTGACCCCCACTGCCGCCTCAGGCCTCTGCGCAGAATCCTGCCCCTTTCTTGGCGTTGGCGCTGTAGGTGACGCCTCGGGTGTTTCTTTGCAGCCAAACATCGCCGGGGGCTGCAGAAGCCGGCAGTGACTCAGTGATTATGTAATGGAAATTGCAAGTCTATTGGATCCATCACCAGGGAAGATGTAAAAGCTCAACATTGCCACACCTGAAATGTGGATGTGCTAGCCTTTAGCTTCCGCTTCATACCAGGTGTCCGAACAGCTGGCATAGCAATCTCAACGTCCCCCTGCGGTGTTTGTTGTCCCTGACGAGTTGGTGTGCTATCAGGCCTAGGTTCCTCAGAGCCAGAGGGACGCCCTGAGCAAGCAGAGGAGTGTCACGGAAACAGAAACGCCAACCCACCCACCATTTCATCCGTGGCCGCATGCTTCGACTTGAAACATGGGAAGGCACACCATTACTACTGATAGTGCAGAATGAAGGTACCTGTGTCATTCATGAACAAATTCGGTGCCATCTGTTGTATTCTCATTCGCAGCGGGCCAGCTCTCAACCCCGTGAAGTTCGGAGCAGTCCGCATTTTACTGCAAGCCAGACATTCGCATGCGTGAAAACACCCGCACATTTGCCACACAAGACCAATGCGACTCCACGGAGCCTAGATGCATAACATGGAGTGATGTACAGAGCACAGGAGAGGGAGGCATACAGATAGCGGATGTCTGTGCTGTTGAGGAGCTGCACAACTTGTTGAACAGTGCTGCGGTCATTGCTGAGGGGCCTGTCCTTCGATGCCAGCTCCGCATATGCATTGCCATCCTGATCTGGAGCGTATGTCACAGGCAGTGCTAGGTGCTGCGTTAAATCTGTGGCTGCCACATCAGTCACCCTCAGCGAAGGGACTGTTATGGGTGGCAGCTCATCCATGTTCTTCTCACGTCCTGCAGCACAAAGGGGACACGCGTGTCAAGATTCCTCCATATCTCCGTCACAAGCTCCTTCCACTAGAAAGCTGCAGCTGGCCTGCGTGATAATCTCATACCAGTGCTATAAGCTGTGGGTGTTGAATAGGTAACAACAATAGCACCGATACGACAGTCAGCACCAGCACCGGATAGTCAGGTTGCTTCCCGCCAGTCGAACCCGCCAGTTCCCACGAGCGGCTGTGACTAGCACCCCTATTGTTAGCGTATTAGACATCAAGTCTACTTGCCTGATGTTTCTGTCCGCGCCAGCCTTTGTCGAGACCACTCTAAACGCAGTGCTGTACTGCGCTGTTTTATTGGCAGCAGCACCGAATTTTCAAAACTGATGCTTGCTTCACAACAGCAGTTATCGGTTCGCGGCGGTTGCACGGATCAGCAACGAGCTCACGCTGCTACCCTGCACGCTCACAACCAACCTGAAACTCGAACTGATGCGCGAGCGACTTGTCGTACTCCACGCGAGCCTGCGCGATGGCGAAGACGCCAACCATGCCCCCCGAAGGGGTGGCTTTCAAAAGCTGCGGTTTGGACACAAGGCCGGAAGCTCGCGACTTTTTCCATTATGATACTTATTCAAATTTATTAAATAAGCAATTTCTTACAAGAAAAAGCAGTGGACACGCGGAGACCACGAAGCAAAAAGAAGAAAGGAGGAAAAAACCTCTCGTCTTATTTCGCGGATGGTGGCAAAGTCCCAATAAAAAGATTTATTCGAATATATTATCATATCCAAATTTATTCTATTAGACTATCATTAATAGGTACAACATGCCTTCCTCTTCCTCGGGCTTAGGTTTTTTTCTCTTTTCTTCTTTTTGTTTGGTGGCCTCCACTGCTTTTGGTGGCAAGTTGTTGGCCTCCTTGCGTCGAAAGGTCTCTCTCGCCGTCCATGTTGCTCACGCGGACAACGTCTTGCGCGGTTTGTCCGCCGCTGCGGACGGCGTGGAAGCCGCTTCTTCCTCGGCCGGGATGCCTTCTCCTGCCACGGCGCTCTTCACCCGCGCCATGGGCCGCAAGCGTCCCCGTGCTTCCTCGAGCGGCGCGTGGGGCGCCGCTTGGCGCCTCCACGTGTTGCATTCTCGGCGTGGCCTAGTAGTTTCCTTAGTTTAATCTGCTAGGTTTGTGCACAATGTAGTGCTTTCCTTTGCCGTCCTTTGGATTCCGTGATCCTCTTGTCACTCTTGCCCTTTTGTTTCCCCTCCCACTTTCCCTGTCCGTGCTCATCTAGTTTTTCTTGTAACCAATTCGCCTCCACTGCTTTTTCTTGTAAAAACTTTTATTATAAGCAGCACTACCTGTACCGGAATGTGGACAGGGGAAAAAAGGGGGGGACAATGTTATTAGTCATAGTCTTGAAATCATGCCTCTTACCCGAAAACAATACATGTCCAACTTTTGGCTCCAACAGAGATCTTGCTAGAACATGCGCCCCCCCCCCGTTGGTACCGGCGGATATACATCCAAGTCCCCGGCAAACACCTTATGTGCATGTCGACAACGGCCTCCTTTACTCTCACTTTCCGCCACAACTCTTGGCTCACCCTCCACACCTCTCAGTCACTGGCGAGACATCCACTTCTACCGCTCAATGTCCGGTCGTGCTTCGTCTACACAACCTAGTGGAAGCTAATCCACTATCACGGACCCTCGAGAAAAATATTTCGTCGAACATTATTTTCGAACTCTTAAGGACATACCTTATCCGCGAACGTCATGGCTACATCCGCACATGTGCGAGAGGGATGCCCGCCACCGCCCGAACCACGTCTTTGCGCCCCAATGAGCAGAGGAGAAGCACATGAAACGTGAAGGTAATGTTCTCCGACAAGAGCGTTGCCCTCACGGCTCTCCGCTCCCACTCCGAGCCGCCAAGTCAACCTCCGTCGCATCGTTTATTGGACCGCTCCGGGTGTCCCTGCCGGATTACGCTCCCGCCTCGTCATTCACGCGACGAGACTGAGTCGGATAGAGCGTGGCTCTCCAGCCCACAAATCCGTAGACTCACTGATCAACAAGCGTGGTCTCGCTTGACCTCTCTGCTATACAAAATGTGGCACCAAGATCATACCCAACTTCCCGACCCGCAACCCGCTCTCTTCGAGGCAGTGGATAACGCGTGGACCATCTACGAACAAGACCCCACTCCTCCTTACCTATTGAGAGACATAGTTGTCGTAGTTATAACCTAGTGGTGAGAAGCCACTAAGAGACATCCATTCTTTCGAAACGCACCTTCCACAGTCTTTGTTGAAGGTTGTTTCGAGTTTTCTCCACAGTCATCATGCCACTACGTTCTTGTTCACGACATAGTGGTGTATGGTAATCAAGTTGCTACACAACAATGTTGGCCGAGTAGCATCGTGATAGTACGGTTGTGACTCAGCACTATAAGATGACAAGCCAATCAACAATAGAGTGGATTATGATGCTTATGGTGGCAAGCAGATAAGCGTTAGATATCATCTCAAGGCTCAAAATATACATGGGCGCGTGCTCATCACCAGGGTGAGTGCGTGTTGTGTGAAAGGCAAGTGCTAGGCACTTGCTGAGGGTGCGATGACATGCAGTGTCACTCAGTGAGTGTAAGCACTCCTTATCGCCCCCTCGAATGTAACATGTTATGGGCCCGCAATCTGCTAGTTGTTGGAGTCATTTGTCTTGTCTTGAGCCTAAAGCTTGCTTCTCGAAGAGTGTTAGACCTTTGTGGTGTCGCACGATACGTGATAACGTGAGGTGCGGCTGGCTCACATTGTGGCCGGCTCTTGCTTGCGTTTGTAGCTTTGTTTCGATACCCGGTTGGTAGCGACTTGTTTGTGTCGCTTGGAGCCGTGATCTCATGAACACCGACTCGTGTGACGAGAAGATCGGCTTGCTTTCTTTTCCTCTAGCTCGGCGCTTTGAGGAATTTAATTCACTTCCGGAGCTTGTCACCTGTCACTTTCCTTCTCTATCGAAAATCTATATTGGTCCATCTGAATTTTGGAAAGGCATCTTCCCGCAAGTGTACTAGCACTCATGTACGACGTCACTTGACCGACATTCTGAGACTCACTTCCGACTGCCTTGGCTGTATATACTCCGGGAGTATAGCAGCGTCTTCGGCCTTCCGTTTGTCGTCTCCTTTTCTGAGCCGTTGCCCGCCTCTTGACCGGTGCTTGGTGCTTTTCTTGGCGGCAGTTTTCCTGATTTTCTGGTGCTCTTGAGAGCGCATCCGACGCACTTGCCACGGACTCCGTAAAACTACCGTACTTCAGGGGGGAGAGACGAGACCTTGATGTGTGGAAGAAACGTTTCCGTGCATTTGGCTTGATGCAAAAGTGGGCTCCGGCGTTGTCGTCGGATGGTGCCGCTTCTTCTCAACAATGTGTCGACATGTACTCTACATTAATTTTTGCGCTGCCTGAGGACGATCTCTCGATTATCAAGAATGTTAGCGAGGGTGGCAAGACCTACGGCCACACTGCATGGACCGCGTAAGTCAATCATTATGAGGACGGTGGTATTTACCGGTGTACGGAGCTATTGCAGATTTGCAGGACTTGGAGACGCCGGAAGCGGACATCGAGAGCGGCATTCAATACATGAACCGGCTAGTTCGATTACAACGACAGCTTGCCCGAGTTGGGGACGTCGTCTACGACCGGCGTATCATCATGTACTTGGTGAAGGGCATGCGCAGCGAATACCACTCCACCACCGACACGTGGGACGTACACGACCTCAGCATGGATACCGTCAAGCGTGATCTTCTTCAAAAGGGCATGCGCATCGAGAGTCGTGCGCAATCACGTACAACGGAGCCTCCAACGCCTAAGGCGATTGCAGCGTCTCATGATGATGCAACGACTGAACTTTTGAAGCAGCAAGTCTCCGAGCTCCAAGACCATCTGAAATCTCTTGAAGGAGCTCCGAGTGCTCGTCGTGCCTCATATGGCAGAGGCGCAGCGATGATTTTTCGTGGTGTTTGCTATGGCTGTGGTAAGAAAGGCCATCGCATGTCCGAGTGCCCGGACAGTAACACCGGAGGTAACTCTACGCAGGTGGACTCCCCCGTTGCTTTTCCGGCGGTCATGGACGTGACGGCCACCCCTGCGAGGCCATCCTCCGAGGCTCGACACATGTTCGTGCGCGATGGAGAAACGCGGATGTGGTTGGCCGATAGCGGCGCCAGCCGTCACATGACTAGTGCACGCCGTGACTTATGCGAGTATCGAGCGCTCATTGACCGGCTGTGGGTGAAGGGTATCAGTGTCCGCGTTGTTAGCGTGGGCTCCGTCCGCGTCATCGTTAAGGCTGATGATGGAGAAGAGACTCATGCCATGCTTAAGAATGTGTTCCACGTTCCTGAGCTATCCCGTGGCGCGTCGTTGTCTTACCATAGGCTTTTCAGCCTCATCCAAGCTCGGCGACAAGTTCATTGCGTGGTGTTGGCTGATCCAGTGGACCACCTTCGTCTTCATGCCGGTCATGGTGGTGGCGTGGTGGTTCCGTTGGAGCGCGCGCATTTGTTGGTGTGGTTGCCGGCGCGGGTTGCTCGGTCGAATCCTACCGGTTCGGTCGCCACTGCGCCATTGGAAAAACGGTTGTGGCATTCCCGACTCGGTCATCTTGGCGAGTCGCAATTGGACGGGCATTTGGCCACTCCGGTGGAGGATATGGCGTTTTCTGCGTCGGAGAAGTTGGGCTTCTGTGAGACATGTGACGTGTGTAAGTCGCACGTCCGCCGTATCTCGAGTGAGCCGGGTGGCCGGAACGTTGGTTTCTTTGAGGTCCTAGGCTTGGATTTCTGCGGTCCTATGAGTGGTCAATCCTTGGGAGGACGGCGGTGCAGCTTGCGTGCTTGTGATTTTCGCAGCAGCTTCATGTTGAATGATGCGGTCCGCTCCAAGGATGAGGCTCCCGCCTCGTTCCGTCGTGCGTTAACTGCCATCCGTTCTCTTGGGCACACGGTTCGTCGGGTGGTGAGCAGTCGTAATGTGGTGTTCGACGAGGCTGCTGTCCTCTTCAAGGAGGAGAGCTATATGGAGCAACGCAATGATGATGCAGAGGACAACATCCCGCGTACCATGTGTAGCGAAGAACCGGATACGCCTTCGGGGGAGTCTCCGGTACGGGAGTCGATGCAACATCCCTCATCGATGGAACATGGACGGGACATACATTCGGGGGAGACTCCACGTCCAAAGTATAATCTTCGATCCACGGCCTCACCAAAGCAATGCGTATCCAGTCCAAGGAATGATATCCGAACAACGAGAGCTCCGGGAGTGGAAGGACTCCGGGAAGTACCGCATCTATTAAGCCAACCAGCAGCCCTATTGTTCAAGAGCATGTGTCATACACGCAAGCGCTGAGGAGTCCCCAATCGGGGGAGTGAGAGGCAGCTATAAAGTGCGAGTACGACTCACTTGTATCTCGGAAAACCTGGACGTTGGTTCCTTGCCATGTCGGTCGCAAGCTCGTTGATTCCAATTGGGCGTTCCATCTGAAGCGCGATGCCAGTGGGCATATTGCAAGGTACAAAGCAAGACTTGTTGCTCGCGGGTTTACTTAGGAGCATTGTGTGGACTACCACGAGACCTTCGCTCCCAAAATAGGTGTGATTTCTATTCGGACGTTACTTGCGCTTGCTCGGTATTGGAAGGCGGAGCAGCTTGATGAGGTGACGGCATTCTTGGAGGGCCGATATCGAGGAGAAAATCTACATGAGACAGCCGGAAAGCTTCCGTCACACCGACATGAATGGAGAGGAGCGAGTGTGCTTGTTAAGAAATAGTTGTATGGCCTCAAGCAAGCTCGT
Source organism: Tetraselmis chui (assembly GCA_026401115.1). Taxonomy (NCBI): domain Eukaryota; kingdom Viridiplantae; phylum Chlorophyta; class Chlorodendrophyceae; order Chlorodendrales; family Chlorodendraceae; genus Tetraselmis; species Tetraselmis chui. Next base: position 122,494 of record JAPMLY010000157.1, on the reverse strand, counting down.
AGGAGCTGGAGTAAGACAATCACAGCATGGCTAGAAGAGAACGGTTTCAGCCAATCCAAGGTGTATTCCGGCATTTACGTATTCATCAAGGAGGGTGAGCTTTATGTCTTGGCGTTGTAGCGCTGTTGTTGTTGTACGTGGACGACAACATCATCGTCGTAGCTTCATCGTTGGGTTCAAGTCGGCTTTCAGCATGAGGTTCAACGTGCAAGACTTGCGTCAGTTGTTTTGGTTGCATGGCATGACAGTGGAGCGAGATCGTGACAACCGCACCATCGTGATTGGACATCAGCAATACGTCGTAGACACAATGAAGCGCTTCAACATGGTGGACTGCAAGCTAGTGGGCTCACCTATCGCGATCGATGCTTTGAGCAATTGTGTGGAGACGTCAACATCAAAGCTACCTCCCGGTCTAGTGCCGTACAAAAGCTTTATCGGTAGCTTGCTCTACGCTTCCGTAAGCACACGGCCCGACATCACAGTGGCCGTTAGCCATCTTAGTAGATACATGTCCGACCCCTCTCAGTCACATTGGGAGTGTTGAACGTGGTATGCACGGTTCGATAAGGAAGATACTGTAACGTGATGGTTACATGTACGCTACACGACCAGCCTTGGGTGGCGGCTGGTGTCGAGACAAGAGTGTGTTTCAGCTGTCGCTGTCAGCTGTCTGTACGCTAGTTTGTGATATCGCGCTCAGACACTCTAGGTGATGTCCTGTACATAAGGACTTCTATCAGAGCATACATTAGCTCTCTGTAACTAATCTGCATTAGGAATTACTTACTACACTCCCCCTCAAGATAGCTAAGGTGTGTCTTGTGACCAGATGGAAGTGATTACAGAATTCCTTCTACAAGGTGTGTCGCTGCATGGGTCCAGATGTCCCCAGAATGGCGCTCCTGTGTTTCACGAGTGCAGGTCCATGTAGTGGCTTGGTCAGCATGTCAGCGACCATGTCACCGGTGGGTAGGTACCGTAGTTTGACGGTCCCCAGCTGTACGTGGTCCTTCACGAAATGATACTTCAGGTCGATGTGCTTGGTCTTCTCGCTCACCAGTGCATTCTGCGAATAGGCGATGCAGCTCTGGTTGTCTTCCCAGATTGTGGTCGTCCCGCTGACAGGTCGACTGAAGATCTCCGACAACATCTGTCAAATATGGATGGCCTCCTTAGTCGCGTCCGCTGCTGAGTAGTACTCAGCCTCGCATGTTGACTGTGCGACGCAAGACTGCTTTCTAGACTTGTAGCTGACTGCACCTCTGCCCAGTGTAAAAACAAATCCCGATCGTGACCGGCGTGTCACACTGTCATTGCCCCAGTCTGCATCAGCGAAGCCTGTAAGTTGGAGAGTGTTGTCCGCACCCCCCCCCCCCAACGTCAGGCTCATGGCTGGAGACCCTTTAAGATAGCGCAACACCTTCTTAAGGGCCTGCATGTGGGCCACTGTAGGGTTCGCTTGCGCAGATCCCAGAATGCTGAGCGCGGTCGAGATGTCTGGGCGAGTGCATACAGCGGCATATTGCAAACTGCCGAGCAGACTCGGGTAAACGTCCCGGTCCGCGCCTGTGAGGGGTACAGCCGTCTGCTTGGAGAGCGCAGCTAAAAAACCGGGGTCCATCGGGAGACACGAGGGTTTGCAGTCCACCATGTCATGTTTTTCAAGTAGCTCGCGCACGTATTTGCCTTGATCGAGGCTGATGGTGCGCGCCGCTCTGTCCCTGGTGATGTGCATGCCGATGATGTCGGACAGGTCACCCTGATCCTTGATGTCAAATCGGGATCGCACCAGCGCGGTGAAGGCCACCCGCCAGGCGGTGTTGTTGCACGCCACAGGAATGTCATCCACGTAGAGGGCAATCATGGCGAAGACGCCGTCGGCCTCATAGATGTAGATGCATGGGTCAGAGATCAGCTGGCGCCAGCCCTGAGAGACTAGCCAGTCGCGAAGCAGCTCGTTAAACTCCCTGGGGGACTGCTTCAAGCCGTATAGGCACCGGCGGAGGTGACAGACATTGGTGGTACCGTCATCGAACCCCAGTGGCTGTCTGATGTAGACATCCTCCTTGATGGGTGCGTACAGAAAAGCCGTGTCGATGTCGAGACCGCCCAGGTCGAGGTCACGAGCAGCGGCAATACTGAAGAAGACGCGGAGGCTAGCTAGGCGGATGACGGGTGAGAACGTCTCCGTGTAGTCAATCCCCTCGCGCTGGCTGCAGCCTTTTGCGACAAATCGTGCCTTGTATCGAGAAACAGCACCAGATGCGTCTGTTTTAGCCTTGTAGACCCACATGCTGTTGACCACGCGGCGTCCAGCGGGCAGGGGGACGAGATCCCACGTCTGGTTGGACGTCAGAGAGTTGAATTCCACCTGCATGGCTGTCTGCCATTCCGCGGACTGTGGACTAACCAGGGCATCCTTGTAAGATGTGGGTTCAACACAGACGCTTGCGGACACCATAGCGACATCACTCACAGGTCCTTCAGAGGACCTGTGACGTGGCTGAGCTGTCATCATGGAGAAGTCAGGGAGTGGAAAAATGTCGTCCATGTGGTCGGACAGGTCGTGCTCACACGAGTCAGTAACACACACGCGCGGCACAGCAGAGACATGGGCAACATATTCCCCATAGCGAGTAGGCGGTCCGCGAGGGCGAGCGGGTCTGTCGACCTCCTCCACACACCCTGTGTCATCTGTGTCCAGGGTCAGGTCTGGGAGTGGGTGACTTTCAGGGGAAATGGGAAGAGCCTCTGTGTCTGCACACACATCAATCGACGAGGCGACAGGGTGGGATGTCCCAAACCCGGGCACAGTCTCTTCAAACTTGACGTGAACAGACGTAGTGATGCGCCTGGTCGCGGGGTTGTAGATACGATACCCTGGGGAGTTATGAGAGTACCCCACCAGCACACCTCGGAACGCTTTCAGGCCAAGTTTCCGTCTGAGGTTATCACGTACCTTGGCAAATGCTGCACATCCGAACACGCGAAATACTGACGCGTCAGGGACTGCGCCTGTGAGAATAGTGACAGGGACCCCCCCAGACGGGCCAACAGCCCGACTGTAAGTACGGTTACGGAGGTGGACCACAGTGCTGATCGCGCATGACCACATGCTGTTAGGCACAGACATGGCGTGAAGCATTGAGGACGCGCAGTCACGCAGCTTGCGCCACGGGCGTTCTGCTTTCCCAAGCATGTGATGTGCATAGGGCGCCGAGAATTGAGTGCTGAAACCCAATCTCGCGCACATGAGCTGCGTGTTCGCGGCCTCGAAAACCGAGTCTGAGTCGAATTTCAGAAACGGTGCAAATGCATGGAGGTGTGAGTGATAACGGGCATGAGTATGCCGCGCGTCCAGGAGGATGGTCTCCAGTTTCGCGCACGTCTCATCCTTAGACTTCAGAAACCGCACCCACATGAAGTTAGTGTGGTGGTCGATGACCAGCAAGCAATACCGCAGGCCGTAGGGTGAGGGTACACTGACAGGACCCCACAGATCACACGACATGTGTTGAAGCGGGGCGGCTGGCTTCTGAGATGCTGTGCGATTTTTTGGCGCAGACGTGGCTTTGTTCAGATTGCAAGACTCACAGGCGAGATCTTTTACAGAACTAGGCATAACCGGTACAGACACCGTGTTATGAGAATGCTGAGCCTGCAGGCTCTGCATATTCAGGTGCCCCATTCTACTGTGCCACAAAGCAGCGTCGCACTCAGCAGCAAGTGCGACAGAGTTCTGGCTACGACTGTCTACGGAGGGCGAGGACATCCCCGCACAGGCATGCGACCTCGGGAGGAGGTACAGTCCGTTCCCCGACGGGATTAGCATCCCCATTCCTATGGTCACACGCACAGTGCCAGAGTCAGTGTCTGTAGGGAAAGAAAACGCACACCCTGAGTGTTGATGCATCCAGCTGACACTCAGGAGACGACTGATACGTTGCGCTGATCGAGAGGACAAGTCAGGGGTGTACAGGGCATGAGCGAGTCGAAAGACTGTTCGACCGGAGGTCAGGCAAATGGGGATGCGGACTTTTCCACTGCCCTGGACCGTGACACCGACACCACCAACTGTGCTGCGGCGGGAGGATGGATGAAATTCCGAAAAGTCCGACCGAAATGACGTCAAGTTAACGGAGCAGGCAGAGTCAACTACCCAGTACTCAGACAGGTCGGCAACGCGAGATGCAGCAGACGTGAATGCAAATGAGGCAAAGGACGTACTGACCTCAGTGTCGTCATACTCGTCTTGCATGTCGTATTCCAGTGCGTCCTCAGCGGGAGCATGTCCCTCAGATGCTGCAGCAGCAGAAAGGTGGCTGAGGTGTGCAGTGGGGGGAGGCTGGTCCGCGTATCTCTCGGCAATCTGTTTGCGCTTGGCCAGTGTCCAGCGGAGGACATCAGCATCCGGCGCTTTGCAGGTCGACCAGACATGGTTTGCGTCTCCGCAGGCCCCGCACTTCATTGCGAACTTGGACTTCTTTTTGTCCGCGGTCCATCCCCCACCGCCACGGCCACCCTGCCGTTTGCGATCCGCAAGGAAGGCATTGACCGCAGGCCCGGAATCAGCAGTGTCCCCCTTGTTGGAGACATCTGCATCAAGATTTTGAGCCTGGTGGATAATGCTCCCCATCACTTTGTCGGCTGACAGGATGAAGTCGGTGTCAAAGGCATTAATCACACACTGCTTGGCTTGGCCATACTGCCCAACGTTCGACAGACCGCGAATCATGACCAGAGCGAGGACGTGGGGGTGAATGGCTGCAGAGCCATCTTTCAGCTGCAGGCACTCGTTCAGCTCATCGAAGCACTGCTTCACAGCGTGGACGTATGCCGAGACTGATTGACCAGAGGCCTGACGAACCATCATGCGGTCCAGGAGCGACAGCGTGCGTGAAATGGACTGCGCGTCCAGTCTCTCGCACAACACTTCCCATGCGGCTGTCCCGCAGTCGAGTCGTCCAGCGGGGACCCCCGCGATGGCCTGTGCAGCTGGTTTGTTCTGGCGGCAGCACTGAACGAGCATCGCGTGTGCGAACCGCTGAGCGACTGGATTCAGAGGCACGCCAGAGGAGGAAAGAGCAAGTTGAGGGATCAGTGCAGCCCCCTTAATCGAAAGGAACGACAGAAAGTCGCGCTTCCAGGTCTTGAATTCACCCGTCCTCGGCATAAGCGGAGCGTCCATGCGAAAAGACCGGGAGAAAGAGTCACCGTCGAAGTTGGTGGCCCAGTCTGCTGTCATCGCAACGAACTCCGGGTCGATCGTGGGCCTGCGGCTGGCGCTGCTGTGGAGTGGGTACTCGTGTACCGGATTAGCCACGGGGTCGCTGGCAGGCCGGTACTGGTTGGGCACAGGTTGGAACGGCGCCGTGTCGATAGGCACCGGGTGATCGCGCAGTGCGTCCCGACGGAGAAGTTCCGACTGCGTCCGGTCCTGGTCGTCCATTCTGGCGTGGAGCAGCTGTAGCTGTTCCATCACCAGTCGAATGTTGTCGCCGGCTGAGTCGGGCAACGGAGTGTCGCACGTGCCGGAGTCGACACCCGAGTCGGCGGCCGATGCGGTAGGTGCCGGCTTTGATTTTGGCGCCATCGTAAAAGGGTCGAGTACCCAACCGGACAGTGGAAAAAATCCACTAGCGGTAACTGTGCCTAACGACGGTATACAAAGAGACGGCCTGATGCCCGCCGACCCGTCGGCCTGTTGCCCCGGGGTGTCTCAATGCACCTTTTTCGTATCCTCCACCCAGTGTGGGGCACAGTGACAGCCGAGGCAAGAACAGGCAGGTGTATATGTCCGCTGCTCTACGTTGCGGCTGAAGCTGTCGTGCACCCTGTGTATGAGTATTCACCCTCACAATGCTCCCCCCTTCCCCACTCCAGCTTGGACCTGTATGCACCCTGTCCACACAAGCGAGTGCGCTTGTGTGGTTGGCTAGGTCGTCGTGGCGTAGAGTAGAGTAGGTGGTAGCGGGGCTGTTCCGTAGGGTAGTGTTTGAGAAAGTGGAAATAAATGTACAGAGTAAAGTATGATTATTCGAAAAAAAAAATGGCTTTGCCTTCGGGCGAGTGTCCAAGTTGCACGCCGAAAGGCACTGTCGTCTCGCGTAACCTTCAGGTGGAGGGCTCCATAACCTGTTGAACGTGGTATGCACGGTTCGATAAGGAAGATACTGTAACGTGATGGTTACAGGTACGCTACACGACCAGCCTTGGGTGGCGGCTGGTGTCGAGACAAGAGTGTGTTTCAGCTGTCGCTGTCAGCTGTCTGTACGCTAGTTTGTGATATCGCGCTCAGACACTCTAGGTGATGTCCTGTACATAAGGACTTCTATCAGAGCATACATTAGCTCTCTGTAACTAATCTGCATTAGGAATTACTTACAACAGGGAGCAAGCCAAGAGGGTGCTTCTTTACCTCAAGGGAACCGCATACTCGGTGTCGATGTACGAAGGTGCACCTTCGTCAAAGCTGAAAGGATGGTCAGATTTTAACTACGTGAGTGATAATCTCGCACGGGGTAATGGGGTATGTGTTCATGCTCAACGGTGCAACGGTGAGTTGGAAGGGTCAGCGGCAATAAACGGTGGCGTTGTCGACAGCGGAGGCAGAGTATATGGCGCTGACTGTGGCTAGTCAAGAGGCGATGTTTTTTAAGCAAATGCTCCATGCGTTTCACCAAGACTCCGGGTCCGCCATCACCATTCACGAGGACAATCAGAGTTGTGTCGCACTCAGCAAGAACAACATGACGAACGGACGCAGCAAGCACATGGACGTGAGGTACCACTTTTGTCGAGGTGCAATATTGTGCGACGAAGAACATGTTTGCGGATATTGGAACCAAGCCATTAGTGACTGCAAGGCACAGCAAGTTGTGCAATGCCATCATGGGTTTGCATGCGTAGCAAGGGGGAGTGCTGAGAGACATAGTGTTGTATGGTAATCAAGTTGCTACACAACAATGTTGGTCGAGTAGCATCGTGCTGATAGTACGGCTGTGACTAAGCAATATAGGATGACAAGCTAGTCAGCAATAAAGTGGGTTATGCTGCTGATGGTGGCAAATAATCAACTTTAGCATTGCCCAAGATCGGGATCGCTGATCATCAAGGCTGCTCAGCTTGAGCTGGACGAGGCGAACCTGCCTGACCTCGGCTCATGTGCGACTCCGGTCGTGCCGGAGCTTGGGGGGAAAGGCAGGTGAAAAACCCCCCTCGCATAGGTCGTCGTCGGTCCCGCCTTGATCCGTGCTCAACCCCGCCCGAGGTATTAGCCGCTCCTCTCGACGCAGCTCTCCACCTAGCCGAGTCTTCTCTCCTCCTTCGGGGGCTGAGAAGAAAAAAGAACTAGGCTGCAGACGGTGTCCGGCTGGCTCTCCTGCCCCCGAGCCAGACTTTCTCCGGTCCCTTGTCCTTTTCCCGTCTGTTTCCAACACCTATCTGATCGCGTTGTGGCCGTCCGTGCCCTCCCCTGGTGGTTTACGTTGTTAGGGGGCCGCCTTTACGAGCAGTGTGCCGTTACGATAACCCTAGGCACACTGCATGAGGCAGCCTATCGATAACCGGGTACCGACTAGGGGAGGGGTTGGAAGAGCACATGGATCGAGTCGCCGGTCCTCAAAAGATGGCGGGTACGGGAATTTTTCCAAAAAACCCCCGTACCGGGCTTTTCCGGCGGCGGGCGATCCTAGGGACCGCCGCCGCCAGACGGTGCCGCTCCTCCGGCTGCGACCAACCTCCGTCATGCGCAGCAACAGGCCTCGCCCCTAGGGGAGACCTAAAGCTCTCGCAGGGCTAGCGGCTGCTAGCGAGCGCCGTCCCTAGCGCTGCTTCCCAGCTGTCCGCCGCCAGCTCCAACACCCTCGTCCCTCCGCTGATCCGTCCGTACCCCTCTTCGCCAAAAGATATTTCGTAGACGCCGCCCCCGCCCCATCGTCGGGAGAGTATCTGCGAGTATTTAGTCGCGGAAAAGATATATCGGACTGGCCGAGCGGGAGATCCCTGTGCCGGAGTACGGATATTATGTTTTTCCAAAACCCTCCGTACAGGGCTTCCCGATTGCTGCTGATCCCGCGGATCGCAGCTGTCGGTACCTCGTTCAGCCCCCTACCGTGCCAGGCCTGGTACGGCTATGGGGTTACCAGCGCCCACCGCGTGGAGGTAGAGGTAGGTGCCGACGGGCCTGCGAGCGCACCCCCCTCCGGGGCCGCCGGCGGGCGCCTCCTGTTCTCATTTGAGGACGCCCTACTCGCCATCCCGGACGGAGACACCCACGTCTTAGTGTCTATCACCCATGATCCGACCCGTCACGAGTGTTTGCCTCTTCGCTTTCCAAGCCCGACACGTGCCCCACTAGTTATTGGTGAGGACGTCCGCAGCGCCCTAAGGCCCGATATACCACGGAGCCAATCCGGCATCCCCCTACCTGTCCTTGCAGCCCATTTATCTACCGCTCTACACAAGCTTAAGACTACATGCATACAAGTGGCTGCCATGAACCCGATGGTTTCTCCTTTCGAAGCGGACCGCGGAATGCTTTACCGCCCGCGCTGCGCGCCGACAAACCGCCCGACCCGAAACGTGCCGACGATCTTCCCCGCCCGACAACCACTCCGTGCAACACTTGAAAAACCAAACGTGCTCAACGCCCTCTTTTTTACATTCGAGTACTGCTACAAAGGTGCCCTACCTTCCTCCCCGCAGCGCGACTACGAAGACGTCCACTTATTTCCTCGATTCCCCCGCCTCTCACCCGATCGCGCTGCGGTCGCTCGCGATGCGGAAATATAAATATCAATTTCCACTGTACCTCGAGGTTTATCGTAAGGTTTACCTGAACGTACTTCCTAACTAACGGAAGTCCCTTGTCGCGCGCGGTTTCCGTTCCGTAGTGTGAGCGCCCCGATCCCAGCCTCGGCATGGGATGCCAACGGTGGGACGTCTTAGGGCTGCCTCAACCGTCCTCCCCTTCTCGAAGAAATAGTTAGAAGGTTGGGTTATAGATAGGGGCTAGCACGTTTGCCCCCTAGCTTAGCGATCGGTCCGGGCGAGCGGTACCATGGTAGGGCTTTTTCTTATCGGAGGTGCCCGTGAGATGCTAGGTGAGTTGACAGGTCCGTGTGCAGCAGGGACTGTGTGATAGTTACAGGAGAACTGAACAGCAGCAGAACAGACTGCTGCTTGTATCTGGTATTCTAGTTTATCCGTACTAGGTCAACTGTACGTGTTCACTGATAACGCTCACAACTGTGAACGTACATGTACTGGTAATGATGTACTATAATAGCCCCTCTAGATCATTGGCAGTAATGTAAAGGAACTAGTCTTCACTTGGCGCCGCTCCCATGCATCGCCTGAAGACCATCCTGTGCTTCGGCTCCGGTAGCGCCTTCGTCAGGCCATCTGCCAGCATGTCTGCCGTGCCCACTGACACAACTGCGACTGTCTTTGCATCCACCAGTTCCCGAATATAGTGGTGCTTGATGTCGATGTGCTTTGTCCTATTTGAGGCCATAGGGTTGTTAGCAAGCTTGACTGCTCCCTCGTTGTCCTCATAAACCGTTGTGGCACCATGCTGGTGTTGGTGGACATCCCGCATCAATTGCCGAAAATGCACCGCGCTTTGCCCTGCGCGACTCACGGCGACATACTCTGCCTCTGTGGTGGACAAGGCCACCACCTCTTGCTATTTGGAAGTCCAGCTGACTGCTCCTCCATTAAGCACGACCATCTCCCCAGATTGTGATCGTCTAGTGGTCGTGTCCGCCGCCCAGTCTGAATCTGAGAACACCTTTATATCGTCCGCGTTGTCTCGTGACGGTCGGCCATAAGTGATGCCCATGGGTCTCGTCCCATTCAAGTATCGCAACAAACGCTTGAGCTGCTTCATGTGGAACTGCGTGGGAGCAGTCTGTCGCCTACTGATGACGCTGATAGCAAACGCGATGTCAAGTCGGGTACACATGCACATGAAGTTCACCGATCCAAGGATAGCACGGAAGGTCTCGTGCTCCGATGGTGTCAACGCCACCTTGTCATGGTCGGACGCGACTTCTCCGTCCCGATAGTGTGTAGGTGACATAGGCACCTTTGATGGCGTGTTGTCCAACATCCCGTACTTCTCGAGGATCTCCTTGGCGTACTGTTCATGGGAAAGACCGATGGTCCCTGCCTCTCTGTTTCTGACAATATCCATCCCAAGGATGAACTTGGCTTTACCAAAGTCCGTCATGCGTTACTGATCCCCTATGGCCCGCTTCGCCGACTCAATCCACTTGAGTGAGTCTGAGATGATGAGAATGTCGTCCACATATACCAGCACGATGCATATGCCATGCACTGGGTGGTTCATCGTATAGAGGTTGGTGTCAGATGCCGCCCGCTTCAGCCCGAGTGAGGAAAGCGTATGGTGAAAGAGCTTGTACCATTCACGCGAGGCTTGCTTCAGCCCATAGATGCTCTTGAGTAGGCGCATGACTCGACCCGTTCCATCCTCAGCCCCTTTGGGTTGACGCATGTAAATCTCCTCTTGGAGATATGCGTTGAGAAACGCAGTCTCAATGTCTGCCGAATGCATGTGCATGTTCCGTTTGGCAGCGATGGCCAAGAGAGTACGTAGAGTGCTCAGCTTGACGACGGGAGAGAACGTCTCAGAGTAGTCGACTCCTGCTCGTTGGCTGAAGCCTTGAGCAACCAATCGTGCCTTGAAGCGGTCAACTAATCCATCAGGTTTTGCCTTGACCTTGAACACCCACTTGTTGCCAATGGCGTTGCGTCCAAGCGGCAGATTCTCCATCCGAAAGGTACCCTTGTTGTGGAGGGACGCAAGTTCAGAGCGAATTGCCTTACGCCATGCTGCCGCATACTTCCGACTCAATGCGTGCTTGATGTCGACGGGCACAGGAATGTGCGCCGCCGGAGGGTACGTCGCAGGTTCCTCTGCTGTGGCAGGGTTGCCCCTCTGTGCCCTCCCATGGAGCAGCAGTGCGAGGTGGTCGCGGAGGTTTGTTCTGTGTAAACACTTGGGCTGTCTTGTTGACACGTTGGACATAGGCAGCTGCCGCGAAGCATGAAGAGGCCTGACGTGCGTCGTGGTCAATGGCATGATCGGTGGGAGGGTCCTCTGAAGTGTCTTGTAGGACCGCAAAAGGGTTGCTGGTCGGAACTGCGAAGTGTGTGGTGTCAACACACGAGAGGTTGGCACTGGTAGCCCCCCCAGGCTCGAGACCACTGGGTGAAGAGGCTTGTGAAGTGCCATGAGCAACGGGTGCGTGAGCGGGCTGAGACTCAACGAAGGCAACATGGATAGTGCGAACGAGTTTCCCTGTGGCGAGGTTGAGAAGCCAATAGCCCGGGCCATCATCGCAATATCCAATGAACATGCAGCGGAGGGCTTTGGGTGACAGTTTGTCCAGATAGCGATCCTCCAAACGGAGGTAAGCCGTGCAACCAAAGACCTTAACGTGTGCGAGGTCGGTAGGGACGCCATCGAGAAGGGTGTACGGAACACCGCCCGACCCGGCGGACGCAGTGGGGGAGGGAAGGCGATTGCGAAGGTAGACCGCCGTACGCATGGCAAGGCCCCAATACTTGGTAGGGCAGTTCGCGTGCTGGAGCATGGCGGTTGCGGAATCCGCAAGGGTGGCCCATTGGCGTTCCATCTTGGCGAGTTGGTTATGAGTGTACGGTGCGGTGAATTGGGCTGTATATCCCAAGGAGGCGACCATGGTGCGGCAAGCAGTGTCAAGGTAGTTCGGATCACAATCGAACTTGATTGTGGGCCGAGAGGCACAAGTAGGGTGCAGGCGGGAGTGCAAGTTCCGGATGTCTGTGAGAGCGGAAGAAAGAGTGGAGACAACAGCTTTCTTGGATGCGAGGGCAAGGAGCCAGATGTAGTTGGAATAGTGATCAATTACACCGAGCAGGTATTTGGCTCCCCCCGGCCCAGTCTCCTTCACGGGGCCGAAGATGTCAGAGCTGAATGCCAAAAAGCAAGCCGTGGGTTTGGTGCCATGCTGAGTGTTAATGGGTGCATGGTGCCATTTGGCTAAAATGCACGGTTCACACGACAAGAGGGGAACATGACTGTCGTACTTCGCTCCAGTGATGTCGGCGCTCCGAAGGGCGAGAGTCATGGTGTCTCTGCCAGGATGACCAAGACGTTGGTGCCACAAAGTGGTGTCAATAGACATGGGGCCATCACCTTTGTAAGTAAGGAGGGAAGTGAACTCACCGTTAATGGTCTGCAAATGAGGCAAGTTGTTGTACATGACGAAGATGAAGTCGCCATGAGCGTCACTGGCTGTCGGTTGTCCGACAGCAGGGTAATGGAAGCTAATGTTGTGCCGTTTCCGAAGATGCTCCTGGGAAATGATGTTGGGGGCTCCGCGTTTGGACATGCTGGGGGCGTGCGCGGCACGAATGCGAATCCGGCGGGAGTGGCCATCTTGATAAGCGAGATGTAGTTCAACGAGACCGTAACCATGAATGTGGACGTCGATGCCTTTGACGTGGACGGGATTGCGGAGGCGGGTGTAGCTGCCCGCAACGAATGCAGAACGATGGGCCTCCAAGCTGATATTGGCACCAGCGTCGATAAAACGAAGGGCGGTTGGCGCGGTGACCAAAGAGGCGCTGTAGGCCACGGGTGAACCCGCAGGGGAGTCCATGTCGGGGGAGGAGTGGCCGGACGTGTATTCGGTGGAAGGGCCACCGTAGTCGGAGTGGGAGGCATCCGATTCATGGGCGTGAAAGTTTTTGAAAAGGAGATCACGGAGCTCCAAGACTTCAGTGGATGGTGAAAGGGGGGGTAAGAAGGGATAGGATGACGGTATGTAGAGGGTGTCAATGAGAATGGATTGAAGAACCCGGATGTGGGAGGGAAAAACTTTAACTTCCGGAGTGGAGGGAAAACATGAATTATAAAAGGGACTTGGCAATTTATATCGCGTAATTATTGTTTTCGAAATACCGGTATCGTTCGGGTTCTAGAGAACACTCCTCCACAAAAGTCCGGAAAAGATTTCGCACCTTCACAAGTAGAAAATGTAACCGTGCGTTGATTTTAGTGACAAATATCCTGAAATCCCAGGCAATGCTCCTGCGCGCAAAGTGGAATGCGCCGACCACTGCGAGGGGCGAATTCGAACACTGCCGGGCTTGTGTACTTTGGGTTATCGCGCCCGCACCCGTGCGGCACGCTCTTTCAAACAGTCGCCGTGTTGGTTGGACGAAAATAGTAACGGGCGCACAATGCCGCAATATGAACGCTGATGCGACGGTCGCGCAAATGTAACGCATAGGCGACTGAGGGAGGAGGTGTTGGGCAGGCCGCTGTGGGGTAAACGCACGAAATCGCGTATGTAGACTTACCACCGATAGGCGCACAACCCAAGGGCAAGCCACTTTCGGCCACAATGTTCAAGCGATCATAACTTACTCATATATGGTCAAACTTTAAAAAACAGGTACCGTCGGACGTGTATTTTCAATGCGCGTCGAACGCATCTATTCTTGAGTCAAAACACCCACAAATAGACTTGTTATGTATTGTTTTAAGTTACGAATCATTCCGGCAAAGCTGAGCCGCAGTGCCAAGCAACACCCGTCGAATTCGGCTCACCTCATGAGGCGATTTGTGCGGGGTTTGTCGATACATGTTTACCAATTCCTCATTCCTATTGACCTCCGAGCCTAATTCCCGACGCGTGCCACGCGTGGGGCGGGTGTGGTTGGCACAAGCACATACCCAAGCATTCCAAACACCACCGTCAACGTGATGCATCCCTAACGGCCAAGTTGGACCTCGCCCCTCCCCTAAGCCAATCGCCCTCGCATGTTTACAACGTGCAGTGTTTATCCAAACCTGCGTAATGTGCGTTTCTACTCGCTCGCTTTCCAAAATTTACCGACGTTCCTCGGGAGTTAAAAACTGCAAGCTATCGCAGTAATCGCCACAGCCCCCCCGCCTAAGCAGTAACAACGTAATAATTTTGTAATCAGGAAAAGTAGATCTAAAAACAAATCTACTTGTCGAGAAATGCAAAACTAAACTGCTGCTCGACCTTCACGATGCACGGCCCGCTCCCACCGAACCGGGGTGTCGACCGGCCTAGGCCGGTCGGCGATCGGGAGGGACGACGGGCCAGCCTAATCTAGCTCCCGCGTGACTTCGGTCTTGCCGAAGGTAGGAGGGGAAAGGCTGACAAAAAAACCCTCCTCGCATGGTCGGTCGTCGATCCCGCCGCCGCATCCCGTGAACCCCGCCCCAAGGTCGTAGCTACGTCCACCGACGCGACGGTCCTCTTTGTCGAGGTCCCACGTCACCTCGAGGACAGGTGGGGGGGACCGAGACACACAGGCATAGAAAAAATGGGCGCACTTGCCTCCGCGCCTCAATTTTCCCCTCTCATTTCCTCGGTTTTTTCTCTGTCTGGTACCCGGGTACCTGTCAGGAAGTCCGGCTTGTGACCGTACCCTATCCCCTCTGATCGCGAGTCCGCCGAGCAGCCTCTTTTGAGCGTGGGCCTCCGCGCTCGCCCGGACCCACACTCTCTATCTATAGGTATGTCGGGGCAGTGGGTGTCGAAGAGGGGGGGGGGGCAGGTCACCGTAGTCGGATCCGGCGGGTCGCGGGCGCACGGAAATTATTCAAAACCCTCCGTACGGGGTTTTCCGGCGGCGCCGACCCGGAGGGTCGTTGCCGCCAGCTCGTGTCGCTCCTTGAGTCGCGACCGTCCTCCTTGCCGCCCAAGCTTACTCCTCCCCCCGGGAGATGTAGCTTGTCGACGAGGCGGCTCGCTAGTGAGCTCCCCATGGTGATCCTTCCCAACTAGTTCGACGTTGGGTGCGGACATTAGTTTAGTTTCTTGAAAAAGCCCTCCGTACATGGCTTTCCGGCGGCGGCTGATCCCGAGGATCGCCGCCGCCTCACTTAGCCGCTCCTCCGCATGGGACCGACCACCGGCTTGTGCCCTGGCTTGCCTCACCCCCCGGGAAGGTTCGACTGGCACAAGGCTCGTAGACGGCCCTTTTCCTAGCACTGCTTCCCGGCTGGCCACCACCAGCTCCAACACCCGCCTCCCACCTCTGATCCGGCCGTACCCTCCTCGCCATCAAACGTAGTACATGCCCCACCCCCTCGAAGTAGGATTGTATTCATGAGTACCGCGAAAAAAGTATTCTAATCGCGAAAAAACATATCGGACGGGCCGAGCGGGAGATCTTGGTGCCGGTATTGCACAGAAATTATTTTTTCAAAAGCCCTCTATACATGGCTTTCCCGACAGCTGCTGGTCTAGCGGATCGAGTTGTCGGCCCTCTTAACCCCCTACCGTGCCAGGCATGGCACGGCTACGGGGTTTCTAGCGCCCACCACGGGGAGGTGAGGGGATGCCGACGGGCATGCGAGCGCACCCCCCTCCGGGGCCGCCGCCGCTGCGCCGCCGGCGGGCGCCTCCTCCTCGTTGTTGGTGTCGTGTTGCCCCCTTTCGATCGGCTCGACGTCCGCAGGCTCCTCAATGTCAAGCGAGCGTCATATCCTAGCGCCGCTTCACGGCTTCACGCCGCCAACTCCCAACACCCGCGTCCCACCGCCGATTCGTCCGTACTCTCCTCGCCATCACACACTCATGAAGATACATGCCCCATCCCCCCAAATGGGACGGTTTCTTAGTAGTATATAGTCTTGAAAGAAACATATCGGACGGGCCAAGCGGGCGATCTTGGTGCCGGTAGCGTACGTGGAATTATTTATGAAAGGGACCTCCGTACATTGCTTTTCCCACATCTGCGAATCTCGCGGATCGCATTGTCGGCCCTCTTAGTAGCCCCCTACCGTGCCAAGCATGGCACGGCTACGGGGTTTCCAACGCCCACCACGGGGAGGTGAGGGGATGCCGACGGGCGTGCGAGCGCACCCCCCTCCGGGGCCGTCGCCGCTACGCCGCCGTTGGGCGCCCTAGTGGGCATGCTCTAGGGTTTAGGAGTGAAGTGATGATGGTGTGTGTGAGGGTGTGGGGTGTGCATGTGCGGCTAATTACTACGGGTACGGTGTCCACATGTGTGTGTTAGAGTTGGGAACGGATAGTTACACGGAGGTCGTGCCGGCCCCACAAGGGGGCCGGCTGTGGTGACTAGAGAAGTGTGTGGAGAGAGATGGCGGCCGGCGAAGGCACCGGCAAGGCCGGCCGACCGCCACTAATAGGGAATAGAGTACCGCTAATAGCATAACACTAAGTACTAGAATGACAAATAGCTACCTTGTACATAAGTACTATGCAACGGGATGCTAGTGCTAACACCCCCCCTCAAGGTAGCCGAGGTCTTGACGTCGTCCTAGCTTGCGTTGAGGAAGGTGTCATCTTGGTAGAAGGTGTAGTGCTTTTAGCGTGTGTCTCCGGCCGGGTAAGTGTAGCGACATGCGCTCACAAGAACGTGCCGCTACCGGCGAGTTGCCGATATGAAGTAGTTCCAAATGTACTGTGTAATGTACTATTCTGACATGTAGCGGGAAAAACTGTCCACGGGGGAATTAGCCGACGCATGAGAGCGACCGGCGAGGAAGAAGCACAGCCAACAAGGCCGTTAGGAGCGTGTAGGCACGCAAAAAAATAGACGGGCGCTCGTGTTGACTCCCCCTTTCTCGCCGTGGGAAAGTTAAGCTCCTCGCTAAGTAAGGTGAGCGTTGCGGCATTGCCTCAGGAAAAAACAATAACAGTACTAATTAAAGTACTGAAAGGCTAGGTGAGACTGAAAGTTGGGTGGGGCGAACGTGGCGCCGGGCGCTTTACACACGCTCTTCTCCTTTTTACGTGGGAGATGGTAGGACAGTCGCGGACAACCAGCTCGAAGGCGAAGCGTGGGGTCGGTGGGACGATGAATTACTAGCGTGGCGCCGAGCGCTTTACACACGCTCTACTCTTTTTTACGTGGGAGTAGGTAGGACTAGCGTGGCGCCGAGCGCTTTACACACGCTCTTCTCTAGTGTAACTTGGTGGAGGGCCCATAACCTGTTAGAGTTGGGAACGGATAGTTACACGGAGGTCGTGCCGGCCCCACAAGGGGGCCGGCTGTGGTGACTAGAGAAGTGTGTGGAGAGAGATGGCGGCCGGCGAAGGCACCGGCAAGGCCGGCCGACCGCCACTAATAGGGAATAGAGTACCGCTAATAGCATAACACTAAGTACTAGAATGACAAATAGCTACCTTGTACATAAGTACTATGCAACGGGATGCTAGTGCTAACAGTGTGCCATGCCATTGTGAGTGGAGTACGTTTGCAAGAAGAATGTATTTTTATTATGAGGTGGTGGGTGTCTATAAGATTATTGTCATGGCAATATTTCCATTACGAATGTGAATTGTTCGAATGGAGGAGTATCGGCGCCCGCCGGCGGCGCAGCGGCGGTGGCCCCGGAGGGGGGCGCGCTCGCATGCCCGTCGGCACATACCTCTACCTCCACGCGGTGGGCGTTGGTTACCTAGTAACCGTGTCAGGCTTGGTTCGGTAGGGGGCTAAACGATGTACCGACCGCTGCGATCTGCGCGATCAACGGTTGTCGAGAGGCATGCCATGTACGGAGGGTTTTGGAAAATCACAATATCCGCACACCATGACAAAGATCTCCCGCTCGGCATGTCCGATATGTCTTTTCGCGACCGAATTCTCTCGAATACCGTCCCATTTGGGGGGATGGGGCATGTAATTGTGATATTTTTTGGCGAGTGGAATAATAACATCCCATGTTTCGAACCCGCGTCACTAATGAGCATGAGAAGTGTCGCTTGGAGTCAAGCATCTCATCTTCATGGTGGCAAAGTTCACCTAAGAACCGGCCTTAAACTTCGTATATGCTAGAGAAAAGCAGGGAGGGAAACCCTAACTACCCGGCTTAATCAGCTTAAGTAAGGTCTCATCTTTCGTCCGCGGATAATGGTAGTATAACCTAGTGTCGTGGAATAAAGCAAGACTGCAAGTGCATTTGCACGGGTACCGTACCTGTGCCTTTCGCGGATGGTGGCAAATTTCATCTAAGAACCGGCCTTAGACTGTGTACAGGTAAGAGACAAGCAGGGAACCGTACCTGTGCCTGGTACCACAATTACTTAATCTTTATATATATTGCCTTTGCTCATTGTAGGGTTCGGGTATGCGCATAAATGTACGCTTTCATCCATGGGTTCCTCGGGCTTAGGTTTTTCCCTCTTTTGGTCAGATTGAGTTGAATCTAGAGGTTTGCATATCCAATTTCCATGTGTACGGGACAGCAACACTAGCGGTTAATGTCACCGTTAAAACGCGGCGCGTCGCACCTGCAGGGCAACCGCCTCGCCTTGCAGTTAGACGCAACCAACGACCAACGACTTCCCCAACGGTCAGCTCTAGCTAGCCCGAGCCTTATAAGCCGTAGCTAGCCACGAGCCTAGGCACTCTCTGCTTTCGCGCTCAGCCAATCTAGGCTTCGCGCGAACCCAGCCACCCAACCCTATAATCCTGCGCTAATCGACCCCCAGGCCCTGCCTGTGGGTGTCTTTTGGCTATATTGTAAGTAAGCTGACATCTTTGGCAAAACGTGCCCTAGGGTAAATCTTCTTTTTGCTTGGTGTACTCAACTGTTTTTCTTGTAAGAAATTGCAACTTTTCATCCATGGGTTGTCATCATTTTGACGGAGCGCTGAGCAGGGAACTTATGGGAAACGCTCTGCTGGCGCATGTTGCTCTCAATCAGGGACGCAGGATGGAGGGGGAAGGAAGGGTGATAGGGTGCACGAAGCTGCAAGGGGCACCAAGCTGCAAGAGCCAAACTTGAATCAATATTACACCTTACGGCGAAGAATAGCGATTCTAACAGACACGCACCCTGCGTTAATCGCCGTTTGCATTCTCTTGAGTCACAGTTTGTATTCACTTCCGAACATGGCGGCGCTGGCGGCGGCCCTAGGTGGCGTTACGTTAGTCGCGGGGAATGGCTCCAGGCGGGATGCCACAGTCGACCGCCACTTAGCTCATCAAAACGCGCGAAACCTGGCGGGCTGTTTCACTCCATCGAGGGGAGCTCCTAAAGGTAGGGTATACGCTACGCTTCTTCGAGGTTCGCGTCTTGCGGCAGCGCAGGTGGTCTCGGAATTTTTTAACGATATATGCATAAATTCGCAGTTGCATGGCAGTCTGAGCATCCACTCGCAACACGAAGTGTTTACTGACGGCCAGTCACCACCCAGGTGTCTTCAGACTGGTTCACCAGCGGCGCGCGGCTGCAAGCCGTACACTATGCATGGTACGTGTGTGTGTACTTGCACTGCCCGATTGGGTTCTTGTTGAACTTGTTGATACGCAGTCGCCTACGTGTCCGGTATGTAGCGAGCTAGTACTTGCGAGTCTAGCTGTAGACAACACTGAAGGGACTCACTGGCTCGTTATGTATTTGCGCAGGCTGCACCGAAACGCGTTGCTATGGTCGGCAAGCAGCTTGAGCGAGAGATCGGCACAATGCTTCTGACAGATACTGTGAGTCGGCCAACCGCAAAGTTACATATGGTCGCGGTTGTCCGCTGTCGACGAGCGCGCAACTTACGCCGTTTCCCGATAGAGCCGGCTGGCCCTTATCTTGTTCGATGTTTGTAGTTACTACAGGAAGCGGTCTGTCCGGACCGTAAGCGTGGCCAGGACGCATACCTCACTGCGCTGGCAAGCGTGACCGAGGTATGCTGCACTCCTACAGCTCCAATAGTTTCTGCTTCAGTCGCGCCTTTTCGTGGTCACATACGACATGACTTCGCGGTGGGCGCTGGGCTGGTTTACAGGTGGATATCTCTAGGGATTTACAGGTAGCCAAGGTATACATCTCAGTTTACAGTGACGATGAGGGCCGAGAGCGTGCCTTTGCCGGGCTCAAGAAACTGGAAGGGTGGGTAGAGACTACTCTGATGCTTTAGCCGCTGACACTTGTGACGATGACGATGCTGTTCCCCAAGCCTTTTTCTTAGCCTGAATGTCTGCGTGGACATTTGCTTTGGTACATCTCCTTTGAGTTGTCCTTGCTGCTTTTGCTGCCCTCTTACCACTGCGTCTGTGGCGGACACATGGCTCTTTCAGGTACGTGCGGAAACACATCGGGCAGAGGATCCGTTTGCGCATGACCCCGGAGATCCGCTTCATCCCTGATGATTCGTTTGATCGTAGCCAAAGGGTGGGTGTAACAGTGTGGAGCTGCTGCGATGTTTTATTTTTCGATGGCGATTCGTCTTGCTGTTGCGTGGCTGGCGCCTGACTGGCCTGCCCTCTCCCACAGGTGCTATCTCTGCTTAAGAAAATTGGCGACGGTGACAGTCAGCCACCACCGATTGCTATTCCTGCCGAGTATGACGGCGATGAATGGGAGGAGGAGGGGGAGGAATACGTGGTTGAGGATGGGGATGAGCTAATCACGCAGGGGATGAGCGAAAGTGAACGACGCGCTGTGAGCGACGCAGCAATGCGTGAGTTCCTTGGGGGACAGGCAGGGAATTCATCCATGGCGTCTAACATGTTCAGCAGCAACAAGCCCTCGCCGACCGGTAAGGGGAGAGGGGGTAAGAAAAAGCGCAAATAGACGATGTTATCCAAACCGTGCTAGTTTTGTGATGATGGTTTGGAGGCTGAAAGGAACAGTGCGCTGGTAGTTAATATAGTAAGTTTTGTAGGATGAGACGAGCAGCATTGAATCCCCTTCGGGTCCTTCATTACGTGATTCACATCTCGCATCGTTTTTGTTCTCATGCTTTCCGATATACACTCTTCCCAGAAAGTCTGTTACTAGTGAAACTGGGGTTTTCGCGTAGGCCGGCAGGTAATAGATAATGTAGGGTTTATAGGGTTGAACTATACTGTAGCTCGTTGAGAAAGCGGACCGAAACTTGTGTTGACGGTGAAGTAAAGGGGGAAGCGGGGCAAAAATGGGGCCCGTCTCGGCTACTATCCGACGTATTAGGGTTTGCGGTCAAGCCAAGATTTTTGGGCATTCCCTAATTCTGGCGCCGGGAAATTTGGACTTTTCACACTTTGGCGGGTGAATGCTCCCGAAATCGGCGACACAACATGCGGTTTTTATGATCCCAGCATGTTGTCCACAAGCATGGGAGCACATGAGTGTGATGGAAGGTGCCGTTAAAGTGCTTGACATGGGTGGGATTGGGGCCGGAAAACCATAGCTGGGGAGGCTTAAAAACCCCTAATTTTGCCGTACGGTGTCAGATTGAAGCAAACTAACGGTGTAACATGAAGCCCTTACCCAAGTAAATAAACATATTTTTCAACGCCTACCGGCCGGATTTGTCGTAAAGTCCGCCGTCCGACGTCATCCGGAACCTCGTACGCACTACAGTTTTTAGGATTTTGAAATCTGCCACACTCGCTCGCTTTGCCAATACGCTCAACAATAAGCGCTCTATATTTCTTCTATTCACGGCGTTGCCTATTTCATGCCCCGTGATGGCATGGTGCCGTGTCAATTGCCGGAGGCCAAATAATAGAAGCCCGTGTTACGGTACTTTGCAAGCTCCCCGCCAATTTTCACGCCCGGCGATGCGCAATCGCAAGCTTCGAAGGCCAACTATCCGCACGCTAGTGCCTCGGGGATATGTGTATGATAAGTACTACATTTGTATGACTAATCATACACCAGAGTCTCGTAAAAAACTGGTCACCCCCACGCGAGGAAAAGTTAGTACTTTGTCAAACTTTAGGGGCGTGTACCCCAAAGTGTCCTTAGCTTAACTCCGTCGGCTCACGACCCAGGAAGGGGCGGAACCACGGTCTAATGGCTTGTCGGCATACATCACAACAACCACGAAAACGACCGTGACGCGAAAGGCATCTTTCTCTACCCGCACATACTCCCTTTTACATCTAAAAGGTGGTGCGTGACGACAAGAACGGTACCAAAGCTATGGGACGGTCGGCGCGTCCGTCGGCTACTGTGTGGGGTGGTCAATTGCGTCGACATGCCGCTAGAACACGATCCCGCACGCAACTTTTACGCTAAACTAGACAAAGTTGGCAGTGCAACTCCCAGACCCACACAGATCATCTACACAAAATGCGTTGCAGTGCGAATGCCCTTTCAACCCCCCGACTAGCTATGCAAATTCCATGTGCACTAACAGACGATGCGTTACTCGTACCATTTATTACAGAGGGTCGGTAGTGAGTGATACCGGTCCGCGGACTATCGGACTCACACTACCGAACTACCTTATATGGTGGGGTGCTTTCGCTAGCTATAGTTCGAACTTAATGTCACGGCCTACAAACGCAGAAAGCATACCCGACCACACCAACGACGACCTCGTTATGGAGCCTCGTTATGGCGAGTCTTCCGATGACGAGGGCGACCACGCTCCAAGAAAAACACCGTACCGGATCCCCGAGACGGCTATCTCCTTGACGTAGCGATGCTCCCACCTGTGCTTAAAGTCACCGTTGCAGTATGCAACCCAAACATATTAGCGATGTGGGAGGTGTTGAGAATAATTACTGTGGCGATAATGTATGCCTAATTGGAATGCGTGGTGCTCTATATGTAATGGTGAAGGGGGGGGGGGGGGGGGGGAGAGCCTACATGTGACAAACGGACGAGTAGACATCTTGAAGCTGTGTATCATGCTTTCCCACGAGAACATACAAGCCGACTTGCGTGCTTAACAATTCTTCATCACCTAATACTAGCCCTCGGGGATAGATTGAATGATGCTTATTGGTATTCATAGAAATGCAAATTGATAAGCCATGCATGGATAAAAACATGTAGCTCAACATGGCGTGTGCACCGAATGGCGAATGAAGTCAAAGATGCACGCATGACTATGTTGCGGAATGCTTGGTTCGGGCGTGTTTAAGGAAAAGAAGTTGAGAAAAGTCAATGTCATTAAATTTCTATTGAATGTTGAATAGGCACTTACCTTCTTGCTGCACATAGCTACTTCACCGAAATCGTAAGCAATATTTTTGAAATCGTGAAGTACGCACAACCTCTTTCCCAAGGCCTTCCTCCCATCAGAAATCTACACCAGAAGCAGAGACCATGGTTTACCTTAGCACTGCAATGGATCACTTTAAAACTAGTGTCAGCAGGCGGACAAGTGACAACATGATAAGTGACAACAGTAAAATTAGTGACAACAGGCAAGTGCAAACGGCGCGTAAGAGTTATGTTGTGTTACGTCCACTATAAAAGCTCAGGAGGCCTGGCGGCCTTGGCGTGCACTACGTCAACCCCTATCTCTAACTTTGAGGTGCCATGCTATATCGATACCTATGCTATATCTCAACAATGTTGTGTGTGTGTTTCGAAGAAAATCCGTGGATAGGTAGCGTTAGTGACTACTGATGCGATGGAGGTAGCTTAATAGATGTTCGTGCTCGACGACTACAACATATGCGTCACCTACTGTTGGAGCTTATCAAGTTTCACATTCAAACAACCCAGCCCTATTCGACCCGAACTATTTAGGAGCCTTTTCAGATTGCATACCAGTCGTTGGTCTCCAACGTGTTACATGATCACGTTGTGTCAACCCAACGTCGGGACAGGTGATTACTATCCGGACCGTTATTCGGCCGAACCGAAAGATCCCAAGAAGAACGCGTCCACACCCTAAACAACACTGAACGCTCCGAAAACGGTCAGAACAAACGAATATGCTACCTCAAGTGCAGCCTCGACGAGGGTATCTTGCAGAGTACTTCCTTTCTGTGCGTTGAGTGTGGGACTTTGCAATTAGCGCCCCGCGCACGGCACGACAGCGATTGGCTACGAACACCAAATGCTACTCGACCTCCTAGCTTTTGGTGACATAAGGCGGGTCCGTACGGAATAAATACGCCCCACGGCTGCACCTCTAGTATCTTGAACCCTTCCCTCCCCCAATATTCAGCGGGCGTGGTGCACCATACCTTATGATAGGGATGGTCGCTCGATCTGTAGCCGAAGTCGGTGGTGCAGACGATACTGAGCTTAGGCGTGTCTGCCGCTACTTTAGATATTCACTGACTGTACATAGCGGTATTTAACAGAAAAAGTACTGATTATGAAAACGCGTAATCATACAAGCCGATGTATGATATATCAGATCATACACATATCCCCGAGGCACTAGGGTGATTACAGTGAAAGTCAACCGTCCATCGAGCATAGTAGATCCCTAGCCCGTGCTCCTTGTTTGTAGTTCTCAGCACGTAGCAAGAAAGCCAAGTTCACACGACATGCCATTCTCGGTGTCGCCGCTTTGAAGACGGCCAAGCGCAACACACTTGGCGGATACTAGTGCAATTGTGCGAACATGTTGAGAGCCCAATGTCGAGTAGTCTCCTTGCTTGTCGCGACACTACATGCACCGGCCTACGGATAGAGGCGTGCATAACTTGATCATGCACGAATTTAAGGCCGCAAAATTTGGGCCGCAAATCCGTGTGTGCCCACAGTAGTTGGGGCGTGATGGTAGAGGTGTCCATATTAGTGAACACCGCGCCGTGGTGTGTTGTTCACAAATACTAATTTTGACCCCCAATTGAGTTGCATGGCCATCGCGGAAGTATGTGACGGGTAATTAAAGGCGTGCCGCTAGTAACGGACTTTATGGGAAGGGTGTACTCTTATTAACTAAACCTACGTGGTCGACGTGATTTTCATTTGGAAAGCACGTGAGGCATTATTATTGTGCATTGCTAGAATTGTACATTGATAAGCAATATTGATGTGGACGCAAGCGCGTTTGCTACATGCAATGGCCACCTCTTCTCTAGAAATCCAAATGTTTACTAGAGTTACTTTCGCGGCCCCGTTTGAGAAACTCGCCGCCCATCCCGTCGCGGCAATCAAACGGGTCTGAGTCCCCCGTCACCTAGCAACGCCGACAATTCAACATGCCGGGCCTGCCCGGGCCGACTTCACATCGTTGCCCCCCGCCCCCCCCGGTCGCACTCGCTGGCCACCACCATTCCGGCGCGCACTCGCTCACTGGCCTCCGCCGGTGCACTTGGTGGCCACCGCTAATCCGGCGCGCACGCACTTGACTGACACCGCTAGTCCGGCACTCCGGCGCGCACGCACTCCATGGCCACAGGTAATCGGCTTCGCACGCACTCGCTCGCAACCGCCGATGAACTCGTTGGCTTCTAGAAGCACTCAACCCGGGGCCCGAGCACTCGCTTCACCATCCGTCGCCGCCACACTCGCTCGACCCACCTGCACGGCCGGCCTATCAACGGCATGTAGGCGGCCTGTCGACGCCACCGCAACTTGCTTTTTTGCAACGATACCGGCGCGCCTTTCTCTCGCTTTCGCGATAAAATACAATGGTCGGTTGTAGAGGGTTAGCGGGGTAGCCGACGGGGATGACACCTTTCTCGCTTTTTATTTCCCTACCACCTAATATCATAAATCTTCAGCAACTTTATGTCTAAGAGAAAATAGGGCATCACGACGGTATCGATGCAAAACCCGTCTTCAAAGTGCCTCTACAACCCCTCCACAACCTAGTAGGCCTAGACAACCTCGCGTACTTTACATGTACATGCTTCGCATGTTGATGGCATGTTGACGCCACTGCAACCGTTCTTTTTGCAACGATACCGGTGCGTCTTTCTCTCACTTTCGCGACAAAAGCACGTCGGCTTTAGAGGGTTGGCGGGGTAGCCGCCGGAGATGACACCTCTCTCGCTTTCTTATTTCCCTACCACCTATTATCTTGAATCTTTAACAACATAACATTTTCGTGTAAAAGAAAATAGGGCATCACGTCGGTATCGATGCAAAACCCGCATGTAGAGGGCCTCTACAAGCCATGTACAACCTCCCGTACAAGGACATTATTCGGAGCACCGCACCCCATTTCATTCTTCTTATATTGGTAAATATTGGGGTATAACGGCTAGATGACGTATCATGTTAAGCCCGCAAAAGGAAGCGCGCGGAGACAAAGCGTCACAAGCGGAGTAAAATGTCCGCGGTGGACGCCCAACTGCTTTACCTCTTAAGTTGCTCCTCAAGCTAGTAGGAGCCACCACTTGCCTTTGCGCTCGCCCAGTCGGCTCGCGCAACATGCATCGTAGCTCTCGTGCCTCCGCAAGGTGACCGCTTGCCCTCGACTGCGTCTAACACATCCGAGACTATTTTCCCCGCTCTAACACTATGGCTACACATAGCCAAGTCGTAGACGAAATTAGCGACGCGCCGGAATTAGGTACATAAATAGAATTCAAGCAACAAGAGCGATGCCAACGCGCTAACGGAGATTCTTCATACATGCGCTTGAACGGCCGATTTCAACAAGCCTTTACCGACCTAACGGGCACATTGAGCTCGACCATCATCACTCAACTAGAAGCAGCACGGCAAGTCAGTAGCCAACCGGCCACTCCTATCGGCGTAAGCGTCATATTATCTACGGAGGGTGGAATTACTGAGCACGACGCCCGTAGTTGACGACCCGTAGCGCACATATGTCGACCGAGCGACCCTCGATCACCCCTACCGTCGAACCGTGGCCCCAGCCTCAACGACGACGGTTACCCCAACAACATCGCAAGGTGATGACTACCACATTAACACATAGCTATGGGAACCTAACATTGCCCTATACCTCGAGCCACCCCTCCCCCCCCCCCCCCCCCCCCCCCCCCCCCCCCCCCTCGGCATCTGAACGGCACACAAATCTGGATATTTACGTGCGACAACTACCGCCATCTCTCCGCCCGCCAGCACAACGCCACGCTCGAAGAATACCGCGCCACATCATGTCACGCTGCCTACGCCGCCTTCGCTAACACGACGAGCATATCAACTCTGAAGAAAATCCGAATTACCCAAAGGACTCAACAGAACTCCAAGCCGCGATCGGCAACATGTGTTAGAGCAACCACACCCACAGCGCGCTCGAGGAGGCCGCCCGTGTGCGGGTATACCACATCCGACACACCAAAGCCGGAGGGGAGACGAGCGATTCGGACCGCATCTTCGCGGAACTTGCCTACGAGCGTTTCCTCAAACCGCAACCGGACGTTGCCTCCTCTGAGTACGACAGCCTACACCACGCCTTATCGACAAGACTCTCGAGTGCTCCCCACTCGCCAACGCCAAGGCAGCCGTTGGAGCTACCTTCGCACGCAAGACACCGGGCATGCCTACCCCCGACCGTCTTGACCCGACCCCAAGACCCTAGCCTAAGCCCAAGACACCACCGAGAGACATTATCGACACCAAAGACCCGAAGCCCAAGAACCCCAACAAGAACGTATGATGGTGTGACTCGCCGCGCCACGTCATGCAAATGCCGTTCGAGTTACACGCGTCACCGCGTGTGGAACAAAGCGTCAGAGTGGAAACGATTAGGGGCGAGCGAGCAAGCTCCAGGCTGAACTCGTCACGAGGTCTGCATACCTGTTGCGAGACATGGTTTTTGTGATAATCAAGTTGCTACACAGCAATGTTGGTCAAGTAGCATCGTGATAGTACGGCTGTGACTCAGCACTATGAGATGATAAGCCAATCAACAATAGAGAGGATTAGGTTGCTGATGGTGGCAAGTTGCTGAGCGTTAGATATCATCTAAAGGCTCAGAATATATGTTGGCGTGTGCTCACCACAAGGTGAGTGCGTGTCCTGTGATAGGCAAGTGCTAGGCACTTGCTGAGGGTGAGATGACATGCAGTGTCACTCACCGAGTGTAAGCATTCCTTATTGCCCCCTCAACTTTGACAGGTTATGGGCCCTCTAGCTGCTAGTTGTTGGAGTAATTTGTCTTGACTGGAACCTAGAGCTTGCTTCTCGAAGAGTGGTAGACCTTTGTGGTGTCGCACGATACGTGAGGTGCGGCTGGCTCACAAAGTGGCTGGCTCTTGCTTGAAATTGAAATTGTTCACAACATGTCCCGGCAAACTGGACCGAGTGTCGTCTCACGGGCCACTCTACTTCGCCATACATGACTTATTAGCAAGTTGGGCCCGGGTCTCTCCGACCAGGTTCATTTCTTATCGGCACACCTATCTGCAATGTGTGTCTCGACGTTCCTCGGGAGTTATATAACTGTAAGCAACCTCAGTAATTGCCACAGTCCCCCCACCTAAGCAGTAACAGCGTAATAATTTTGTAATCAAGAAAAACAGATCTAAAAATAAATCTACTTGTCTAGAAATGCAAAACTAAACTGCTGCTCGACCTTCACGATGCACGGCCCGCTCCCGCCGAACCGGGGTGTCGACCGGCCTAGGCCGGTCGGCGTTCGGGAGGGACGACGGGCCAGCCTAATCTAGCTCCCGCGTGACTTCGGTCTTGCCGAAGGAAGGAGGGGAAAGGCTGGCAAAAAACCCCTCCTCGCGCGGTCGCTCGTCGATCCCGCCGCTCCATCCCGTAAACCCCGCCCCAAGGTCTTGCCGCGTCCACCGACGCGGCGGTCCTCCGTGTCGAGGTCCCCCATCACCTCGAGGGCAGGTGGGGGGGACCGAGACACACAGACATAGAAAAAACTAGCGCTCCTGCCTCCGCGCCTGAATTTTCCCCGCCCATTTGCTCGGTTTTTTCTCTGTCTGGTACCCGGGTACCTGTCGGTTTTCCGGCCTGTGGCCGTACCCTCCCCCCTCTGATCGCGCGTCCACCGAGCAGCCTTTTCTTGAGCGATGGCCTCCGCGCTCACCCGGGCCCACGCTCAAGGACTCCTAGGAGTATGAAGGTCTGTCGGGGTAGTGGGTGTCGAAGAGGGGGGGGGGGGCAGGTCACCGTGGCCGGATCCGGCGGGCCGCGGGCGCCCGGAATTAAGCAAAAACCCTCCGTGCCGGGTTTTCCGGCGGCGCCGACCCAAAGGGTCGTCGCCGCCAGATCGTGTCGCTCCTCCCATCGCGACTGTCCTCCTTGCCGTCCCAGCTGACTCCTCCCCCCGGGAGATGACGCTGGACGACGTAGCGGCGCGCTAGTGAGCGCCCTACCCTGGTGCTGCTCCCCGACTAGCTCGACGCCGGGTACGGACATTGTTTTAGTTTCCGAAAAAGCCCTCCGTACAGAGCTTTTCGGCGGCGGCTGATCCTGAGGATCGCCGCCGCCTCATGTAGCCGCTCCTCCGCCTGCGACTAGCCACCGTCCTGTGCCATGTCTTGCCTCACCCCTCGGCAAGGTTCGACCGGCACAGGGCTGGTCGATAGCTAGCGAGCGCCCTTTCCTGGCGCTGCTTCCCGGCTGGCCACCACTAGCTCCAACACCCGCCTCCCACCGCTGATCCGGCCGTACCCTCCTCGCCATCAAACGCTGCCGCAGTACAGGTCCCACTCCTAAAAGTAAGGCTGTATCTAGGAGTATATGTGCGCGAAAAAACATATCGGACGGGCCGAGCGGGAGATCTTGGCGCCGGTAGTGCACAGAAATTATTTTTTTCAAAAGCCCTTTGTACAGGGCTTTCCCGACAGCTGCTGATCCCACGGATCGAGCTGTCGGCCCTCTTAGCCCCCTACCGTGCCAGGCCTGGCACGGCTACGGGGTTTCCAGCGCCCACCACGGGGAGGTGAGGGGATGCCGACGGGCCTGCGAGCGCACCCCCCTCCGGGGCCGCCGCCGCTGCGCCGCCGGCGGGCGCCGGCTCTTGCTTGTGTTTGTAGCTTTACTTCGATACCCGGCTGGTAGCGACTTGTTTGTGTCGCTTTTCTCGTGAAAGCCGATACTGGTCCGGCTGAATTTTTGGAAAGGCATCTTACCACAAGTGTACTAGCACTCCTGTACGACGTCACTTGACCGACCTTCTGAGACTCGTTTCTGATTGCCTTGGCTGTATAGACTCCGGGAGTACAATTGCGTCTTCGGTCAGCCCTTTGTCGTCTCCTTTTCTGAGCCGTGTTGCCCGCCTCTTCACCGGTACTTGGTGCTTTTCTTGTTGGCAGTTTTCCTGATTTTCTGGTGCTCTTGCGAGCGCATCCGACGTACCTGATATGGACTCCGTGAAACTACCCAAGTTCAGTGGGGAGAGACGAGATTTTGACGTGTGGAAGAAACGTTTTCGTGCATTTGGCTTGATGCAAAAGTGGGCTCCGGCTTTGTCGTCGGATGGTGCCGCTTCCTCTCAACAACAAGTCGACATGTACTCCACATTGATTCTTGCGCTGCCGGAGGACGACCTTTCTATTATCGAGAATGTTAGCGAGGATGACAAGACCTGCGGCCACACTGCATGGACTGCGTTAGTCAATCATTATGA
The DNA here is from genome assembly GCA_026401115.1 of Tetraselmis chui. NCBI lineage: Eukaryota > Viridiplantae > Chlorophyta > Chlorodendrophyceae > Chlorodendrales > Chlorodendraceae > Tetraselmis > Tetraselmis chui. Next base: position 92,276 of record JAPMLY010000157.1, on the reverse strand, counting down.
GGACGATGGTATTTACCGGTGTACGGAGCTATTGCAGGACTTGGAGACGCCGCAAGCGGACGGCGAGAGCGGCATTCAATATCTGAACCGGTTAGTTCGACTGCAACGACAGCTTGCCCGAGTTGGGGACGTCGTCCACGACCGGCGTATCATCATGTACTTGGTGAAGGGCCTGCGCAGCGAATACCACTCCATCACCGACACGTGGGACGTACACGACCTCAGCATGGATACCGTCAAGCGTGATCTTCGTCAAAAGGGCATGCGCATCGAGAGTCGTGCGCAATCACATTCAACGGAGCCCCCAACGCCTACGGCTTTTGCAGCGTCTCATGATGACTCAACGACTGAACTTTTGAAGCGGCAAGTCTCCGAGCTCCAAGACCAACTGAAATCTCTTCAAGGAGCTGCGACTACTCGTCGTACCTCATATGGCAGAGGCGGAGCGATAATTTTTCGTGGTGTTTGCTATGGCTGTGGTAAGAAGGGCCATCGCAGGTCCGAGTGCCCCGTCAACAACACCGGAGGTAACTCTGCGCAAATGGACTCCCCGGTTGCTTTTCCGGCGGTCATGGACGTGACAACCACCCCTGCGAGGCCATTCTCCGAGGCTCGACACATGTTCGAGCGCGATGGGGAAACGTGGATGTGGTTGGCCGACAGCGGCGCCAGCCATCACATGACTAGTGTGCGCCGTGACTTCTGTGAGTATCGAGCGCTCACCGACCGGCTTTGGGTGAAGGGTATCAGCGCCCGCGCTGTTGGAGTGGGCTCGGTCCGAATCATTGTGAAGGCTGAAGATGGAGAGGAGATTCCTGCCACGCTAAAGAATGTGCTCCACGTTCCTGAGCTATCCCGTCGTGCGTCGTGGTCTTACCATCGACTTTTCAGCCTCACCCAAGCTCGGCGACAAGGTCATTCTGTGGTGTTAGCTGATCCCGTGGACCACCTTCGTCTTCATGCCGGTCATGGTGGTGGCGTGGTGGTTCCGTTGGAGCGCGCGCATTTATTGGTGTGGTTGCCGGCGCGGGTTGCTTCGTTGAATCCTACCGCTTCGGTCGCCACTGCGCCATCGGAAAAACGGTTGTGGCATTCCCGACTCGGTCACCTTGGCGAGTCGCAATTGGACGGGCTCTTGGCCACTCAGGTGGAGGGTGTGGCGTTTTCTGCGTCGGAGAAGTTGGGCTTCTAAGAGACGTGTGCTGTGTGTAAGTCGCACGTCCGCCGTATCTCTCGTGAGCCGGCTGACCGGAACGTTGGTGTCTTTGAGGTCCTCGGCTTAGACTTCTGCGGTCCTATGAGTGTTCCATCCTTGGGAGGACGGCGGTACAGCTTGTGTGCGGTTGATTTCCGGAGCCGTTTCATGCTGCATGATGCGGTCCGCTCCAAGGACGAGGCTCCCGCCTCGTTCCGTCGCATGTTGACTACCATCCGTTCTCTGGGGCACACGGTTCGTCGTCTTCGGGTGGACAATGACACGGTGTTCTTAGGTGCTGCCTTCCGAAACCTCTTGGATGAGTTCAACATCGCTGTGGAGATCACTGCCCCTTACGCGCATTGGCAACATGGCCGTATTAAACGGCAGTGGGGGACATTGGTCCCGATGGCGCAGTCAATGATCCGGCAAGCCGCGCTGCCAAAATCGTATTGGGCTTTAGCGATGGCCGCTGCGGTGCATGTCCGCAATCGTGTGCATAGTAGCGGAGCCGGCGGTGTACCTTTCACCTTGGCGACCGGTAGACGAGCTGATTTGAGCTCCATGCGGGTCTTCGGCTGTCCGGCCTATGTCCACGTTGACAAGTCTCAACGCCGCAAACTTGACGATCGCGCGTGGAAGGGTGTCTTTGTGGGCTATGCTTCCGAATCACCTGCGTGGTTGGTGTACAATCCTGCTACTCGTCGGGTGGTGAGCAGCCGCAACGTGGTGTTCGATGAGGCTGCAGTCCTCTCCATGGGGGAGAGCAATGCGGAGCAACGCAATGATGATGAAGAGGACAGCATCCCGCGCACCATGTGTAGCGAAGAACCGGATACACCTTCGGGGGAGTCGCCGCTACGGGAGTCGCGGCAGCATTCCGGGTCGACGGAAGAGGAACGGGACATGCATTCGGGGGAGACTCCACGGCCAAGGTATAATCTTCGATCCACTGCTGCACCACAGCAATGCGTACCCAGTCCAAGGTATAATCTCCGTTCAGCGGGCGCTTCGGGAGATGGATGGACTGCGGGAAGTGCCGCAGCTATTAAGTCAGCCAGCAGCCCGACCGTTCAAGAGCCGGTGTCATACAAGCAAGCGCTGAGGAGTCCCCAATCGGGGGAGTGGGAGGCAGCTATCAAGAGCGAGTACGACTCACTTGTATCTCGGAAAACCTGGACATTGGTCCCTTGTCCTGCCGGTCGCAAACTCGTAGATTCCAAGTGGGTGTTCAAGCTGAAGCGCGATGCCAATGGACAGATTGCAAGGTACAAAGCAAGACTTGTGGCTCGCGGGTTTACTCAGGAGAAGGGTGTGGACTACCACGAGACCTTCGCTCCCACAGTGAGGGTGATTTCTATTCGAACGTTGCTCGCGCTTGCTGCTTATAATGATTGGGAGGTGGAGCAGCTTGATGTGGTGACGGCATTTTTGGAGGCCGATATCGAGGAGGAAATCTACATGAGGCAGCCGGAAGGATTCCGTCACTTCGACATCAATGGAGAGGAGCGAGTGTGCTTGTTGAAGAAATCATTGTATGGCCTCAAGCAAGCTCCAAGGAACTGGAATAAGACCATCACAGCATGGCTAGAGGAGTATGGCTTTACCCAATCCAAGGTGGATCCCGGCATTTACGTCTTTATCAAGGAGGGTGAGCTTTATGTCTTGGCGTTGTACGTGGACGACAGCATCATCATCGGACCAGCGGGTAGCTTCATCGTTGGGTTCAAGTCGGCTTTCGGCGAAAGGTTCAACGTGCAAGACCTCGGTCCAGTGTCTTGGTTGCTTGGCATGACAGTCGAGCGTGATCGTGGCAGCCGCACCATCAGGATTGGACAACAGCAATACGTCTTAGATATGTTGGAGCGCTTCAACATGATGGGCTGCAAGCCAGTGGGCTCACCTATGGCGGTCGATGCTTTGAGCAATTGTGTGGAGACGACGACATCAAGGTTGCCTCCCGGTCTAGTGCCGTACCAAAGCTTGATCGGTAGCTTGTTGTATGCTTTCGTAAGCACACGGCCCGACATCACCATGGCTGTTAGCCACCTTAGTAGGTACATGTCCGACCCCTCTCAGTCACATTGGGAGCAAGCCAAGAGGGTGCTTCGCTACCTCAAGGGGACCGCAGAGTCGGTGTTGATGTACGGTGGCGCACCCTCATCAAAGGTGGTAGGATGGTCAGATTCTGACTACGCGAGTGATATTGGCGAGCGGCGCTCTCGCACGGGGTATGTGTTCATGCTCAACGGTGCAGCGGTGAGTTGGAAAAGCCAGCGGCAACAAACTGTGGCGTTGTCGACAGCGGAGGCAGAGTATATGGCGCTGACTGCGGCCACTCAGGAGGCGATGTTTTTGAAGCAACTACTCCACGAGTTTCACCAAGACTCCGGGTCTCCCATCACAATTCACGAGGACAATCAGAGTTGTATTGCACTCAGCAAGAATAGCATGACGACCGGACGCAGCAAGCACATGGACGTGAGGTACCACTTCTGTCGGGAGAAGGTGGAGAGCGGAGACATCGAGGTGCAATATTGTGCGACGGAGAACATGCTTGCTGATGTGCTTACCAAGCCATTAGTGAGTGCAAGGCATAGCAAGTTGTGCAATGCCATCATGGGATTGCCTGCGTAACAAGGGGGAGTGTTGCGAGACATGGTTTTGTGTGATAATCAAGTTGCTACACAGCAATGTTGGTCAAGTAGCATCGTGATAGTACGGCTGTGACTCAGCACTATGAGATGATAAGCCAATCAACAATAGAGAGGATTAGGTTGCTGATGGTGGCAAGTTGCTGAGCGTTAGATATCATCTAAAGGCTCAGAATATATGTTGGCGTGTGCTCACCACAAGGTGAGTGCGTGTCCTGTGATAGGCAAGTGCTAGGCACTTGCTGAGGGTGAGATGACATGCAGTGTCACTCACCGAGTGTAAGCATTCCTTATTGCCCCCTCCACTTTGACAATACCTTTCATCGTTGGCCGCCCGTCCCCACCCTTTAATAACGGCATGCCCATGCTCGACGCAACACATTAGCTGCTCGACTTCATGGACACCGAGCTGCCAAGATTCCCGAAGTCAAGCGTATGGGAGCCTTAAAAACGCAGCATGTGGGTATCCAGAATGTTTTACTTCCAAAACCGGGCGTAAAAAACTGGATGCTCATCATCGACCTACGCCCCGTGATCAAGTATTGCAAGGAGCACAAACATCTCAAGACCCTTACGCGCGCCGACGACTGATGGTCTTCTTCAACGTCACCGACGACTACTACACGCTAGGCATACGGGGGGAGAGTAGAGACTTCTTAACAGTAAGTTATCGCGGGACGGTTTACCGACTAGCCGATCTACCGATGGACTAGAAGTGGAGTAGCTACTGTTTTTGCCGTCTCGCCAAAATTTTTATGAGACACCTCCGAGAACACCTTTCCAGCCCCATCGAGCACACCCCCCGCATGTCTACAAATCAGCAGCCCAAGCTAGTACGACCCTGCCGGCGCTACATGCGCAACTCAAGATGAAGAGGCGCCCCATTTACTCATGTACATCAACGACTTCTTATTTCTCGCCAATGACATAGACGCAGCCCTACATCTCCGCGACCGCGTGACGGCCATACTTGACCGCCTTGGCCCGAGACGCAACCCCAAGAATGGTCCGTGGGAGTCTGCACAGATCTGCGAGCGAGCGAGCACTTCGGCCTCGAGATCGACACCACCATCTCTACCATCCGAGTCCCGACTTTGAAACTACACTTCATCGCGACCCTTTCCCGCACCCTACTTGTCATGAGAATTTGTCTAGAGCATGGGCCCAAGATGCCGCTCGTCGTGCTAGAGGGCGAGTGGTCACTATTTCCACGCTCAACACGAGACACCCGATGGCTGCCAGCCCGACAGCTAGCGGTACTCGCCGGAAACGCGAGTACCTCTACCTCGTCATCCCGGTAACACACTTGTACCTCAGCGAGTTGCACGACGTACTAGCTACAACAAGAGGATGGGGAGGACGGGTAAGACTTACCTACCAACCGAAACGCGACCTCCAGTGGTGGGCATATGCCCCCTCCACCAGAAACGGCCGTTCCATCTTCTACCCACTCGAGACCGCCTACATCCACTGCGACAGCTCATGTCACGGCTAGGGAGCGGTGTTGAACGGGCAATTGGAGGCGCGAGGTTTGTGTTCTCATGTTGTTGTAAGTAATACCGTATACGTATTAGTTGCAGATAGCTACTGTAAGCTAATCTAGATATGATTAGTACATGTCTAGATCGGATATACCGATAAACTGTTTGACTCGGTACAGAGTTGTCGCTAGGCTACAGCTCTCTCACTTCTGTTGTCCCGACACCACGCTTGTAGGCTGGTTGTCGCCGTAACTGTTCCGTTTGCGGGACTGTGAATGTAACTACGTTTGCGTACGTTATCTTCCACACTAACTGTGTTTGCATGGTTCAATAGGTTATGGGCCCCCGCCTCACGTCACTCACGCGCGACAACCTGGTTCGGCGAGCTGCGATCGACAGCTCTCCCGCATAAGGCAAGTTTCTTTAGACTCCTAGTACTTTCAACCTGTAGTCGGCGGTATCGCCAGTATAAACTGCGATTTTAAAACCCGCCACCACCCCTCTTAAGTCAGCCACCCGACGGAGATAGCCAGCCACCCACACCGACGCACTCGTCGTGTGTGGATAGGGTGCACACAGGTCCAAGCTGGAGAACGGGGGGGTGCACTGTCGGGTGAATACGCATCCACAGGTTGCACGCCAGCCGTAGCTTGCCTTTTTTATTTTTATATTATCTTAGCGACTCGGCCACCAGCGCAGCGCTCCACCTGTCATGGCCTTGGCCTCGACTTGTGCCCCACACTGGGTGGAGGATACAGAGAAGGTGCTCTGAGACACCCCGGGGCTACATGCCGAGGGGTCGGCGGGCATCAGGCCGTCTCTTTGCATACCGCTGTTAGGCACGAGTCCGGCTAGCGGTTTTTACCGCTGCCTGCTTTTTATCTAGCTCTTTCTTTTTCGCCCTCTGTCGAAATGGCGCAGAAAACCCCGCCTGTTTCACCTGCTGATTCCCCTGACCCAGGCTCTCAGCAGAGCACTGTCGATCACCCCCCGGACACTCTCGCACTGCTCGTTGCGCAAGTGGCGCACTTAACAGCTCGTCTCGACTCGCAGTCGGCCGAGGGTGCTGTTGATGCTGCGGGTGCTAATCCGCACCCCCCTGTAGCTAAGCGCCGCCACGATGCTCACATCGAACCCGTCCGGGACAGCCACGACGGCCACACCCTACACCTGCTTGACCATCCCCACCGTGGTTTCGTACCCCCGGACGCAGAAACAGTCTTTGCTGCTGCTACTCCTGCAGCTCCTGTTGGCGACCCCACAGTCGCACAGCGCCGTCACGATGCGCCCCGCGAGCCCTCGCGTGCCGACGCGCACCACGACCCCTCGCGTCACGCCATCCGGGTTGATCACCTCCCACCACCTCCCCCCTTCCCCCCCGCCGGATATTCCCTTCAACACCCCGGCCCTCATATCCCGGAGGCGCCCTCTCACCTCGTCCCCCCCTACCGTGACCACCCGCACTCGTACGGCCCGCCGCGTCCCATGGCCGGCCGCTCTCCCTTTCCCGGTGGCCCACCTCCTCCCTTTCATGGCCGGCACTCTCGCCCAGTCCAACATGGCGACCCCGCCACCCGTGGTCGTCGTCGCCTCACTATTGACCCGGTGGTCATCAACCGGGCGGCACACGAAGCCCCCGGCTTCGACAAGGACGCCCTCAACCGGTCCATGAAGATGTCGGTCCCCGTCATGTGCCCGAACACGGACTTTAAGCAATGGAAGAGGACCTTCCTTAATTTCCTCTCCATCAAGGCCGCATACCTCATTCCACAGCTGGCCATCCGCGACTCCGGCGTCTGTCTCGACGAACAAGCGCAACACTACGCCTACACGCTGCTTCTCCATGCAGCCAGCGCGAATCAGCGCGCTGACCAAGCGATGAAATGCGTTTCTCCAGCACGCCCTGACTGCGCCGCTGCCGCGTGGGACATCCTGTGTGAACGCCTCGATTGTCGGTCTTTTGCTCGCTCCTTGTCCCTCCTGGACAACCTGACGGTCATACAGCGCCCTGGTCAGTCACTCAGTGACTATGTCCACTACATGCGCCAGACCTTTGACGACTACAATGACACATGCCAATTGGTTGATGGCTCCGTTGCCATCCACCCCCACCACCTCGGTCTCCTCATGCTGCGCGGTATCTCCAGCAACGGCCCACACGGTCAGGCGAAGCAATGCGTCATCAACGCCTTTGACACGGACTACATCATGTCGGCTGATGAAGTGATGGCCAGCATTCTCCACCTTGCGCACAACATGGACGACGACCCTGCTCCGGACACACCCGCTCTAGCCATATCACCCCCTCCCATCTCCGCGTTCGTCCCTGCGGGCCGCGGCTCGCACAACGGTCGAGGCCCACCACACCGTAACCCTCGCGGCCATCGACCCAACAAGTGTGGCGTTTGTGGCAGCCTCAACCATCTCATGTCAGCCTGCACTACCACGGATGACGCTATCCTTAAGTGGAATCTCGCCAAGCGTAGGCTGACAGTCCAGAAGTACGGCGCCGCCGACGGCACCCCCTCTGCTCACGCTGCGCTGCTAAGCGACGTCCCTGCCGACGACGCCCCCGCCGATGACACCGACTGCCTACCCACCCTCGAGGACTGCGCTGATGACTACGCTGACGACGAGGTGAGTGTCCCATTCAGCTCTGTGGCATTCTCCTCTTCCCTCGCCCCGGGTCGTAACCTGTCCAAGTTTTGGGTCGTTGATTCCGCCGGCTCGATTAACCTCACTGCGTTCCGAGATGACTTCGTGAAATTCACGCCCCCCTCCGCTCCCTCTCGCGTGGGCGGTGTCGGCGTTGACGTTAAGGGCAGTGGCTCAGTGCGGATTTCTGTCAGACTTGCCTTTGGCCAGCTCATTCACCGCATTGGTTTGCTTTTGGTACCCACAGGCATGGGTGTGCTAGAACCGTCCGGAAACGGTCTCTACCTCCTTCTTCACCAGCCAAACCTCCCTTCAAGCCCATCCGCACCGGCGGCACTTGACCCCTCCCCTCAGGTTGCCCTTACTGCCCAGTGTGATCCCGTCCTATGGCACCGTCGATATGGCCACCTCAACATGCAAAGCCTTCAGGCCCAACATAATCACGGTGTCCCGACTAGCCCTGTGTTAACTAGCGCTGTAACCAAAGTTTCTTGCGACTCTTGCTTACTTCACAAAGCCACAGCTGCACCACGCAACACAACCGCTTGCGCGAAGCCATCCCACCCCCTCCTCAACTTGTCCGCAGACCTCTGGGGCCCGGTCAATGTCCCCACATGGCCTCCGTTACTGCTTGCTCGTCATCGACCACCACACCAACTACATGTGGGTGCGGTTCCTTAAGTCTAAAGACGACGCATGTTCGGAATTGGAAACCATCCTCTTGGACATCAAACACTTGCATGCCCGCCATCACTCCCAGACGGGCGCGTTCGCACCGGTCCTCAAATTTGACTCCGACTCTGTGTTTGAAGCTGCTGTCACTCGCCGAATGTGCGCACACCTCGGCGTCGGGGTACAGTTCTATGCCCCATACGCCCACCACATGCTCGGCAAGGCCGAACGTCCCTGGCGCACTATCCGGGACAATGCATCGGCGATGCTCCACAACATGGCCGTTCCCAACTCCATGTGGTCGTGTGCTGTCAGCACTGTTGTGTACCTTCGCAACCGCACGTACAATCGCTCGGTCGGACCTCATGGGGGCGTCCCCCTCACACTCCTTACGTCGTCGGTGCCCAACGCCTCCAAGTTCCGCGTCTTCGGCTGCGCCGTTTTCGCCAAGGTCCCCGACAAACAACGTCGGAAACTCAGTGAAAAAGCATTTCGCGGCGTCATGGTGGGCTATCCCCCTGACGCACCCGGGTATCGTGTCTACAATCCGGAAACGCGTCGTATCACCACCTCCGTACATGTTGTCTTTCAGGAAGACACCCCAGGCTTCGACACTCAACCCTCCGTCGACTCGGCCATCACCGACTCTTCGGACGACGTACCCGCAGACTCACCCATGTCCCACCCCATTGACCTCACATTACCCACACCCCTACCCCCCCCCGGCAGCCTCTCGCCATGCTCGGCTCCGCTCCCACCCCATTCGCTACGGCGATATGGTTGCCCACTTGTCCGACTACCCACCAACCCTCGTAACGGCGTGTTGTGATCCTGAACAAGGATAAGCTCAAGATGACATCTTTGAGCACCCTCACATCCCCGACCTTGTCATTGGTCCCCCACACACACCTGCCGGCACGTCCCCTACTGCCATCGCCCTCCTCTCCGCCCGAGAGTGTGTGGAACCAAAATCCTACCGGGCTGCACTGGACAGCGCCCAAGCCCCCCAATGGCAAGCCGCTATGCAACAGGAGTATTCCTCCCTCATCAGCAACGGCACGTGGGACCTTGTGGACCTCCCCCCCGGCCGCATGGTCGTTAACAACATGTGGATCTTCAAAGTCAAGTCGGATACAGCCGGCGACGTCTCCCGCTTCAAAGCGCGGTTCGTCGCCAAGGGGTGCAGTCAACGCGCTGGACTGGACTACATGGAGACCTTCTCCCCGGTCATCCGCATGGCCAGCCTGCGTCTCTTCCTAACTATCGCAGCCGCCCGCGACCTTGAACTCCGCCAGCTTGACATCGACATTGCGTTTCTCTACGCCCCCATCCGGGAGGATGTGTACATCCGCCAGCCCCTCGGCTTCACCGATGGAACGTCCAAGGTTTGCCACCTCAAGCGTTGCCTCTACGGCCTTAAGCAATCCCCCCGCGAGTTCAACATGCTACTACGTGCGTGGCTCGTCGACCATGGATGGCAACAATGCGTCTCCGACCCGTGCATCTACATCTTTCGCACCGGCCACGTCTTCGCCATGATCGCCATGTACGTCGATGACATTCCCGCGGCCTGCAATGATGCCACCTGGCTCGCATCGTTCAAAGCCCAACTCGGAGCACGGTTCAGGATCAAGGACCTAGGCGATCTCTCCCAACTTCTCGGCATGCACATTAGCCGCGATCGCTCCACGCGCACAATCTCGCTGGACCAGTCCAAGTACCTGCGCGACATCCTCGCCAAGTACGGCATGTCCGACTCTAAGCCGTCGTCCCTTCCGATGGACCCGGGCTTCCTCGCCGGCCTTGCACACTTGAACTCGCCCTCTCTCACAGGAGTAGCCAAGGACGTCTACCCTAGCCTCATGGGCAGCCTCCAGTACGCCGCCGTTTGTACACGCCCCGATGTCTCCACGGCGTTGAGCATCCTCGGCTCTGCCCAAGCCTCGCCCACCGAGGCACACTTGCAGGCTCTGAAAAAGGTCCTCCGCTACCTCCATGGCACCATCGACATGCGCCTGACGTTGGGGGGGGGCCTGGACCACAGCCTCCAACTCACAAGCTTTGCCGACGCTGATTGGGCCAACAACAGCAGCACCCGCAAGTCTCGCTCCGGCTATCTCTTCACCCTCGGACGCGGGCCAGTCAGTTACAAGTCCAAACAACAGACTTGTGTGGCTCAATCCACGTGTGAAGCCGAGTACTACTCTGCGGCCGACGGCATCAAGGAGGGACTCCACCTCCGACAACTCTTGGGGGAAATCTTCAACTCCCCCATCACCGAAACCACCACCATCTGGGAGGACAACCAAAGCGCCATTGCATACTCCCAGAATGCCTTGGTCAGCGAGAAGACTAAGCACATCGGTCTGAAGTGGCACTTCCTCAAAGACCACGTGGAGCAGGGAACCATCAAGTTGAGGTACCTCCCCACTGACCAGATGGTGGCTGACATGCTCACCAAACCCCTCCCGGGACCTACACTAGCAAGACACCGAAGTGCGATCCTTGGAGGACAAGACCCAATGCAACGCTTCATCCCGTAGCTACCTTCATGGGGGGTGTTGTAAGTAATACCGTATACGTATTAGTTGCAGATAGCTACTGTAAGCTACTCTAGATATGATTAGTACATGTCTAGATCGGACATAACGATAAACTGTTTGACTCGGTACAGAGCTGTCGCTAGGCTACAGCTCTCTCACTTCTGTTGTCCCGACACCACGCATGTAGGCTGGTTGTCGCCGTAACTGTTCCGTTTGCGGGACTGTGACTGTAACTACGTTTGCGTACGTTATCTTCCACACTAACTGTGTTTGCATGGTTCAATACATGTAGATCAACAACATCGCATAAATTGGAAGAAATGGAAGGTTGTTCGACTCGCAGTCATCTCGTTCAGAACTCTACTGCTCGGACGAAAAGTATTGAGGGTAATCAAGCAGTGGTGATTACACTCAATCACATCACGACCCGATCGCCATACATGATCAATGAACTCCGAAAACTTTGGGAGCTCATCGACACCAGCAACATAAGCATTCGCGCGCTACATTCAATCCGCGGCGAACGTGTTGGCCGACAAGCTCATCCGAGAAAAATAAGCAAGGACGATTGGCATCTCAACCCCCGCATCTTCGCTTACTTGAACTCGCTGTGCGGCATTCACTCCATCGACAGGTTTGCCACACAAGGCAACTCGCAGCTTCCACGCTACAATTCCCGCTAGCGAGACCCAACCTCCGAAGACGTGGACTGCCTCAATATACCCGATAAGCTCTAGACCTCGGAGACCAAGTGCAACCCACATTGGTCATGTCTTCCCGACCTCGTCCAAAAAGTACGCCAATATGGCGCCGCGGCAACTGTCACCACGCCATACTGGCGTGCCAAACACTGGTACAAGCTACTACGCGAGTTAGGCGACGAGCAAATCATGTACCCTCTTTGTGAGACTTACTCTTTTCGTGCAAGCACGGAGCGCACGAGGGCGTAGGACCGCCCGGCTTGAGCGTCACGGCCTTCCACGTGCCACACCGTCTTGGCCCTACCGGACACGGGGAACGGTAAAGCTAGCCCGACGAGCCGAACTTCCGCACCCCGTCCCTACCGCGTCCGGACAACAGCGGACAATAATAACCCCGTTGCGACGGTTAAGTACCGACTCATCGAGCCTTCGGCCCACGCACCTTGGCACGCCTCGGTGCGCAACCAAGTCGAAGCACTCGTCGGAGCGGACGACCGGGGCGGCCTTGAACTTCCTCACCGGCTCCCTCGCCCCCACCACCTACAACAGCTACGGCACCGGAATGCGCCGTTTCGTCACTGTTTCTTGCGACGAAGAGGGCATCACCCCGCTACAGGCTACCGCGGCCGATATGCTATGGTTCATTGCATGGCTCACCCGATCAGGACACTCGCGGCCAACAGCCTCCAACCTTGTTTCTCAATGATCAACGTTCTTTTCGGAAACATTTTGAGGAGCCGGTGGCGTTGGGGCTAAAAAAAATGAAAATTATAATTGAGTACGACATTAACCGGGACAATTGTCCGGTCTTATATCTAAGGGCCCACAAAGAGTTGCCATTTCTGTCTCATGATCAGGGTTCAAGGCCGGATGCCCTATTCCTAGATACTCCTCGTGACTACATATCGCAACCTCGACAATATTATTTTGAGGATCTACACTCTTCCCATAAAGTCCGTTACTAGCGGCACGCATTTAATTACCCACCACGCACAGCCGCGATGGCCATGCAATTTGATTGGGGGGTAGAGTAATGACTTTCGAACAACACACCACGGCGCGTTGTTCACTGACGTGAGCACCTCTATCGGCACGCTCCGATTATTGTGGGCACACACGTTGGATTTGCGGCCGAAATTTTACAGGCCGAAATTTGTGGATGTGCAAGTTATGCACGCCTCTATGCGTGGCTCGGTGCACGTAATGTCGCGATAAGCCGGGAGAATACTCGACATTGGGCTTTCATCATGTTTGCACAATTGCACGAGTATCCGCCGAGTGTGTTACGCCCGGCCGCCTACAGAGCGGCAATACCGGGAATGGCATATCGTGTGCACTAGGTTTTCTTGCCAAGTGCCCGAAAATACAGCCAAGGAGCACGGGCTGGGGACCTATTGGGCTTGGGGGACGGTTGACTTGGAGTGTAAACACCCTAGCGCGCGGATCGCTGGCCTTTCAAGCTTTCGCATCGCCGGGCGTGAAACATGGCGGGGAGCTTTCAAAGTACCCTAGCACGGGCCTTGGTTTGGCATGCGGCAAATGGCACGGCACCATGCCAACATGGGGGATGAAATGGGTGACGCCGTGAATAAACGAAATATAGAGCGCTGATTGTTGAGCGTATTGGCGGAGCGGGTGTGCGGATACCACCTGTCCAAGGGTTGCTAGCCCCGCGCGAATGTGGCAGATTTTGAAACCCTAAAAACTTTAGTTGGCTGTACGAGGGGCTGGATGGCATCGGACGGCGGATTTGACGCGAAAACCGGCCGGTAGGCATACATTAAGTTGAACACTTATATTTATTTGGGGGAAGGGCTTCCATTTGCAACTTAGTTTGCTCGAATCGGACACCGTACGGCAAAGTTAGGCTTTTTTGAGCCTCCCAAGCTGTGGATTTCCGGCCCCTAACCCACCCACGTCAAGCATCTTAACGGCACATGCCATCACACCCACGTGCTCCCATGTTTACGGACAGCATGCTGGGATCATAAAATCCGCGTGTTGTGTCGCCGATTTCGGGAGTTTTCACGAGCCAAAGTGTGGAAAATCCGAATTCCGGGGCGCCCGAAGCAGGGTATGCCCCGAAATCGGGGTTGACCCGCAAACCCTAATACGTCAGTTCGTAGCCGTGACGGGCCCCATTTGTGCCCCGCTTCCCCCTTTACTTCACCGTCAGCACAAGTTTCGGTCCGCCTTTTCAACGAGCTAAAGTACAGTTAAACCCTAGAAACCCTACATGATAAACACTCGCCCTACGCGAAAGGCCCTATTTCACTAGTACCGGACTTTATGGGAAGAGTGTGGGCGATTTCTTAACCACCTCGAATTCCCTAGTATTGGTCGGGGATGAAGCAACGATAATATGGGCGTCCACGTGTGAGTAGAGAATTTTGGTTGGAGGTGGGATGTCGCCCAATTGCGCACACCACGCCGGACCTCAACAGCGTCGCGGCTCCAAAACCAGTATGGGGCCTACACCAACCACTCACGCGTGGCGACTGCAACTTGTGTGGGACTTCAAACACGTGGGAAACTTCACCAAAGTAGCCCGGCAGCACGGCACAAGCGCGTCGGTGGTTCGCAAATGGGTGCGTATTTACGAGGGCACGGGGGACGTTTTGGACAAAGCTCGCTCGGGGAGGCCTCCGCGGGGGTTGGCAAGTCCACCGGTGCGAGAGGTTCTCAAGGCGTGCATTCGCGACCGGAAGACATGCACCGCCATTGTCAGCGACTTAAAGGCTGGCATGGGGCTTTCCGTGGGCAGGGAGACCGTGCGCAAGTTTGTGAAAGCGAATCTAGCTCGGCGCCTTCGCCCGAAAAAGAAGCCCAACCTTACAGCAACAGACAAACTCAAGCGCGTCCATTTTTGCAGGCAGTTGGTCGACAAGATCTGGGCAAGCGTGGCTGTTTCGGACTCTAAGATATTCTGGCTATGCCCCAAAGGCGTGGGCGACAAGCGGTAGGTTTTGTTTGAGGATGACCCCCCTACCGTGCCAGCATATCGAAGCTGCACAAAAGTGTATGCCTACGCCACGGTAACTAAATGGGGCAAGACCGACTTGTTCGTCACAGCGGGCACCACGGGATTCAAGAGGAGAGCAAGGGTGTGACTGCCAAGGTCTATGTGAAGTTGCTGGAAGAGAAGCTCATCCCGGCATGCCGACAATTGATGGAATGCAGACCCATGCCGCTGCGAGACCAACCTTGGTTATTTCAACAAGATAACGCACCCGCTCACACAGCTAAAAGTACCCAAGCGTGGCTGCACAGCGAGTCGGATTTCACAGTGATTGATTGGCCGCCGACCAGCCCGGATCTGTCGTGGATAGAAAACGTTTGGGGCATCGTGGCAAAGCAATTGCAAGCGAGGACGGATCTGACTGCTAGAAACTTCCAGGACGCGGTTTTCGAAGAGTGGGAAAAATTGCCACAGTCGGCCATGCGAGCATTGTACAAGTCGATTCGGCGCAGGCTGAAAGCTTGCCTTATTGCGAAAGGCGGGAGCACAAAATATTGACATGCGCTAAGCCGTTGCGTGGAGACTTTCACAAAAATAACGTAGTGAGAACCACCGTCGCCCATCCCCACAGATTAAAACCCGCACGATACCGGTATTTGGAAAATATGAATTGCACGATATCCATTGTAAAGTTCCTTTTGTAATCCATATTTTCTTTAACTCCGGAGATGAAAGTCCTACCCTGGGTACCGCTCGCCCGGGCCGATCGCTAAGCTAGGGGGCAAGTCTGCTAGCCTTTTGCCCTAACCTTCTCACTTCTCACTCACGGACGCGGTACAATCGGCAAGCCTCACTGGCCCGTCACAACCTTCCGGATTCGCTTTCGGCATGGTTGTACCTCCGCCAGGGAAAAGTGAACGCCACCCTTACCATCTTCAACACGCGACAAATCAGACCGGCAGTAAATAGCTACCCGTTCCTTGCGGCCAAGGTCCGCTACACAATCGAGATTGCGGGCTGCAACAACCCATGGGCATGCTCGATGCGCCCTTTCATGCAGCGCCTCTTAGGCACGGACACCCTTGCACAGAAGACGATCGAATTACTGACCACCGCGTCACCGCGTGGGCTAAGAGGACGTCCGACACTTACGACAGTGCAATTAAACCATACTTCAAGTTTTGCGAGGTAATGGGACTACCACCACTTGCCCCTACATAAATTACCGTTGCGTGCTACATTGCATGGATCGGCGAACGAGGTACCATCAAAGCAATGAGTCTACAACCTTACATTTCAGCGGTTTACGGTTTCTTCAGAGACCATGGTGCCGAACCAGTCGGTGAGGGCGATTTTGTGGGAAAGATCAGGCGGGCCCTCGCAACATCCAAGGTCTCCCTCCACCCTAGCTAAATACGCATGTACCTCCATGCCCAAAAAATGAAAATGATTTGCAACAATATCAACAAGCTAGACCGGTTGCTGTCCCTCGGCCATCAGTTGCTCAGCCATTTAGGAAATTTAAGAGCAAAGACTGGCCTTGGTACTCTTCGACCATGTACGCTTATCGACACACCTATCTGCAATGTGTGCCGATGTTATTCGGAGGTTGAAAACTGTAAGCAACCGCAGTAATTGCCACAGTCCGACGGCCTAAGTACTAAAAACAAATTTATTATAGTTGATAAGGAAAAAAAGATCAAAGAAAAATCCAGAGCCACTTCTCTAGAAGTGCAAAATGAAACTGTTGCTCGACCTTCACGATGCACGGCCCGCTCCCACCGAACCGGGGTGCCGACCGGCGTAGGTCGATCGGCGTTCAAGAGGGGCGACGGGCCAGCCTAAATTAGCTCCCGCGTGACTTCGGTCTTGCCGTAGAAAGGAGGGGAAAGGCTAGCGAAAGACTATCCTCACGGGGTCGCTCGTCGATCTCGCCGCCGCATCACGCAAGCCCCGCCCCAAGGTCGTAGCCGCTGCTCCCGACGTAATTTTTTCTCCTAGACGAGGTCAGCCGTCACCTCGAGGGCAGGTGGGGGGGACCTAGACCGCCACACAGAAAAAGCTAGCGCTCGTGTCGCCGCGCTGGAAAGCTTTCCCGGCCATTTCCCCGGCTTTTTTCTGTCTGGTACCCGGGTGCCTGTCTGGAAAATCAGCCGGCGGCCGTACCCTCTACCCACCGATTGCGCGTCCGTCAAGCACCCTTGTTTCGAGTGCGAGCCTCCGCGTCGACCCGGGCTCGCACTCTCCAATATCATGTATGCCTGTCGAGAATGGGTAGCGGTGGGGTAGGGCATAGTCACCATTGCCGGATCCAAAAAGGCCGCGGGGGTGCGGAAATTATTCAAACCCTATGCACAGAGTTTTTTCGGCGGCGGCTTAACCGGAGGCTAACCCCGCCGCTAGATATCGCCACTCCTCCCGTCACGACAGTCCTCCTACTTGCTTGTGTCGTGGCCCCCCCCCCTCTCCCCCCCCCTTGGGTCAACTCGACGTCAACATGCCGGTCGACGTGTAGCGAGCGCCCTTCCCTAGCGCTGCTTCCCGGCTGTCCGCCGACAGCTCCGACACCATCAACTTGCCGCTGATCCGTCCGTACCCTTCTCGCTAAAACATGTCACAGCTACATGCCCCATTCCCCCAAATCTAACGGTATACGGGGAGTATTCAATAGCGAAAAATGCATCGGACGCCCCGAGCGGGAGATCTCAGTGTTGGTGTACGGATATTTTGATTTTCCTAAACACCCCGTACATGGCTTACCGACAGGAGTAGATCCCGCGGATCGCAGGTGCCGCTACCTCGTTTAGCCCCTACTGTGCCAAGCATGGACGGCTACATGGTTACCCGTGCCTACCGCGTGGAGGCGGAGGCAAGTGCCGACGGGCATGCGTGCGCACCCCCGCCCTCCGGGGCCACCGCCGTTGCGTTGCCGGCGGGCGCCCCCACAGCCCGGGTTTTGGTCTCATCGCTGCGCATCGCCAAGGACCTACGCACGAGGCTCACGGACACTTGGACGCAAGCCCAATCTGACACCATTCTGCTATTCATAACGTGTATGGCGGCTGTGATTATGTTCCTATTTTTTGTCGAGGAGGAGCAAGAGTTGATTGCCGGTTTGGTGATATTTTGTGTACACCAACCGGTGGAACCTGAATCATGTTCTCTTATATAATGTCCTCCTATATAGCAAAACAAGGAAAGGACAGCGCGGTACTTCCACGGAGCGAAAACTGCCATGTAAATTACAGGCCTCAGCTCACCTAGACATCGCGGAACTACTCACGTACTTCGACACTGTCCATACCAAGTCTCAGCGGGAAAGCTACCAAACAAATATGGGTTAATAGTTATCGCGAACCCACTACTAAGTAGACAACGGAAACCCTCACAACTTGGCTTCCACCGGTACTTCGCGTTGTACACGAACATTCACATATTAGGTTCGCGTGGACTTCACACTCATTACGCAAGGTTGCGGGGAAAACAGCGTACGATATCGGCACCCCGATACATAAGATCAAGTTCTTCGGCGGTTGGGCACGTAGTCCTCGACTACATCGATCATACAATACACACGAGCCCCGGGCCTCGGCAACTATTTAGCTGGATGACCCCTGGCGGAGCCTCACCCATGGCATGAGTGAGCCCCATCACAGCCTAAAATGGTCATATTGGGAATATAGAGGCTAGAATTACATGGCTATAATTACGGAGTAACATGCGTTACCTCCGACGGTACATCGCCCCTAACGGTTCACGCAATCAAGCGCGCTCACGCGCACGGACAGTAAGATATCCAAACATTATATGACGTACAACCAACGTTTATGCGTTTCCATCTGCCTTTTGCGAGAGCTATCGCTTACGCAAAACCACCCAACCGATTCCCTCTCACATCGCGCGTAGGGTGGCTTAAGGGCCACCACTACTAAATTCTGTAAATGATCTAGATCTTTGGCATAAGTGAGCCCCAACACAACTCATTAAATGGTCATATTGAAATTATAAAGGTTCAAATTGCAATGGGGGCGAGTGTAGTCGGGCGTCGCCACTACGTTACAGATTCAACCGCTAGATTACGCATGTCAAAGTATTAAAACACAAAAATATGCGTGAACCCTACATGACGCGCCGACACACAGAGGTCGTCCACCTTATGCCTTTGCGAGAGCACAGCTCACGCAACGGCATCTAGACTCTAGCAGTCTAGCAAGGTGAAAGAACTCTACAAGCACACGGTGGAGCTACTATCGAGCACGGCAACTATCTCGCTGAATCTACCTGAACACATGTATCCGACAATGGACGACAGCGGAGCCATCATGGCGCCACCATATGCATCGCAGTTTTAAGACTTGTACAATCTCGATAACCATTTGCTCCTCAAGGTGGACGGCAACTATACGAAGCCAACGGCCCCTAACAAGCAGCATAGCATTCCATCCGTACATGCCGACGCAGTTTCTGAGCGGTGGGAGCGTGGACGAGTACGCCACGCATGTATTTGCTCATTCGACCAAGACCGCGAACATCGACCCGCGCGACTGGATCGACTTATTCCCACGAGCGTTTAACAACATTTTACCGCTTGTCGTCGCATCTATACCGGGCATGTGGACGCCTCGAGACGACGAGACAAACATGTTCCTAAAAGACGAAAAACGAATTTCCTCCCGCGACGAATATCGACACCGAGAGTGATATGGGGTATACTGTGCGGCCACGGACACGGGGCTCGAAAAAACTCTGGCAACGATTCGTTCGACAACCGCTACCGCAGCGGGAAGAGCACACGCTTGGGATATCCACGACGCGGCCGTTCGGACACACAAGGCTGTCAAGCAAGCCGTCGAATCGCGACTTACTTATATTCGTCGCTTCCCGGGCAAGAAGGCTCTTACGGGCGAGGAGCGAGTCATTAAACGCATCGTGTACTCCCGTTTCTTCGACACACAGGCTGCCGACCGCACCACCAACGGCGTCAACGGACTCCTCGCAGCCTTGGAAGACAGACGGATCGAAGTTAGTCTCCGCGCGGCAGCAAAAGCTCAAGCCGCTCAAACCTTTAAGCAGCCGACGCTCGGCAGGGGCGACGGAGGCAACCCCGACAGACCTACCGCGAGGTCGGACAAGAACCTCACGGACAAGGACCTCAAGGACAAGGAAAAACGCGAGAAGCCCGAAAAGGACAAGACACACCCACACAAAAATCCCGAGCCCGAGGCAGAGGGCTGATGGTGTGCACTGCCGCGCCGATTCATGCAACCCCCCCCTCCGACTATATGCGACATCGCGTGCGACGGAGCAAGCGCGAGTGGGAGAAAATCGGCTCGAGCGTGGAAACCATACAGTGGATCCGGGAGGGGTATCGATACAATTCAAAAACAACCGCCCACCCCCTTGATTCAACTAAGGAGTATCGTTATTGGACGCTACCCCTGCCCAACTAGAATTCGTCAACCGCGAGTTAGCGCGCTTCCTCCAAGCCGGAGCTTGGGAGCCCTCTCTACGTCTCGGGACTCTTCCTAGTGCCAAAACCGGGCGTAAACTAGTGGCGGTTAGTCTGCGACCTCCGCCCACTCAAGAAGTATTGCTTGAGAAAGCGACTCAAGATGGAGGCGCTATTGGGAGTCAGACACCTAACCCGGAAGGGGGACTACATGTTCAGCTTCGAACTACAAGACGGGTTTACGCGTTGGGCATCAACCCAACGGACCGAGACTACTTCATTGTAAACGTCCGCGGACAGCTCTACAGACTCGCGGGGCTACCTATAGGGTGATCTATATCCCCCTTTTATTTCTGCAAGATGACGCTGACTTTCGTAAACTTCCTGCGCGCCCCGGACCCCGAACAACCTCTCACGCCGAAAAACAGTTGCACGAAGACCTATCTCAGACGAACATGTTGGCGAGGAGCCCGAATTCTACCCTACGTCGACGACTTTCTGCTATTGGCCTCGACAGAGGAGGAGGCGCTCACCTTACGCCACCGCATGGCCCAGCTACTCGACCGGCTCGGTCTCCTCCGCCACCCCACCAAGGGTTTTTGGACTCCAATGCAAGTCGGACACCACCGGGGTATCGACATCAACACACCGTCATGATACGTTTACGCACCGGAGCAAAAACTAACCAAGATCGCACAACAGACCAGACACATCATCGGGAGAGCTACTCGAAACGCGCGGTGGCTACCCGTAAAGGACCTTCAGTCACGCGCAAGCCAAGCACAATGCCTTTTCTTGGCAATTTCGGCGGCCAGATTCTTCGTCCGAGAACTGCACTCCGTCGTCGGCGAGAAATGGGGAGGCCTCATCCGGCTAACCCCCCACTCGCCCCAAGCTACGACGCGATCTGTAATGGTGGACAAAGGTACCCATTCAGTCAAACGGCAAGCCCATTCACAAACCCGTCGAGACCGCGTACCTAGACACTGGCAGCTCCGATTACTGATGGGGCGCGGTACTGAACGAGCACATCGAGGCTCGAGGATTATGGAGCAAAGAAGACGAACAACAGAACCTGACCTCGAAAGAGTTGAAGGCCGCCCGTCACGTTGTCGAGAGTTTTCTACCACAATTGGCCGGCCGCAACGTCCTCATGCACGAGGACAACCAAGCAGTCTATCACATTTTGACAGGTTTGACCTCGCGATTACTTGTCATGATACATGAACTGCGACGCATGTGGTGCTTATTCGAGACAAACAACATAAACATCATGGCACGCTACATCAGATCATTAACAAACGTCTCAGTCGACACCTCGACAACGACGACTGGAGACTAGACCCGGTACTACTTGCGGAACTCGGCATACGGTTCGGGCGGCACTCGATCGACCGTTTCGCTTCGGTACTCAACACCCTACTACCCCGCTACAACGCAGGATGGAAGGACCCAAAATGCGAAGCGGTGGACGTACTCCACCTCCCATACGAAAACTGGCGCTGAGTAAACAATCGGTGCAACCCTCCATGGCCATACTACCCAACCTCGTCCAAAAACTACAGCATAGCGGCGCATCGGCTTCAGTTGTCGCCCCACGTTGGACAAGAAATGTATAGCTCCAAGCGCTTACTGAGATGTCTTCCGACGAGTTGATCGTCGCTCCCCGTCGCGACTTGTTCTAACCCGGGCGTCGGGCGCTACGCGGTATAACAAGCGGTCCTCACACGGCAACCACCGCATTCCGAGTTCCCTTCTAGCGTGGCTCTACCTAAGACGAGGAGTTGTACGTGCTACGTTAGCACTTTTTACGGGGCTACACCGCGAGCCAATAATACTAAACCAACAGTGCGGCCGTCAAACACAACCCAAGTACATGGTTACGGTCACAGCCAACACCGGCCCGTGGATCGAGACGATGAAACCGTACATTACTAGAATTCTCTATTCTGACGCACTCGGCGTGACGACCCTAGCCCTACTCTCCGCGGCATGAGCACCTAGCACAACATCAACGTACGGCAGTACTATCCGCCGGTACTTCGACGTCTGTGAGGAACACCGACTCGCGCCACTCGCTGCTACACCGGCACACATGGCACGCTACGTCGCGTGGCTAGGGCAACTCGGCACCATCAAGGCCTCGAGTCGTCAACTTACCTTACCTTTCGGGAGTCAACGGCTTCTTCAAGGACCACGGACTCGAAGCAGTTGCCCTCGGCGACATGGTCGCTTAAGTGAGAAAAGGACTGGCCGCCTCACATGTCGCGATTGACGACACGCATGTACGCTTACACCTCCCAACCTCCATCATAGACAAAGCCCTACGCATGGCCCAAGCCCTACGCCTCCAACTCACGAAGACTACTATGCGTGCGGCGCCACAAGCTAGCCCAACACGAGATTAAGTACGGCTCCTACGGGCATGTACTGTTGTGGTATTACTCTACTTATTCTTCAGTCGCGGGGGTTCGGGTATAGACTGCTTAAAACATGACCTCGTCGCCTCCGAGGACGACGGAACTCGCTTAGACCACCGTACAGTAAAGGGCCAACGAAGAGTGTCCGCGGAGCGCAAAGGACTATGTGACCTGCCGCCAACGGCGCACACCAAGGTGATTCAAATGTTATTGTTTCTTCGACTCTGTTCGACACACGCTCTCGGAAGAAAAGTACCCGACAGCTCGCTGAGCGATCCACGCCTCGGAAAACCACGAAAGGCGGACAGCTAACTAACTCTCAAGATGGCTCAACGAGGCCACTTCGGCGGTGCTGGAGCGCCCCCCAAAAGGTTTCAGCTGGACCTCGCACTCCTTACGTAAAGGAGCAGCAACAGCCGCCTACAACGTCGGCGTTACGCTACAAAAGATAAAGTACTTCGGCAGCTGGTCAACGGAGTCAAGCGTCGTCCTTAACTACATCGACCCGACCGTCCTTGCAAGACGATCATAGTGGTTCATCTTCGGCTGGCTAACACCGTGGGGTTGACAACCGACTACGAACAACCCGCCCAATGGTGACAACATGGCAAACGGAGCCTCCACCTGCTTTGTAAATGGTCATATTGAAATCATAGAGGTTTAAATTACAATGGGGGCGAGAATAGTCGGGCGTTCCCACGACGTTACAAATTCTTACCGCTAGATTACGCATGTCACAATGGTAAAAACACAAACATGCGTTACCCCTATATGACGTGCCGACACACAGAGGTCGTCCACCTTCTGCCTTTACGCGAGCACATCACACGCAACCCTCCCTCCCGAACTAGCGTACGTACCGGGCCCATGGCCCCTTGCGAGCAGAAAATGTAAGATATCAAAACTTTTGGCAAGTGGACCCTTACCCTGCTTTGTAAATCTGATGTAGAAAAAAAAAAGTATATACGAGTACGAGTATGATTCAATCTGAATTGGATTACAAGATAAACAACATAACCAGGGAAAGGCCAGGGACAAAGGGAGGGGGGGGGGAGGATTCAAAATAATGAGGTAATGAAAAAATGTTAATCCTTAACAGAAATTCTTATATATACTCAAGAGAGGAAGGCCGTCCCCGCCGCATCCCCAGTCCTTGCCCCCCGCCGTCCAATGGTGCCTTGACCATGGGGCCACTGGTGGGGAGAAATCCAAAGCCTTCTTCGAGTCCTACCTCCTTTCTTTCCGATCTAGTACGTCCTCGAACGGCGCCCCCCCTTCGGTGGTACGCCTCGTCAAGCCGGTCTTTGAGGAGCTCGTCGGTTGCGTTTTGTCTTTCCGCGGTAGGGCCACCCAAGGGGCTTCCGCGGAAGCGGCTTGGGCGGCGTTGCTTTTATTTCCGCGCTTAGTTTTGCGCCCCATGGCTGATTTCACGTCCGCGGGGCATCTGCCCCCTGACCCGGTCGCTAATTACCGTGACAACCGCTTAGCCCATTGGGCGTCAGGAGATCTCGATACATTATTTTCCGCCGCTCGCGCTCATGCATCCCTTACCAATGGGCGGGCATCGCCACCTACCTCACTTCCAAGGGCCGGTACCGACCCCATCTCCCCTTCGCAACCCTTTCATAACGGCGTCTCGGCCAAGGTCGCCAACCGGGCGGCTAGTCTAGCTGCGGTTGGGGAGTACCCTCGTGCTATGGAGGCCCTAAGCTCCAACCCCGTTACAAGTGGTCACGGGGTGCACGAGGAATTATCACGGTTGCACCCACAAGACGATGACGACCTCGCGGACGTGTTGCCGGATCCCTTCTCCCTCCCTCGTATCAAACTCCGTGCTTCGGAAGTTGATAATATGGAGGTCGTTGCTAGATGCCCTCGAAAGTCTAGTCCTCACGTCGACGGTTGGAGGTTTGAAACTCTTCGCGCGTTGGGTTCCCCTTGCACTCTCACCGGTTTAGCCGAAGCCATCGTGAATGCTGAAGTTCCACAAGGCGTTGCCTCATTCCTTGCCTCTGCCACACTTATCCCGCTAGACAAGCTTGATCCCGAACAACGACGCGCACAAGAGCAAGAACTTCGCGACCAAAAGGGGACGTTGCGCCCGAGTGGAATTGGCTCCGTTCTAGTTCGTTTCGCGAATCGCGTGCTTCTCGCCGTAATTGGTGACGGAGTGTCTCAATGGTTGGCTGCTCGGCACCAATTTGGGGTCGGCGTCCGCGGCGGGGCTGAGATCGTACAATTCATGGTTCGAGCCGCGCTTGACGCTTCACCGGACTGGGCGGACATTCAAGGCGACGCATCCAACGCGTTCAACGAGATCTTGCGGCGTCCCTTGTTTGAGGAGTTGTCAGCAAATCCCGCGCTTCGACCGTTGCTCCGCGTCGCTACTATGTTGTATGGCCGTCCATCTACCTTGTACGTTTACGACTCATCAAATGCTCACGGCCCGGCCATGCGCTAAGGCTAGGGATCAGCCATCGATGCATCGTCGATAGTATCATCATCACCTGGTGATAGTGCCATCGATGTGATAGGTTGCGACATCGATATCGACACGATGGCACTAGTGCTCGCATCAATGCCATCAATTATCAAAACAATTGGAAAATATTGATTATCTAAGCCCGATGTATCGATATATCGTCCCAAATATCGATACATCGGCGATAATATCGGCTTAAATTGCCATCGATGTCAGCATCTCAAACTATCAACGCCATCAACATCGACAATCCAAGATATCAGCAATACCATCAACATCGACGTTGCAAAATATCATTACCATCAACATCGACAAAATTCACTTGATCCCTAGCCTTACCATGCGCATCCCGAGTACCCGTGGAGTCCATCGAGGTTGCGTTCTCGGGGCCATGTTCTTCGCAATAGTTGCCTCCCGGATATACAAACAGTTGGCTGCGATTTTGCGGAAATCATCTCCGAGGTTCGTGGCACACTCGGGGTTGGCGTCGAGGTTCTCACAGATCCCACGATGGTAGTTCAACTCCCCAACGGCAACGACGGTCTCCCCGCGGATGTGGGTGTCTTGCACTATCACGGCATCCGAGGCTCAAAACTTGCCCTTGATGCCGTGGTTTCCGGTTTGTTCGGCGTGTCTAGCCCCCCGTTTCCGAAGTCGCTCTCCGCCATGCTGAGAAGACCAAGTTCGAGAAGTACTCGGAGGGGTTGAGGAGTTGCCCCGACATCCGGTTCATTCCCTTTGCAGTCACGGAATTTGGTACTCTCGGCGGCCATCACGCCACGGCTTTCTTGACGGAGCTAGCCAAGCAGGCAGCCGCATCTAAAGGGATGCATGTGGGCAAGTTGTTGGCCTCCTGACGTCGAAAGGTCTCTCTCGCCGTCCATGTTGCTCACGCGGACAACGTCTTGCGCGGTTTGTCCGCCGCTGCGGACGGCGTGGAGGCCGCTTCTTCCTGGGCTGGGATGCCTTCTCCTGCCACGGCGCTCTTCACCCGCGCCATGGGCCGCAAGCGTCCCCGTGCTTCCTCGAGCGGCGCGTGAGGCGCCGCTTGTCGCCTCCACGTGTTGCATTCTCGGCGTGGCCTAAGAGATTCCTTAGTTTAATCTGCTAGGTTTATGCACAATGTAGTGCTTTCCTTTTGCTGTGCTTTGGATTCCGTGATCCGCTTGTCACTCTTGCCCTCTTGTTTCCCCTCCCACTTTCCCTGTCCGTGCTCATTTGGTTCTTCTTGTAAATAATATTATCAAGAGAGGAACTACAAATTGATAATTACAGGAGACATTCAGCATGTTCCGTATCGGGATTAGGGTTTATTTTGCCGTATTTAGGGTTTTAGGGTTGCTTGGTGGCCTCCACTGCTTTTTCTTGTAAGAAAATTGCCGGTTTATTTTGCCGTATCATAACTACCGTACTGATACCTGTTGCTACTGCTGAGCCAGTACCAGTACCTATACCTGATATGACAGTACTGTACATGTATCCGCTATAAGTACCGTACGGTACGGGGTACAGGTATACCTGGTTTTTTTTTCACGCGCCTCATTCGACCCCTGCCTTGGGCTTGGATGTGGGACTAGTAAGTTAACCCTCTCTGGCACTGAGGATTATGTTTGGTGCACGACCAGTGGAGTCATTGATAGGAACCTCAAAGAAGGCGAGTCGTGAGATTACACATGAAGTGAGTGGCGGCGGAGACACCGCACCGGCGAGCATTCTGGCCCGTAGCCACTCTCGAGCGCCGATTGGCCTTGGCCGGACGGTACCCTTGTTCGGTAGTGGGAGCATGCCGTGCATCGTGAATACAATAATCGATTACACGAAAGAAAAAGGGGGAGGGGGGGGAGACCAAGAGAGCAAGAGTGATAAGAGTGTGATATAATAATCCAAGGCACGGCTAAGGGAAGCACTACATCGTGAACAAATATAGGAAATGAAACATAAAAGAACACAAGAAACTCCCATGCAACGCCGAAAACACGACACGTGGAGGCGACAAGCGGCGCCTCACGCGCCGTGCGAGGAAGCACGGAGACGCGTGCGGCCCATGGCGCAGGTAAATAACGCCTCAACAAGGAAAGGCATCCCGGCAGAGGAAGAAGTGGCCTCCGCATCGTCCGCGGCGGCGGACAACTCGCTCAAGACGTTACCCGCGTGTGCGAAATGCACAACGAGAGAAACCTTACGGCGCCAAGAGGCGAACAACTTTCCCACGTTTATCTCTTGAGAGGCGGATGCTTGCTTGACCAACTCTGTCCACAAAACCGTGGCGTGGCCGCCGAGAGCAACAAACTTTGTGACCGCAAAGGGAATGGAGCGGATTTTAAGGCGGCCCCTTACCCCCTCCGAGTACTTCTCGAATTTGGTATTCTCAACACGGCTTATAGCGACCTCGTGAGACGGGGGGGTTGAAACGCCGAGCAAACTAGAAACCACGGCATCAAGATCAAGTTTTTAGCCTTTGATGCCCATGGTAGTGCAAGACACCCACATCGACAGGGAGGCCGTCGTTGCCATTGGGGAGTTAAACCACCATCGGGGGGACTGTGAGAACCTCGACGCCCCACGAGCCTCGGAGATGATCTCCGCAAGGGCCGTCACTAACCAAGAGTGAGCGGTATGGACCGAAGCACCTCCGCCGCATCGAGCCAAGCGGTCGGCAAATGCAGTAGCCGTCGCGTCATCCGACATGTCGACACCCGCCGACTCGAATGCACCCCGCATAGCTTGAACCGAGAGATGGCAAGAAGCGCAAGCGGTGGGAGAGCGTAGGATGGAAATGATGCGGGATAATGGCAGACCGAAGGTGCGACATACCGCGACGTGGGAAACGACGTCGTAGTGTTCACGGAGCTTGTCACGGAGCTTGCTTAGGCGCCCGTTGTAGGCGGTTCCGAAGCCAAAAGCGCAAGGGTGCCGTGGCCGAGACGGGATGCCATACGCCTAGTCTCCGGCCGAGCGCGGTTGGAAAACGCGGTCGCGAGGTTAGCGAAGCGAAGCAAATCGACGCGCTTACTAATGTCGGCTTGAACCTTTGGAAAGATTTCCGTGGCAAACGCGGAAAAGGGTACGAGCGAAGGCAAGCCATCAAGGGACCTAGTGATGTGATCGGTGTTTGGGTGGGCTTCAGCTAGGCAACCTGCGCGGGGCACCGTCGGACGTTTCTGGGGATGCATCGCTAAGGCCGTGGCTATGAGGGTCTTGGACTCGGCGAGAGCATGAAAACCGCACGCGGCATCCAAGCGCGCCCACGACGAAGCGAGCTCTAACGACCACATGGGTTCGTTGTCACTCTCGTCTCCGTCAGGTGCACTAGGCCGGCGGGACATCGCTGTGGTCATAGCAATTCCTAGCGGTCTAAATATTGTCGGCTCCATCGGAACATCGTCGTTGGTATCCCCGCGCACACAAACGTATTGCGATGTAAGACAACGGATAGCGGAGTCCACAGCCAAACCGGCCGCTCCGACATAGGCCGCATCCACCAAGGCAGCTAAGTCCCCCACCCCCTATGCCTCCAGAACGTATGAGAATAGACGTCTCGGAACGAGTGTTGCGGGGTAGGCTAGCTGCGGGAAGGCCAAATATCTTAGCCGCCTCATTAAGGGTGCCAGTGTCATGTCGCTCGAGGAAGGTTACGACGGTGTCACTGTAGCCTTCGCCCCTGCCAAGATCGCGCGAGGCCATACGGGTAAAGTGTATGAAGCGGCGGTTGCAATGTTGGTGGATTCGAATAGTTGTGTGAGACTGCCGGTGAGCTGCCGCA
This sequence comes from Tetraselmis chui, assembly GCA_026401115.1. NCBI lineage: Eukaryota > Viridiplantae > Chlorophyta > Chlorodendrophyceae > Chlorodendrales > Chlorodendraceae > Tetraselmis > Tetraselmis chui. Next base: position 63,302 of record JAPMLY010000157.1, on the reverse strand, counting down.
CCCGTTAGCGGTTCGCCATATGCATCGTACTTACTTAAGGCCATTTCGAACACGTCACGATGGAGCAAAATCGGACGTACCCATTGCCCCCCCCCCCAAGCACGTTCGTCCTTCCCGTGTAGACATGTACTCCCCGCATGGTGTGGCCGCTAGGTAACTTATCGAAAGCGTCACCGACACCCATTACTGATAGTAGCCAACAAGATCGAGGGTACCGATAGTCGGGGTGGCACGGACACATGACTTGTACCCGGCCACGGGTCGCGAGACGGATGAAACATCCCGGGAGGGATTCACGGTGGCGGAGGTCCAAAAAAGGCGTACTGGCGCCGGGGACGGCGAGTGACCGCGGACAAAAAAGAAGAGGGTACGGCTACCACGCGATACACAACGTAGGAGAAACAGGCGAGACAAAAAATGCACGGATTGACGGACATGCGTCACGCGCAATGCTACCAAGGTCGGTGCTCGCAGGCTCCCGAGCCGAGCTCACCCGCGCATGCGCACGCGGCGGCGGAGGTTCTTTGTATATTATCATGATCATAGGTGATGATGCGGCCTCCACATTTCATCGTGAAGGCCGAGCAACAGTTTCATTTTGCATTTCTTGATAATCGATCTTGTTTAAATTTACTCTGTCTTTCTTGATTATGAAATTGTTTTTTGGTGTTACTTACTGCTTAAGCGGGGAACTCTGGCATTTACTACGGTTGATTACAATTTTTTACCTTAGAGGAACGTCGGGGCACATTGCACATAAGCGTGTCGGTAGGTGTACATGGTTGAAGAATACCCGCCCCGATTTTTGGTCTAAAGTGTCCTAAACGGCTGAGTAATTGATGGCCGTTAGACAACAGCCGGTCGAGTTTGCCGGTATTGTTGTAAATAATTTCATTTTCAAGGCGGTCAAGCCGCGACCAAACAGACCGGAGAACCCCAACGACAAAGATGAAAAGCCGGGCAAATTCAAGACCAAGCTCAAGGAGCGCACGAGAGGCCGGCCCCTCCTCACTTGTGACAAGGCACACAAGAAGACCGAGGCAAACAATAAAGAATGGCGGGATATTCCGCCGCGCCGATTCCTACACAACATATTCTATCTCTATGCCTCATCGCGTGCTGCGAAATTGGCAAGCATGGCAAGATGTCGGTAGGAGCGGACAAGTGTTTAAGTAGATAATGGAGGGCATAACTTCTCCCTTCCCAAAAATCGACAAGCCCCGCGTTCAACCAAGACGTCTCTTTATCCGACGCTTCTCCATAGCAACTCAACTTCGTACAAGCTCAATTCACTCGCTTTATCGAGACATGAGCATGGGAGCTTCCCACTTTCAACCAATACATGTCCATACTATTATTAGTCACCAAGCCCGGAATAAATCAATCGAGATTTATCGTCGACCTGCGGTTGTGAATGAAGTCCGTGCTAGGAGTCACCTATCTAACGAGGAAAATAGACTACATGTTCCCTTTCGATCTGAAGGACAGATTTTACGCGTTGGGAATCGTTCCCGAACACCGCGATTTCCTAACAATGAACGAATGAAGACAACTCTACAGGTTGGCGGATCTACGGATGGGCTAATCAATCAGCCCCTACCACTGCTACTCCTTCACGGACGCATTTGTTTGACACATACGGCGACCCGACCCCCGGCGGATTCACGACGAAGGACGGACGCCGCACACACCCCGACAGAAGTATCCCAAGCAAGCGCTAGGTCCAGCAGACATGACGACGAGGCGCCAAGATCCTACCTTACGTCGACACGACTTCCTACTCGTCATTGCAACCCGAGAACTTGCGTTGCTTCTCCGCCATCGAGTCGACCACCTCCTCACCAGCTTAGGAGTACTCTGCCACCTCTCATGGGATTCTAGGAAGCCACTCACACGGGACACCACATGGGCATCGACATCGACACAGCCACCGGTTATTTTTTCCGCGCATGCTGCAAAGCTTATGAAGCTCTCTAACCAAGCCCGACAACTCATGTAACGCTCTACCCGAGCAAGCATGTGGCTACCCGTCAAGGAGTTACATTCATTCGCATGTCATGCGTAGTATATTTTCCCTCTCGATTCCATGGATCTTCCGCTCGGCCTGTCCGATATGTTTTTTCAGCGACTATATGCTCACATACACTCTCCCGTCCTGACGGGGACGATGTCTACGGAATGTTTTTTGGCAAAGAATGGTGCGGACGGATCAGCGGTGGGACGAGGGTGTTGGAGCTAGCTGCGGACATGTGGGAAGCAGCGCTAGGGCACGGCGCTCGCTAGCAGTCGACAACCATGTGAGTTTTATGTCTCCCTCGGGGCCGAGACTTGAAGCTACGCAAGACGGAGGAGCGTCGCAGCCGGGGGAGCGACACGGTCCGGCGGCGAAGGTCCTGAGGATCATCCGCCGCCGGAAAAACCCAGTACGGGGGGTTTTTCGAAAATATTCCCGTACCCAACATCTTTTGTGGCGCGGCGACTCGATCCCTATGTCCGACCTACCCCTTCCCTAGTCGGTACCCGGTTATCGACATGCTGCCTAAGACAGTGTGCCTAGGGTTGTCGTAACGACACACTGCTCGTATAAGCGGCCCCCTAATAACGTAAATCACCGGGGGAGGGTCCGGCCGGCCACATCGCGATCAAAAAGGTGTTGGAAAAAGACGGATCAAGGTCATGGGACATGAGAACATCCGGCACGGGGGCAGGAGAGCCAGCCGGACACCGTCCGCAGCTTAGTTATTTTCTCTTCCCAGCCTCCTAAGGAGGAGGGAAGACTCGGCTAGGTGGCGAGGTGCGTCGGGATGAGCAACTACTATCTCGGGCGGGGATGAGCACGGATCGAGACGGGACCGACAAAGATCTGAGCGATGTGTTTTTTTCACATGCCTTTCCCCCTATCTCCGGCACGACCGGAGTCGCACGGTACCCGAGGTAAGGCAGGCTCGCCTCGACCAGCTCAAGCCGACCAGCCTCGCCGATCAGCATCCCCACAATGGCTGGAGCATGCCGCGTATCGTGGAGACTAGCGACACTTCTTATTCCATACAGTATCCAAAAAGTACATATAGATAAAAAAAAAACGTGGTTACGTGTATGCTTTAGACGGTATCGTCATTGCCAATGGAGAGGCTGGGATTAGTGGTTCAAGGTCTAGCGCCTAGCTAAATAAGTCCACTAGGCACAAGCAAGGGGGCCCAAAGACAGCAACCGGTTAATTCTGGTATTGTTGTAAAGAATTTCATTTCATTTCATTTCATTTCATTTCATTTCATTTCATTTCATTTCATTTCATTTCATTTCATTTCATTTCATTTCATTTCATTTCATTTCATTTCATTTCATTTCATTTCATTTCATTTCATTTCATTTCATTTCATTTCATTTCATTTCATTTCATTTCATTTCATAGCGGTGGCGCCCGCCGGCGGCGCAGCGGCGGCGACCCCGGAGGGGGGTGCGCTCGCAAGCCCGTCGGCATCCCCTCACCTCCCCGTGGTGGGCGCTGGAAACCCCGTAGCCGTGCCAGGCCTGGCACGGTAAGTGGCTAAGAGGGCCGACAGCTCGATCCGCGGGATCATCAGCTGCCGGAAAAGCCCAATACCGGGGGCTTTTGAAAAAAATAATCTCTGTGCAATACCGGCGCCAAGATCTCCCGCTCGGCCCGTCCGATATGTTTTCTCGCGTACATATACTCCTAAATACAGCCTTACTTTGAGGGGTGGGGCCTGTACTACGGCAGCGTTTGATGGCGAGGAGGGTACGGCCGGATAAGCGGTGAGAGGCGGGTGTTGGAGCTGGTGGTGGCCAGCCGGGAAGCAGCGCCAGGAAAGGGCGCTCGCTAGCCGTCGACCAGCCATGCGCCAGTCGAACCTTGCCGAGGGGTGAGGCAAGACATGGCACAAGCCGGTGGCTAGTCGCATACAGAGGAGCGGCTATATGAGGCGGCGGCGATCCTCATGATCAGCCGCCGCCGGAAAGCCCTGTACGGAGGGCTTTTTTCAGATACTAAAAAACAATGTCCGTACCAGGCGTCGGGCTAGTTGGGGAGCAGCACCAGGGTAGGGCGCTCACTAGCGAGCCACTACGTCGTCCAACGTCATCTCCCGGGGGGAGGAGTTAGCTGGGGCGGCAAGGAGGACGGTCGCGACGGGAGGAGCGACAAGATCTGGCGGCGACGACCCTTTGGGTCGGCGCCGGCGGAAAACCCGGCACGGAGGGCTTTGTTTAATTCCGGGCGCCCGCGGCCCGCCGGTTCCGGCTACGGTGACCTGCCCCCCCCCCCCCCCCCCCCCCTCTTCGACACCCACTACCCCGACAGACCTTCATAATCCTAGGGGTCCTTGAGCGTGGGCCCGGGTGAGCGCGGAGGCCCCCGCTCAAGAACAGGCTGCTCGGTGGACGCGCGATCAGAGGGGGGAGGGTACGGCCACACGCCGGAAAACCGACAGGTACCCGGGTACCAGACAGAGAAAAAACCGGGGAAATGAGCGGGGAAAATTTAGGCGCGGAGGCAGAAGCGCTAGTTTTTTCTATGTTTGTGTGTCTCGGTCCCCCCCACCTGTCCTCGAGGTGACGGGGGACCTCGACAAGGAGGACCGCCGCGTCGGTGGACGCGGCAAGACCTTGGGGCGGGGTTTACGGGATGGAGCGGCGGGATCGACGAGCGACCGCGCGAGGAGGGGTTTTTTGCCAGCCTTTCCCCTCCTACCTTCGGCAAGACCGAAGTCGCGCGGGAGCTAGATTAGGGTGGCCCGTCGTCCCTCCCGAACGCCGACCGGCCTAGGCCGGTCGGCACCCCGGTTCGGTGGGAGCGGGCCGTGCATCGTGAAGGTCGAGCAGCAGTTTAGTTTTGCATTTCTCGACAAGTGGATTTATTTTTAGATCTGTTTTTCTTGATTACAAAATTATTACGGTGTTACTCCTTAGGCGGGGGACTGTGGCAATTATTGCGGTTGCTTACAGTTTTTTTTTAACTCCCGAGCAACGTCAACACACATTGCAGATAGGTGTGCCGATAAGAAATGAACCTGGTCGAAGAGACCCGGGCCCAACTTGCTAATAAGTCATGTATGGCGAAGTAGAGTGGCCCGAGAGACAGCAGTCAGTCCAGTTTGCCGGCACATGTTGTAAACAATTTCCAATATAATTTCCAATTTCATGGCGGTACTCTATTTCCCCGTAAGTGGCGGTCGGCAGGCCCTGCCGGTGTCTTTGCCGGCCGCCATCTCTCTCTTTTCACTCCCTTTGTCCTTAGTGCTGGCCCCCTAGCGGGGCCGGCTAGACTACCCGTGTAACCATTGTACTTCCAAAATCCAACAGGTCATGGGCCCTCCTACAACGTTACCCGGATAGTTAGACCCCCGAAATACGGCACCCCCAAGTAGGAGAAGAGCGTGCAACCTGAATACTCGCTAATAAATAAATACCGACGCTAGCCGCCCAAGGTCCCCCGTGGCCGCCCTAGGTTAGCAGTACCGCCTCCGCCACCCAAGGAGAAGAGCGTGCAACTTGGATACTCGCTTAAACTAGCACTACCGACACCAGCCGCCCATAGTCACATATGGCCGCCCTAGGTTGGCTGTCTACACCACCCTGCTCACAAGTCACCGATGCAATCGACCGGATCCGGCTTCAAACCAAATTCAAACCGATTCGCGAAGTTCGGCCCGCGCATACTTTAATAGTGCTGCTTTGTTTTTTCCCGAGCTAAATGACGTACCAAAAGCACGGGCACCGGGGGGTGTGGTCCATGAGCATAGCAATTGTGGAGCGCTCACCCGACATAGAGGTGCCCGATGATGCCGTCGACGAAGATCCATACCCACGAGACTCGAGGGGAGCCTCATTGCACCGTGTACACTTCCGAGCATGAGAGGCCCGCTCCGCAGTGAGGCCCACCACCTGGTGCGCTGCCATCGTATAGCAATCAGATGGCACCTTGTAATTGGACTCATTTGAACCGGAGAAGAGAGCCAAAGCCCCGCGACCCGTACCCGAAATCATCCTCATATAGGCCGGTGGGAAGGTGTGCAAAACGCCAAGAGGTCAAGGTAGGTCCGGGCACGAAGAATGCGCAGAATGCCCCGTTGAATGTGGCCCCAAGAATCTCTTGAGCTAGTGAGAGCAACGGGAGTCGGAAGTTGTAGGCAAGTCAATTGGGTAGGGGGCGCCACCGCATTGTTAACCACATACCACCAACTCGACATCGGACCCTGGCCTTCATATTATTCGGAAAGGTCTGATTTAGTGTGTTACTACTCAGCACCAGCACGAGATCCGATTCCGAAATAAACCCATATAATAAATATTGCAGATCGTATTATGGTGCGGCCTGCGCAATTGTAAAGTAGAAGTAGCAACATGCAGTAGTTCCTGGATGGTGGCAAAGTTCACCCAAGAACCGGCCTTAAACATGCACCAGTTCCTGCCGGATCATAATACCGTACATCGTAGGACCCATCAGCGACTCGGACTCGTAATCAGTCTAATCAGCTTCGCGACGGTGGCAAACTTCAATACTTAAGAGCCGGCCTTGAACCGAACAGTTGAGGTAAGGATTACCTGTACTGTACACAATTTGTATCAGCAGGGATAAGTACCAGCGGTAATACGAGAGCTGTCCTCCCGCTACAGTGCGCCTGCTCGTCCACTGCCCCAGTCTTCACTAGGCGAGCCGAGTCACTGGTCGACCACTGCTCTCTAGCCTTGGATTTTGCAGGCAGATATTGTCAGACGCAGCCATTAACCCTGGTATATGGCATTTTCTCCACCCGCTAGTGACCTAAAAGTGGCCGTGCGATGGACTGGTGATTTCGTATTTTCTTCAACAAGCACAGGGTGTACCTTTACTACAGTTTATCCCTGCCATCTCTGATACCCAGCGCACTGTTGTCTGAACGCCGGTCGCTGGTGGGCCATGGCGACCGCAGCCGAGATAGCGGGCGTAGGCGTGTTAGAAATCCAAAATTCTTACTTTCAACAAAGAGTAGAGGTAGCACAAGAGCTCGGCTTATGCCCTAGTGGCTTACCGAGCTTGACAGCTGGGAGAGGGCAACCCCTGAAAACGGTCGAGGCGGCGTACTTACATCATCCAGGAAATGCAGCTGGAAATGGCTCACAAGGGGGACCCAGAGTCACTTGTGCTCGCGAGCAAGAGCTGCAGGACGTGTTAAGCAACAATGATCTGCGACACTGCGGCGGGGGCTCCGTTGTCGTGGGGCGTCAAAACTTGGGACGAATGGAGTCCTGGCACACGCGCGTGGTAGAGCGGGGAGCGAGCGTTGCGCATACGCCGGGACGCCAACCCTTCAGCTCGCGGAGTTTGCGAGAAAAACTGTTCGGAAAAGTTTGGGAGGAGGATAACGCACCAGTGCTTGGTAAGAAAAGCTGCTGGAATCCGGTAGTGAGGCAGGACACGCCCGTCTGGAAGCGCTGGTTACGGAAAATGCTGCCTTGCTGGGCAGCAAGCACTCAGGCAGCATGGTACACGAAACACTCGTCAATGCTGACCCCTCAGAGTCTCGGGGCCGCGTTCCTGCCGCTTTTGTTATGCGTTCTGCTGGCCTTCACTGTCGTGGAGACTGCTGTAGCGGTATTGGCTGGAAACTTTTGGAACCCGCATCGGTCGCTTGACTGCGACGCGCTTAGCGGCAGCGACCCGTTACAGCATCGCATGACGTGCCTGCTGTCCGTACTTGGGATGACCAAGTGTGGCGTCACCTACATAGCTCTATGCGCCGCGTGTTTGGTCAAGGTTTTGCATGTCAGAATGGGTGAGCATGCTTGCCGCTGGAGTGTGGCAGCATCACGCGACGGTGAGACCACTCCGCTGTCACTTGCATCTCGCATGTTTATCAACACTCTCTGCTGCTGATATATTCGACACTGCTTGCCGATATGGCCCGCCCCTTTCTCTCCCAAACCTTCACTGCTCCCCCACATGAGGGTAAATTCAGATGCCCCTGTGATCTTGAGATAACGAAATTTCTCCACTTGCTCATGACGGTTTGCCTGTTAAACTTTTCGCTGGTTTGTTGTCAGTGTTCAACGAGCGCGCCAGCGGGAAGCTCGGCCTGTGCATGATTTCGATGACGGTGGGGCTTTTTGTTGCCATGGAGCTGGGCGTGAGATTCTATGGCGTTTATGATGCTCATGCTCACCATCATCACCCTGGGCACGACCATACGTACATGCTTGTGGGCCAGGCTACGCGGCAGCTACTCCGAGGGGGGTCATTTATTATCGCCACATGGCTTGTTATGGCGCCAGCCTACCTGTGGAGCCCCTTGGTGGAGACCGCTCTAAGCCTTCAAAAGCAGTCGAAGAGGCAACATTTGCCACGGATTGTCCGCCTGTCCTGTGTGCCGCTGTTGTATACGGCTGCTTACCTCTGTTTCTCCATCACTGCCCATGATGAAAGTAGGCTGGAAGTGGAAATCACGAGCGCCCTGGTGGCTGCCTACCAGATCGGGGTACTGATGTATATTTTGGACCGACGCACTTGGATGGAGTTCCTTCGAGTGCTGCTGCCTTGCTTTGGGTTTGCCATCGATAACGTCATCAAGCAGCTGCTCGGCCATCTGGATGACCTGCGCCCGGGTGTCAGCAAGTCTCCGCACTCTCGACGCCGCACATTTTTCAACCGCGAGGGTGGCGACGTCATGCCGGATGTCTGCCGGCAGCCGAGTCTGGAAGAGACGGAGATGTGGAACACGGGGTCGGCGTTCAAGCGGAAGTGCCTTTCCATAGTCATAATTTACGGACTGAGTCTACCTTTGTATGTGTACTCGTGCGGATTGGTCCCCTTCATCATTCTCATGGTCCTGCGCTTCTTTCTTCTTGCCTGGCTTGGGATGCTCTACTTTGGTTTCTCCGAGGACCACCCCACCAACTGGAGCATGCTCAGCGATGATTACCCTGGCTTTGGGCTGGTGATTAACGCATCGGATCTTCATCGAGCGCTTCTCGCAGAGCTGGCTGGTAAAGAATACACGGGCCCCATGCGCACTTACAAGGCTTCGATGCTGCGAATGGAGGGGACCATGGCCATCAGCTACCGCTGGCAAGCCGACAGCCGTTCCTTTGCGAATGGCAGACTGGAGCTCAACATGAGTACCTGGCAAATCACCGCTCTGGCAAAGGCCATGAAGGAATGGCGGTGCATGTATGCCGCCCGCATCAAACAACCAACCTCTCACACTGTACCGTAGAACATACATGCCTTCTTTTTGTTCAGCGACGAGATGCATGTGACCACCTTTCTTTGACTGGCCGGTATTGCTACAGTCCTGCGGATACTTTTGGTGCTAAATTTGGCTTGCTATTTTTCCTTTCTCCCGTCGCCCTTTCAGATATGTCTGGATCGACAAGGTCAGCGTGATCCAGGAGTCGTGCCGGCTGCAGCAGACGTTACTCTCTCGAATGATGGCCGTCTACGGTTCCGCGTTTATCACGGTCGCTCTCCGCAGCGCGGAGCAGGAGTATGAGCGCTACCACCAGGTTTGAAACCGTAATTGAAACCGTGACAGATGTTATTTTCTAATGTCAAGCTGTATGGTTTTCAGACCGGAAGCATTTGTACGTTAAGTGGTAGTTCAATAAGCAAACCGGTTGTGCTTCTTTAACCTCCTTGTTCAACGGTTTTATGTAATTGTGCTAATACAGCGATACGTATGTTGGCAAAATTGCAGCGAATCTGGACGTTGCAGGAGTGGTGTTGCAGCCGGCAGCTGGTGGCCTACACCGAACACACGGATCTCTGCAGCGACAAGTTTGCGTTCCTTCCTGAGGAGCACACCTTTCTGGAGAAGCTTCGCGCGCAGCAGGCTGCCAAGTACAAGGACTGCCGGCCCTACTGGCTGCTCTCCCAGGAGGAACGCTCCATGGACCCAGGGTTTGCGCTACAGATCGCGAAGCAATACGATGACCTCTCGAAACACATGACCTGCAAGATCGAGACCGACAAGATCCGGGCTCTGATCCCCATGGTATGTGCAACAGGACCATCTGATGCCTCCCACACCACTTTATATTATAACGCATGTCTTCAGATTTTAGGGTTCATGGAGTATGTGTGTCGCTGAACAATTTTCTTTTTTTCACAGCTGTGCAACATTCCGGTGGAGACGCAAGATGAGCTCGAAATGCTGGTCCAGATGATTGTAGTTCACACGCCGCAGTATTCCAGCATCTTAGCCGGACTGCACGGTGGTGGGAAACACAGATCGAAGCGTTCTTCCTCGGTTGGTTCCGGCGGCTTGAGCAGCTGCGTGCCTCAGCTGACGTCCCTCCGGCCAGCTGGCGGACAGAATAATGTCAGTCAGATTTTCTTTGTGCCGCCTGCGGCTCCGGAAATACCCGCCGAGCGCGAAGATACGGTGAACACAGACGCGCAGTTCCTCCTCCCGGTAGCAGACTTCGACGAGAGGGTTGATAGCGATCCAGGGCTGCCGAACTCACTGAATGTTTAGCTTGCGAAACCAATAGTAGCGCTAGTTATTGGTTCCGTGCACCCTAAGTAGTAAACTACATTATTCATACTTTATCTCACATATGCCTATATGACGGAAGAGTCTTGAACCGCGGTGATATTAACTAATTCATACCACGGTTCTGCCTCTTTTTTCCCCTCATACGATAGCATGTAAATTTGTTTACATTTAATGATGTAAAATTTTGAGGCACCTGACCTCGAAAATCATTTATCCCAGTGTGCGCCTTGCTCTTCTCCGTATTTGCAGCTTCCCGAAGTACGTCAGCATCCAATAGTACGGCTGGAGCTTCTGAAATTTGTGTTGGGGGGGCGGCGGCAAGCATACTCTCTTCCCATAAACTCCATTTACTAGTCGCACGCATTTAATTACCCGCCACACATAGCCGCAATGGCCATGCAAGTCAATTGGGGGTTAGGATTCAGAGGTGTGATCAACACACCACGGCGCGTTATGCACTAACTTGGACACCTCTATCGTGACGCCCCAGTAACTGTGGGCACACAAGTTGAATTAGGAGCCCATATTTTGCGGCCCAAAATTTGTGCATGTGCACGTAATGCACGCCTCTATGCGTAACTCGGTAGTGTCGCGACAAGCATGGAGGGTACTGAACACTAGGTTCTCATTATATTTGCACTATCAATTACTGTTATAAGTATCTCCAAAGCACTTACTAGGTTCAGATATCTTAGTGATGTACGTAGTGCACAATACAACCAGTGGACTAGTTACCACTCGTGGTTGGTAATGTTCCCCTCCCTCCGTCTTACAGCGAGCGCATCGCGCTCCTGCTACACTCGATTAGTCACTACCACCAGCCCATCTGTAAGGCTCGTGGTCTGTGTAACCACACTTCTATCTTGCTTCCTCTATTCGAACCATGCACGGTGATCAGTAGGTTATGGGTCCTCTACAAACACGTAGAAAGGCTACACGCAAATATTATTTTCGGCCATATACCGCCCACATGTTCCCCGCGAAGCCTTACATCGCGCCGCCGCCGAATGTCAATTTTTTTCTCCGTACTCCAGTATTGTACATTACTTCTCGCTACCCGCCCCGTTACCAACCTCCATGCTCAACAACGGAGGACGAATTAGGTGACAACTCACGCCCACTGAACGCACGCGCTCAGTGGGTACATGTTGGACACGTCCAAACACGGGAGGGGGGCGCATCTCGTTGGGTGAATACCTCATGCACATGGTGCACGTCAGCCGTTAGCGGCACCCGACACCAACCATTGGTCCCCCCGACGGTCCTTTGTACCCCACTTTACGTGGAGGATATATCAAGGGCGTGTGAGACACCCCGGGGCATCATGCCGAGGGGTCGGCGGGCACCGGGCCGTCTCACAAAACCCACCGTTAGGCACAACCCGTTAGCTGATTTCTCCACTGTCCCGGTACCCCCATGGCATCGGAAGAGAGGCGCTACCCCGCCCCCGCGCACTTGTCATGGCGACCGTGGTCGCGACGTGGACATGTCTCGCTCCCCCAACCATGTTGCGTCGGAGGCAACTTCACACACAACCACGACGCATGCCATGTTGGGCACCAATATGGAGCACCTGACTGCCTTCCACACCCGTCTCACCTCTTTGCAGGCACCACCCCATGCGCATGTTCATGCTTTTGCCCCAGTCCCACTTGCTGACGACTTGCGTCATCCCTGGTCCAAGACGCCCCGCCGCCCGAGCCTTGTCCCCCCCCCCCCCCGGCATGTGCCAAGCGCCCAAGCCACGACACCCCGCTATCGACCCCGACCTTGTCCTCGCCACTCAACTCGAGTATGAGGGACTCGACCTCGACGCCACCCTCCGCCACGTCAAACTTGACTTGCCGGTCATGCAACCCGACCAGCACTTCAAGCGGTGGAAGGCCGCGTTCCTGAATTTTGTGCCCATGGAACTGCCAACACTTAGTCCCCAACTAGTGTTACATCAGTCTCGGGCAGTCATCCACACCAAATCTCAGAACATCATTCAGACCATGTTGTTCCAGTAGGTGTGTTGGCGACAATCGCCGCGCCCGCCATGCTCGCGACATGGACAGCGCCTCCCAACCTGATCGTGGTGCCGCGTTGTGGCACTCCCTTTGTGACCGCATGGACTCCCGTAGCATCGCACGCGCCATGCGCATGGCCCGCCAACTCATTCGCGTTCATCCCGAGACGAGTCCCTCTCGGACTTCGTCCACAACATGCGGCAGGCGTATGATGACTTGAACGAATCCTGCCTCATGGCTGACGGTCATGTCGTCATGCCCGAGCATTTTATCAGCATCTTTATGCTGTTGGGCATGTCTCAGGAGGGCCCGTATAGCCATGCAAAACAGTGCATTGTAAACGCGTTCGGCCCCACACTCTCCCTTTCCGCCCCTGAGGTGTCACGGCAAATTCTGCGCCAAGGAGACCACTTGGACACACCTGCGGCGGTCGTGGACAGCACCGCACCTCCGGACTGTGCCTTTCTTGCTGGCTCTCTACCCAATCGTCGACGTTCGTTGGCTCATGGTGGTGGCAAACCTCCCCTCCCCGCAGATCACCCCCTCAAAAGTTCAGAGTGAGGTGAAGCTGCTGTGGCGGTGAAGACCATCGTGGCTATGACTGCAAGGCCATTGATGCATAACTCATCAAGTGGCAGCGCCACAAAATCGATGTTCTCCACAACTACTTCAACCGGCAAAAGACCGCCACTACTCACCTCAGTGACATCACTAATACCGACCCCCCGCTGGATTTCTCGTCTGAGCCATAAAAGGTTGAGGAGGTCCATGACTTCGAACCCGTCTATTTGGTCCGTTCCCCTTCGTGCCCAATTGCCCTCATCTGCACCCCTCATCGAGCCACTCTCCCCTTGTCTATCTGTTGGGTCACTGACTCTGCATGCTCTATCAATCTCACAGCTCATCGCACCGACTTCTTGTCATTTTCTCTATCTAAACACATGTCCACGGTGGGTGGTGTTGGTGCTGCCATTCACGGCAGTGGCACAGTTCGCCTTCGCATCCCCTTGCAGTATGGACGTCCCATTTCCCGCGACATCTTTGCACTTTATACTCCCGACCTTATCTCGCGGTCCTCTCATGGCATAAGCAGCTTACTAAGTGTTAGTTGGTTGCAACAACACTTTAACTGCGAAGTCTCTTTCCCTGCGGGCATTGACATTGGCACCCTCAATGTCCCCACAGGCATGGGAGTCTTATAGCCGAGTGGGAACGGTCTATACACCCTCCCCCATAATTCCCCCGTTCCCCACCCCTCTCCCGTCGGCCATGCTCACTCCCTGTGATGCCGCACTCTAGCACAAGCGTCTAGGACATCTTCACATGCAGGACCTGCAATCGCAGGACTCCAATGGCGAAGCATTTGTCCCAACCATGGGGTCCCTTGTAATCAACCTTTCGTGTGATTCCTGCCTCATGCACAAAGCTCACGCTGCTCCCCGAAACAACGCCGCTTGCACGAAACCAATGTTGCCCCTCATGCGCATGTCATGCGAGATTTGGGGCCTTGTCAATGCCCCTTCCACACATGGCCTTCGCTATTGCGAGCTTGTCATTGATTACCACTCACATTACATGTGGGTACGGTTTTTCAAGTCCAAAGACGAAGCATGCGCTTCCCTTCAGACCATCATCTTGGAGATCAAATACACTCACGCCAAACACCATGCTCCCTCGACTGTGTTTGACCCCACCATCAAATTCGAATGTGACATTGTGTTTGAGTATGCTGACACGCAGCGCATGTGCGCCCAACTTGGCGTCGACACACAACTCTCTGCCCCGTACGCACATCACATGCTCGGTAAGGCGGAACGGCCGTGGCGCACGCTCCGCGACAGTGCGTTTGCCATGATGCACCCCATGTCTGTCCCCCCCACCATGTGGTCAAGTGCTATGAGCACCGCCGAGTTCCTCCGCAATCGCACATTCAGCAGAGCCGTTGGCCTTGCTGGGGGGGGTCCCCCTCACCCTTCTCATAGGTGCCACCCTAGACGATGCAACGTTCCGTGTGTTCGGCAGCGGTGCCAAAACCCTTGACAACCAGCGTCGCAATCTGGATCCTCAAACTTTCCGTGGCGTATTCGTGGGCTATCCGCCCAACTCTCTTGGTTATCGGATCTACAACCCCGCTACACGCCGCATCACTACATGTGTGCACGGTGTCTTCCATGAGGATGTCCCATGCTTCCGCTCCTGGTCGAAACATAGGCCCACACCCCATGACGACCCCTTCTTACCCTCGGACGTGCCCTTCTCCGATCCAGCGCCGGCCATCCCTCGCCCCTCTCGTGTCCGCCTTCCCCCATCTCACTGGACAGACTGCGTCGCATGCCCGCCTCGCCGTTCCGTTCGGGCGATATACGACGAGGGTGTCGTCCCTTCTCCTGAGGATGTGGTCCCCCTCACTCCACACATCGCCCCTCTGGCCCGCCGCTCACACACGTGGCTCTTTTGTCCGCTAAGGGCAATCCCGAACCGACCACCTTTTCGGACGCTTGTCGCAACCCCCACGCCCCCCAGTGGCACGCGGACCATCCGCTATCTGGTTAGCGAGTGCGTCAGCGAGGTCGTTGCCGAGTGAGTGGTTGTGTGCTTTAATTTTCCCGAGATGTGTGCGGATGCCGCGGTGGATGTTGTGCCTATAAGCGGAGGGGCAGTTAAGGTATCCTTGTATGAGACGGAGGGAGCACGCACTGTCAGTTAGGAGGTGGGTATGGCCTAGTTGGAGGCCTATGTCAATGCCAGCTAGTTCGGCTCGATTGATAGTATGGGAGGGAGGGGTAGAGGTCACCAGGATTTTGACGGTGGTGTCCGAGGCTGGGTGGGTGGCTGCGGCCCCTAGAGGGGAGCTGCTTCCTTTTTTCGAGCCGTCTGTGTATACGAAGTCCTGCCAGTTCCAAGCAAGAGCGCCTCTGGTGGGGGAGTATGTTAGTTGTGTGCGTTCTTGGAGGGGGTAGGTAAGGGGGTGAGTGGGGTTGGGGGGAAGGTAGTATATGCCTGCGGAGTGAGGTGAGTAGGAGTCTGTGAGGTATGGAGGTGGGATGGTGATGGTGGGGTTCGGGAGGTGTGTGTCGTATATGGACTCGAGGGTGTTGTGGAGTGCGGTCATGGCAGTGTGTGAGGGTAGGGTGGGGAGTGCGAGGGAGTTAGCTACTAGGTAGATGTCGACCATCCAGCGTGTTCCGAATGGGGTAGGGGTGGGGTGGCCTGTGTGTTGGTCTGGGGGTAAGAAGGTGTTCGCGTCATTGGGAAGGGTGTATAGGTGATGTGTGTAGGGGGAGTTGATATACTTGGAGTGGCGGTATGGGGTGTGTTCCCAACGGGGGAGTATGAGGATGGTAGCGCTGGGGGTGTGTGAGGCTGTGCGGTGTGCGCTGGTGATTGCATGTTCCATGGCTCGGCGCATGCATTCGTGGTCGTATTCGGGGTTGGCTATGTTGGTGCCTTGCCATGTGTGTGGGGCATTGCTGCCGCTGGATGAGAAGACTATGTCTTCGGGGTAGAGTGAGTGGTAGGTGTGCGAGTGGAGTGATTTATTGAGGGGGTCTGAGTAGAGTTCTGTCTGGATGTGGAATGTGTGACGGAGAGCCGAGAGGAGGTCTTCTCTGGTGGCCCATCTGTTGCGGGTGGTGGTGGCGGGTGTAGGAGAGTGGATTTCAGAGCGGGAGCCTAGGCGAGTGAGGAGGTTGTAGACCTCCTCTTCGAATGTATGGTCGGAGAGGTCGGGGCGAAAGAGTTGGTATAGGTGGCGGACGCGGGGGCCGTTAAGGGTGGTTACCGCGCGGCCGTCGGGGGTGCATAGTATGGTTGTGTCGTGGAGTGATGGGTGTGTGTGGATGGCGAATTTACCGGTTGGGAGCATGTCGAGGTCAGGGTTGATGGGGGTGTGGTTGAATGTGATAAGGCGGTGTGTCCAAGGTGGCGGTCCGGGTTCTGGCAGGATGGGTGTGGTGGAGGGGACAAAGCCGGAGTTAAATGCGGTGAGGGCGGTGGGGCCGGAGGGGGTCTCACTGATGGTGTCGTGTAGTTGAAGGCAAGGCGCCCACTGGACCTCGTGGAGGCGGGTGAGGTCGTGTTGTTTGCCGCGAGCGCACCAGTCGCATTGCCATGAGGCGGGGCCTAAGGCGGGGCGGCATTGGGAGTGGACGGCAAAGTGCGGGCATGTGCTGCAGGTGGAGGTGGGTTCTAAGTGCAGAGGGTTGTGGCATATGGAGCAATCGGCGGGGGTGGGGGTGGGTAGGTTTACCGAGGTGGGGGTGGAAGAGATGAGTCGGAAGCCGTCGTCCAGTTGGAGTTGTATATCCCATTCCGTGAGGTGTTCCGGGGCCCATTCGACCATGTATTGGGTTTGTCCGTATTCTGTGTCTTTGTGTTTGGAGATGATTCGCGTTACGTCGCAGGGGGGGAAATGGTGGTCTGAGGGGGAGAGGTATTCTGTGTCTATGTGCGTGATGGGTGCAGTGGGGGAGTAGGTGTTGGTGCGGGAGGAGTGGGTGAAGGGGGAGAGAGTGTGAGGAGGGCGGGGGAGGTGTGACGTGAGGAGGGGAACCCATGAGGGGTGGAGAGTGGTGGGGGGGGATGCTTGTTTGGGGTTGAGGTTTGTGACGGGGAGGCGGTTGTGGACAGTGTCGGTGGGTTCGGTGAGGACTGCGGCGAGAAGGCGTATTGGGATAGTGAGGGAGGTGTTGGACCCCGTGAGTTTGGTGATGGACTGGCAGGATTTGAGGATGAAGGAGGAAGGGGTGGCGCGGAGGAGGACTTGTGACCATTCGGTTATGTGATTTTGCCAGAGGGGGTTAAGACGGGGAAGGAGGGAAGTGTGTGTCTTGCGGGGTGAGAATTCGTGGTATGCTTGTTTGTATGTGTGTGGGTCTGTGATATGTGTGGCTCTGTCTCTGAGGGATGTGAGGAGTGCGGCGTCCTGGTTGGTGAAATGGGTGCGGAGTGTGGAGGCAATGGGGTTGGTGAGGGAGAGGGGGGGGATGTTGTGAAACATGGTACCGGCGTCGCGTTGGGCGCGCACTAGGCTTCTGAGCGTGGGGGGGGATAGACTGCCTGACATTATCGATTCAGTGGGCCAGTGGGAGTATGTTGTGGAGATGTTGTGTATGTGGGCTCTGGCCATGTGGCCCCTATAACCGGGGGAGTTCAGGATTTTGTGGAGGTGGCAGACGGTGAGTTGTGCGGCATGTGCTTTGAGGGAGGGGAGGCCATAGCCGAGGTCGGAGGTGGGCCGGTGGAGGGCGGTGCGGGGGAGGTTACGTACCGAGGAGACGGCTGAGCGGAGGGCGCGGCATATTTGACCTTCGAGGGTGTCCAATTGGGAGTCGCTGAAGAGGCCGAGTTGGAGGGTAAAGTGTTTTCCGATGAGGAGGCCACGGATGACGCGAATTCTGCGGGACTGGGTTAGTAGGGAGGAGGAGAGGGCGTTGATGAGGGATGTGGTGGTGCGTTTGAGTTCGTGCCAGTGTTTGGTGAAGGTGAGGGAGGTGTTGAGTTCGACCCCAAGGACGCGGTATGTATCCGAGGGGCCTATGGTGGGGATGGGCTCCGGGGTGGAGTTGATGGTGATGAACTGTGATTGGAGGCGGGATGTGAGGAGGGTGATGTTGGCAAGGGAGAGGGCGTTGCCTGTACGCCAAAGGGCGCCGGTAATGCAGCATTTGCGGATGTTGACTGTCATACCTGTGTAGGCGCTGAAGAGGGAGAGTTTCCTTAATTGGATGGCCATGTTTGGGGTCGAGCCCGTGGCTAGGCTGAGGTCGTCGGCGAATCCGTGTCCGGGGTATGTGGCTGTGGGTTCTGTTGGGTCGACGTTAGTGGCGGGGGGCCCTGGGCGGTAGCCCCGGCTACCCACAGTGAGCCAGCGAAGAAAGGGTTCAAGGAAGAGGGTAAACAGGAACGGGGAGAGGGTGTCGCCCTGTAGGGTACCTCGATTTATGTCTATGGAGGGGGTGGGACCATACGGGGTAATGTAGTCTGTGGATGAGACTCCGTAGAGGTGTTCGCATGTATCTACAAAAGTGGAGGGCATACCGAGTTGCCTCATGTGTTTGAACATGATGCGGTGGTCTGCTGCGTTGAAGGCGCCCTTGAAGTCTGCGTACATGACGTAGATGTCTTTGTTGTGGAGTTTTGCGTCCTCCATGGCCATGATGATGGAGGAGAGGGCGTCGTGGATGTTGCGGTGTTGTCGAAAGCCATCCTGTTGGTCGCTGAGGATGCCGTGGGTTTCGGCGTATTTCGAGCCTGCGTCTTTGATTAGTGCTGTCCATAGCTTAAGAAGGTTATTCATGAGGGCGATGGGGCGGTAGTTGTCAAGGAGGGTGGGGTCCCCTTTTTTATGTAATAGGCATGTTGTGCTATGGCACCATTCAGGGGGTGTGTAGGAGTTATGGGCAAGGAGGGATAGGAGGGAGAAGAGGGTGGAGCGGGTCTCCGGGGGTAGGAACTTGAGAATTTCGTTGGGGATACCGTCGGGGCCGGGGGCTTTGCCTGTGCCTAGCGAGTTGAGGGTTTTATCGAATGTATCGCGGGTAATCATGTCGGCTAGTGTGAGTGTGGGGTCCCCTCGGGGTTCGATGTTGAAGTTGTCAGGGTTGTCGGGGTGTTCCCAGGGGGGTATTGGGAGGTCGGGCGGGGTGGCTCGCGTGAGTTCGGTGGTGAAGTGGGAGTGGACCGCCTTAATGACGGCTGAGGGGGAGGATGCTGTGGTTTTATCGGGCTTGGTAATGCGGTGGAGAGTTGTAGTTGCTGTGGTCGCGGGGAGGAGGCCGCTTTTAATTTTTAAGCGGCGGTGGGAGGATTTTGGGGAGGCGTCGTAGGCAGTGTTGGTGCGGGTTTTAATCTTTTGGAGTATATCTGTAGTGGTTGTTCGGAGTAGTTGGCGTATGCGTGCCTGGCACTGGTGGTGGATATCGGTAGGGGAAAGATAGTCAGAGGTTTGAAGGAGGGTTTGGGCTAGGGGTAGGGGGCCGCCGTTGGTGCTACATTTGCGGAGTTTACGAATGAGTCTGTGTGTTTTTTTAGAGAGCCAGGTGGGATTAATGGTCGAGGTAGTGGGGCGGGGTTTCTTCGGGGATAGGAGGGGCCATATGGTGGCCGCGTGGTCCATATGTTGGGAGAGTAGTGCAGTAAATTTCGAGGCTAGGGTGTCGAGGGTATCGGGAGAGGCCATGGAAGGGGTTGTATTGAGAATCTCTGCGTGGAGGGAGGCCGTGTGGTTGATAAGGGAGGGTGTGCTACGTTGGTATGATGTAATGTGGTGCGGTTGGAGTGGGAGTTTGAAGGTGAGTTTGCGGGTGGTGTGGTGAGTGCGGGGAGGGTTGTGGGCCGAGGGTGGCCGAGCGATGAGGGAGGAGGGGGCAGGTATAACTAGGTGTATCGCTGAGTGGTCGGAGAAGTGTGAGGGAGAGGTGAAAGTCGAGCACGCAGGCGGGTTGAGACTGAGAGGGGAGGGGGGAGGGGTGAGCCAGTGGTCGAGGCAACCTCCGCTACTGGGAAAGGTGGGGAGTGGGGGGTGGAGGGGTCGGAGGTGTGATTCGAGTAAGGAGGTGAGGGCGGGGTTGCCTGTACCTTGTGTGGTGGTCGTTTGGAAGTCGCCGCCCCAGAGGATGCGGTGAGTTGGGTAGTCGTCCATCAGGCGGAGGCCCCACGCCGCGACCTCCGCGTATAAGCGTGTTGGTAGGGGGCTGTGGAGCTGTGGCATGTAGGCTCCGAGGAGGAGGTAAGGGTTGCCTGAGTGAGGAACGAGTTTCAGGCCTGCGATATGTGGGAGGAGGTGGGGGGGTGGGGTGAGGACAGTGGCAGAGTGGAACGATTCCCTTCGGACCGCGAAGAGAACGCCTGCGTTGGGTAGGGGCACAGATGAGTAGCAGGGTCTGGAGCTTTTGAGTAGGTATTGTGGGAGGGCGACACGCCATCTGGATTTGTGGGTGTCGTGTTTAGTTTCCGTGAGGATGAGGACATCAGGGCTGTGGGTGGTGGCGAGGTGTTCCACGTCCATGATGGATGTGTGTAGCCCCCTGGTGTTGAGGTTAATGAGGTGTAGAGGTTGTGGTATATGATGTGGGAGAAGTGGTGGGGGTTGAGGGTTGGGGGGGTAAGGGGGGTTCGCTGGAGGGGGAGTTGTGCGGCGTGGTGGGGGGGTGTGGGAGGTGAGGGGTTGGGGCGGGTTTGGGAGTGTGATGTGGGGGAGGGTGGGTTGGCGGGGGGTGGAGGGGGGGGTGGAATGAGGGAGCGGAGAAATTGATGGGGAGGGTTTGGGGGGGTGTGGGGGCTCGGGGGAGAGGGAGGGCTGTTGAGGGTGGAGGGTGTTAAGGAGGTGGGAGCGACCGACAGGGAGGGGAGTGGAGCGGAAGACGTGGTGCCACAGAAGAGAGTGAAGGGAATAGACTGTGTGTTTGGGGTCGAAATGAGGGGGGTCGTAAGCATGGTCAGCAGGTGCCGTGAGTATAAAGTATGTGTGAAGGAGGACGTGGGTTCCACAGGACCACGCCCGAGGTGAGTCGTTCTGTCGAGGGGGGTTGAGAAGGCGAGGAGTGAGGAGTTGGGGGGGGGGGGAGACGAGTTCCAGGAGGCGAGAAGTGAGAGGGAGCGGGTAAGAAGGGACGGGGGGGGAGGGTGGTGGAGGGAGTCCACCCAAGTGGCGGAGTCGTGTGTCACGTGGAGGAGGCCGAAGTGGGAGTGCTGCCAGGTGAGGACGAGGAGGGAGTTGTGGGGTGTGCCCGGGCGCGGGGGTACGCCTCTGTTTGAGAGGTTGGTCCACTGGCTGGGGTATATGTGATGGTTATGGAAGGTGTCTACCTCGGTGTTTGTGATAACAGTGTAGGTGTTGGAGGAGGTGGAGTGGAGTTTGGCAAGGGAGGTGGCAATGCAGTAGAGGTTTGAGAGGTCCTGGTAGTGTCCCCATTGGAAGGAGAGCACGGCCGAGGAGTCGAGGTGGCCGATGGGGGTGGGGAGGCCGTGTTCAAGGTTAAGGTCAAACAGGTAGTTATGTAGTTTGATAGTGCAGGTATCGGGTGCGAAGTGTGACGGAAGTGAGGCCCTGAGTGGGTTGGTTACACCGTGTGTACGGATATCTTGGGTGGGGCGTGGGAGGAGGGCAGGGGGTCGAACCTCCGGGCCTGCTGGCCCGTCTGTAGTGGAGTTAGGGATGGGGGCTGGCCCTAGCGGCCGAGTGGACATCAGATGGAGGGATGGGAGGTCCAGGTGAGGGGAGGTGTTCCTCATTGGCTTCCGCGGTGTTGAGGTCTTCTTCAGGGAGGTCTTCGAGCTCGAAGTCTGAGGTCGCGGGGGATGAGGCAGGTAGGGGAAGGTTTGAGGGGTGTGTGTTGGAAGGGGGGTCGTGGTTCCGGTGGTTGGAGTTGGGGGTGGGTTGTGGGGAAGGGGAGTGTGTGAGGCGTGTGTGGGGGAGGGGGAGGGAGGGGGGGAGGAGTTGGAGGGGGGGAGGTATCATGTGGGGGGTGGAGTCTGTGCGTTGGGGGGGGGAAGGAGGTGGGGGGTCAATGCCGGTTGGGTGTGAGGAGGCTGTGGCGGGGTGTGTGAGGGGGGTGGAGGAGGAATCCATGTGGTCAACTGAGGTTTCGAGGATGGTGGGGAGGGGGGGTGGGGGAGGAGGGGTGGTGGCGGGCAAGGTGGGAGGGTCAACTGGGTGAGCGGGGTGGGGGTACGTAGGAGGGGCGGGGGAGGGGGAGCGACGTTTTTTGGAGGGGCGCTGGTTGCGAGTGTGAGGGGGGGGGGGAGTATGAAGGGGCCAGTTGGATGTCGGGTAGAGAGTCGAGGTCGAGGGGGGTATCGTCAGGGGTGTCCAGCAGGGAGCCGTCCGCAGGTTCTTGTTGCCATGCCTCGTAGGTGTTGGTCGCCTGCAAGTGGCCTGTCCATTCGAGGAGGAGAGAGGGGGGGTTGCGAAGGAGGGATTTGTTTTTTGTGAGGGTGAGCTGAGGGGGGGAGGGGGAGGTGGTGAAGATGGGGTCTGTGATGCGGGACCTGCCGAAGGTGGAGTAGTGGTGGGGTGTGATGTATAGGGAGCATGTGGTGTTGGTGGGGGTGCCGCGGTGTATGTAGGTGTGGGGGAGGGGAATGGTGGCAGTGCCGTTGGTTGAGATGAGGATGCAGTACATGATGTTGGTGAGGGAGATTTGGATGCTGGTGGCGATGTGAGGGGAGGGGGAGGGGTGGGAGCGGAAGTATGAGCCGTCAGGAAATTTTTTGAGGGAGGTGTGGTGTGAGATGTCGAAGGTGGAGGGTGTGGAGCTGTGGGAGTGGGTGTGTGACTGTGCGTATTCTGAAGCTGTTTGATGGAGGAGGGTGGAGAGCCAGTGTGAGGAAGGGATAGTACCGTTGGACGTGGGTTGGGGGAAGGGGAGGGGGTGGGGGGATTGGATGAGGACTGTGGTGAGGCAGGTGTCAGTCCAGGAGGTTCCTGGGACATGGCCTGTGAGAGGAGGGGGTGTGATGGTAATTGTGTAGTTTTGGGGGGTGGGGGGTACGGTGTGAATAGCATTTTGAAGGGTGGCGTGAAAATGTACAGGTCCTGATTGTGAAAGAACTGGATTATGGGGTGGGTGGAGGATATGCATCCAGAAGGAGGGGGGGTCGTTCACGACCTGGACGGGTTCCCGTGTAGGTTGTAGGGCGTCCGCGATTTGGAGCAGGAGTTGGGCTGGTTCCGGGAGGTCCTCCATTCGGGGGGCAGGGGTGGTGGCGCTGGCGTTCCAGGTGTCGGCGAGTTCCGTGGCGAGTCGATCTAGCAGGAGGGCCTGTATCAGGGGAACGACGTCTGGGCCGGAGAGATGAGTGAACAGGGGGGAGCTAATTTTCATGCGTTGGCCTGAAATTGCGGGAACGGCTACAGCACGTATAATCTGAATTTCCTGCTGTCTCAGGGTGGTGGAAAGTTGTGGGTCCGAGGCGGCACTGGGTGGCGTTGGACCTCCCGACGGGAGTTCACGCTGGCGTGAAGCGAGCTGGTAAAGCAGGCCAACTGTGATGCAGGAGGTGGGGATGTCCAGCCGGACCTCCTGGTGGCCATGTGAGAGTGCGACTGGCAGAGGGGTGAGATCGTGTTGCTGGGGCATGGCTGGGTGTGGGGTGCGGGTGACTGAGGCTGTCCATTTCGCACGATGGGCGAGTTCCCGACCGATTATATTTCTCGCGCGGGCCGGGATATCGGTTAGGGCGTGAACTTTTTCTAGAAGCCAGCGTCGAGCGAGAGAGCAAGCGGAGATAAGCATGAGTGAGGAAGACGGCGTGTTCGGGAGGAACACACCGTGGAGCCAGAAGCTGGCAGTGTCAGGAGGGGCGGTGGAGTACTGGCCTGTCAGGAGGTAAGAGTCGATCAGGCGAGCAGATAGGTCAACGGCCCGTCCGAGGTCGGGGGCAGTCGTCGGGGTGTTTGAAGCCCTGTGCCCGGCGTGGGTTCCAGGGGCGTGCCTCGTCCATAGTCTGCAGTTGCGAGTTGAGGGGCCGTAAGGAATGGAGCAAGTGGGTGTCCCACAAGGCGGTTACGGGGGCCGATGTGGTCGTCCGCGAAGAGGGGTGTAGGGCGGTCTTTGAGGAGGACCTGTTTGTATGATTCCGGGAGGGTAGAAGGTGATGACATAGTGGTCGTAAGGTGGGTGTCGATGTGTGTGTATGTGGTGGTTTTGGAGTGGGGATAGAGAGGGTTAGAGGTGGTCAGCGTGTGTTGGCAGCACACGACCAGGTCTGATGGGACCTAGGTTTGTTCTTCACGGACGTCTGATGGGAACGTCCGGACGCTCGGAGGGGCGCGTGGGAGTGCGCCGGCTCCGTGGGAGGGTGATTTTTGTAATCTATTTGAGACGTACGAGTGTCGTAGTATTGGACGGAGTACTCGGAGTGTTTGAGATGTGGGCGGCGCAGATTCCGGCATGTGAACCGAATTCAAATTTGTGAAAGCTGCGCCTTGGAGTGTGTACCGTCTGATGTGCCTACGGATCCACTGATCTGGGTGAGCTAGGCTCGGGTGGGGAGAGGTGATCGGTGCCCGTCGTCCGACGGGCCCTGTGGTCACCAGTCTATCGCTCATAGGGAGGCCAAGCCCGGAGCGAAGACGGTCGGCGTTGCTCGTCCGAGCTACCGACCCATCCCCTATATTTTTTACGTCAGTAGTACTTTGGATCTTTTTACTGTCTTTAGTGACGGTAGGATACGTTTTTTTGTCGCCGTGACGGGACCGTACATAGGACCTAACGACTCGGACTCGTAATCAATAATCATGTTGGCCAAGATCGCACTGAATGAAGCACAGTGAGCAGGCTCGGCGTCGAGCTCGAGGGACGGTACATTAAGCCCCCCAAAATCCGCGGGGAGGGAAAGTTGGCGCTCAATACAATTCAGTTGATCGGGTGTTTGTACGTCCTGAAAACGCCCAAGATTCGGTTAACTCCAATACGAGCGGCCCTATCTGCAATAGCATGTGATATTCCAAAAATGTCCCCGCAATTCTCTAACAAAGCTTCGGGAAATTACTAACGGGTAATTCATAGTATTCGGATATGCAAAGCTAGGAAACATGCTCAAATTGGAAATACCGTCGTCTTATCACCATTAATTACCGCATGATCTCCGGGTGTTTCGGGGTGACTGTTCCGGGTAAGCGGGGAAACAACCTTGAATTGCCTGAACACCCTCGAAACGTCCCCATAGTCAGGAGAATCAATTAATTCTCCCTAGTTTAGGAAACAATGAGGAAAACCAGCTCAAATTTAAAATGTCCCCGTACCGCCCTTTGTTCCAACACACCACCTTCCGCCCTTTTTTCTTCCTTTCTTCCGATACATGTAGCTAATCCCTTACGGGTGCTTGCGGGGCCGAAACAAATAAAGAGCAGCACCTCTGCGCGTAACACACGCTCCGTTTCACGAAGCGGTAGTTGGGAGTTGGGAGGTCTATACCGTACGGGTACCTTGCCCGTAGCGAGAGGGAGGGGCTTTAGTGCGCGTACCAACGCGCGCATCAACTGCCGTCTGCTACGCTGCGGAAGGACCGCGCCGCCGCTTGCCCTGCATTGTCCGCCTCCGCCCCACCCACAGCGCTCCCACCCAACGCCACGGTTCTGTACCAGTCTTGCGCAAGGTATCGCTAACTACCGCTTCCTATAGCTCAGAGATTAGTGGAGTGGCGGTAGCACATAAGGGATATAGCTAGTGGGAGTAGCTATGCTATGGTGGCCCCCGAGCGCACGTCTCGCAATTGTTGGCAGTAGATAAACTGCCTACGTTGCCTTATGCTCGGCACAGATGAGCAAATTTTGACCGCGGGTGTTAAGACGCACGACGGGCACATAGTCACAGATCACCTGCCCCTGTCATTCGGAGCAGCCCCAAATTCCGAAAGACGAACCGCCGTTTCGTCTGCCGCTTGTTCCCCCCTTTCTTTCTGTCGCGGCGTTGACATATATGGGACTAATGCGACAGAAACCCCTCCAAAGGTTTGTAGTCTGGAGCAAGGGGTTGCCGGCTTATAGCCCAGAGCGATATCGGGCACTTTAACAGGTCAAGCAGTGTATACGGTATTTCCCAGGCAAGGTAGCAGTCCGCGTCTCAGGTAGTACCAGGCAAGGCGATTCTCTGATTCGTGGTGCATTTCGCCGTTCTGACAAGGATCTAGGCTCGCGAGAAAATTGAATCCCGACCGCCCTTCGCTGTCTTCGCTTCTCTCCGACCTTGACACCTTGTCATCGGAGACAGCACCAATTGCGTCCCTCGTAGCAGGGCCGCTTTTGAACTCGCTATCAAAACTAGCAGCCAATACGGTTTATGTAAAAATTCGCCGCTAGCGCAGGTAAACATATTCATCCTCTATTGGTAGCTTGTGGCGGCAGGTTCGACTGTCTCGGTGTTGTCAAGCTGTTTGGAAGCGCGGCTTTGTCGTGTTGGGTGCTGACAGTGCTTAAGCGTTGGGGGTGAAATTGTTGTTTGAATTGTTTTAGGCTTTGCATTATCACCAACTCGGGCTTTTGATGCTAAGTAATATGGGCGGAACTGTGACGAATGCGCTGACAGGAGCTGAGTTGGCCCTATGTTTGGCGGTGGATTTCCTTTCGGCGGCATGCCCTTCGGGGGGATGCCGGGCGGGATGCCTGAAATGCCTCAACGCCAAAAGAGCGACAGCACAAAGTACGCCACTTCCTCTGCAATTTGCTGCGGTATTGTATTCGGCTATTGCACAGTTGGAACGTGTGGCACTGAAAAGTAACGAGAGTTTCCACCTTGCACCGCGTTTCTCTGATCCACGTTTGCCGTTGCGGGTGCTGTTGTTTAGGTATTATGAACTACTGGGTGTGAACAGCAACGCAAGCGCTGCTGAGCTGAAGAAAGCCCACCGCAAGGCGGCCATGCAGCATCACCCCGATAAGGGAGGTGATGCTGAGACGTTCCGGAACATCAATCAGGCATACGATGTGCTGAAGGTAATAACCATCTCGCGAATATGAATCAATTTAGCGGTTTCAGTCAAGCAGTGAGGTACTTTGGGGACTTCTTTGCTTCACAGGAGGGCAGCAGAATAGCAGGGGGAGAAGGGTAGATAGGAAGGGTACATGCTTGATTTGGAAGTGGTTGATTTTGCAGGCTCTGCTAGTGAATCATGCATTTCCCATTTCACATGTTGTACATATTCTTCAAACTGTGGCGAGATGAACGTTCATGTGGAAGGGAGCAGATAAGTCTCTGGGCACGCGTTGATGTACTATGTTTTCATAACGGATCCTTATGCACTTTTACTATAGGATCCTGAAAAGAGGGAGATATATGACAAGTACGGCGAGGACGCCATCAGGGAGGGGATGGCAGACCGTGGCGGTGGCGGGGGCGGCATGGCTGACATCTTTGATATGTTTGGTGGCGGCGGCGGCGGTTCTCGGCGTGAGCGCAAAGCTGAGGATGTCATGCACCGCCTCAAGTAAGGCGGCACCTTCATCGCATGTTTCTTTCCCCTTGCTATGCAACATGTTACGCCATAATGTATCGTCGGTTGTCTGAAAAGTGCCTGCGAAACATGGCGAGGTGACTTTATTTGTTGACAAAGGGAAACTGTACCCACATTTGCTGCATGCAAGGCTGTGGCGATTGAGTAACTGGCAGTCCTTGTAGGTTTTGTTTTGACACACGAATAGTGGTTCGAGGGGCGCTAATTGATGTATCGGATGTAGTTCGAACTGATGACATATGTGCGAGCTGGCTTTGGAAGGGGATACATCGGGCGTGACGTCACTCGTAGGATGTGTCCATATGAGCGTATGTTTGACGGGTAGGGATGCAATTGTTGTGTTTGTAGGGTCAGCCTGGAGGAGATGTACAACGGCGCTACCCGCAAGCTGAGCCTCTCCCGCAACATCAAGTGTGTGACCT
This sequence comes from Tetraselmis chui, assembly GCA_026401115.1. Classification (NCBI taxonomy): domain Eukaryota; kingdom Viridiplantae; phylum Chlorophyta; class Chlorodendrophyceae; order Chlorodendrales; family Chlorodendraceae; genus Tetraselmis; species Tetraselmis chui. Next base: position 35,423 of record JAPMLY010000157.1, on the reverse strand, counting down.
GTGGGGGAAACGGCTCCAAGTCGGGCGCCCCTGCTACCTGCTCGCAGTGTCATGGCGGCGGTACAGAGACTCTGCTGCGGCCTCTTGGCCCGGTGCGCCACATTCTTGACTCTCTCAGCTTTGATGCACCCCATGCTATTCTGGTTCTCTTTATCGATTCGTATGGAGTGGGGCTCGTGGCGTTGAGGGAAATTGATTTGCGTTACTGGGTTACCTGCACTGAAAGGTATTTTTGTGGTCGGTTGCAGGGAATGATGCAGCAGATTCAGCAGCAATGCCGGAAGTGTCGCGGCTCGGGGCGCAATGTTGCTCCTGGGGATGAGTGCAACGACTGCCGCTCTAAGGGGCTGAAGAGCGAGAAGCATGTGCGTCCCTTGTTATTACACTCTGCCTTCCCGCTCTCCCATATATTTCACCTTTATTTTCTCTGATTATGCCATACTTCGGCTTCGTGAGCAGCGACTGTAGGTAAGGAACGCGGTGTCTATTAAGCTTATCTAGGTATTGCAGGTAATAAAACTGAGCTGGGGGCTTCCCGTCACATGTAATGCACTGTGTGTCTGAATAGAATAATAGGTGGCGGAATGGGTGTCTGTCTTGTGCGGGCGTTATAAGCCTTCAACGTTTAGGCGGCTGATGTTTCTGCTACCGCCGCTTCTGAGCAAACGCTACTGCAGTCGGTTCCTGGCAAGCGAAATCGTATCAGAGTTTTTTCGAAGCTGAGCAATTCAGAGACATGGTTAGGGCGATGACACCTCAGGGCGTTATAGTGTCCTCCTTATTAAATCTATACGACACGAGCACGGCCTGATAAAAAGGCTTTGAAGTTGCGGTCTTGAGGTCTATTCTGAGGTCGGGGTCTTAAGTCTGAATTCCCCGGTCTCCTCCCGTGCGCAGGTCTTTGAGGTCAACATTGAGAAGGGCATGAAAAACGGGCAGCGTATTGTGCTGCGCGGCGAGGCGGGTGTGGGCAACGATCCCACCGTGGAGCCTGGTAATGTTGTGTTTCAGCTGGAGCAAAAGGAGCACGATTCCTTCAAGCGGGTGGGGGACGACCTGTTTTTGGTGCATCAGCTGCCGCTGGTTGATGCGCTGTGCGGCGGCAAGATTGTTTTCACGCAACTTGATGGGCGGAAGCTTATGATTGAGAGCAAGCCGGGTGAGGTAGTCAAGCAGGACGACTGGGTGTGCATTGAAGACGAGGGGATGCCGCATCACACACAGCCCTTCATGAAGGTTTGCAATCATCTCCCCCCATACCGTCTGCCCTCTATGCCAGCCTGTTCGGGGCACATGTACGTGTCACACCCCCTTTCCTCTCCTGCTTTTTTTCTTGTCAATTGCTCCCTCCGTCGTTGGATAGTCAGGCATCGACGGCGTTGCGTCGGCATATGTTGCATCGGGATGGAAACAACAGTTAAAACGTCTTGACATCTTTTAGAAACCGAGGGTTTTCATTTATATCAAGCAAAACCCATAGATAGACAATGTATTGGCCAAAAGTGAATAATAACTTTGGAGGAGTGTATAATAGCGCACAAGGTAGTAAATGCTGCCCAAGACATTCTTTCATGACCGCCCACTCTGTCTCCCCTAATGACATGAGCTACAAACGCGGTATTGGGTTTGGGTATTAGTCGAGGCTGCTTATCTACCTTCCCCTCCCTTTTGGGTGGTTCTGATGAGTGACTTGTGGGTTGTCACCACGTGCAGGGGAACATGTATGTCCGGTTTGAGGTAAAGTTCCCAGAGAAGCTTGACGCCGGACTCTGCGCAAAGCTGGCGGAAATCCTGCCTGGGGATGCGGGCCCCAGCGCGTCGGATCTGGAGGATGCGGAGGAGCACGATATGAAGGTGGTGGATATTGAGGAGGAGCTCAAGGGGCGGGCGAGGGAGCGGCGGTCAGGGGCCGCTTACAACAGTGACAGCGACGAGGAGGGAGGGCCGGGCGGGCAGCGGGTGCAGTGCGCTCAGCAGTAGACGTGTCGGTTCTGAGCTTGTAGGAAAGCCAGCATGAGCTCTCCGGCTTTGGCTGATGCTTGGGTCTTGCCTAACGCATTGCTGTGTGAACGGCAACTTCTCACCGCCTCTCCCCCACTGGCGTAATTAACTAGTAACGTGTAAACAAACTCCACACGCAAACGAGCTCACAAGCACTCCGCGGCCACTGATGTCAACAATGTGCATATGGGCAATGAAAAGATAATGTAAGCGTCAATGACAAGAGCTGGTATACCATGAAGTATCACACTCATGCTCGCTGCTATCACGACGACATTCGTATTTTGCATATATCAATGAACCTAGTGGTACTACTGGTCTAATAGTACAATATCTTAACAGTGTGCTGCACAAGTGTTTTAAGAGGCGAACAACCCAGCACCTATTCAATGCTGGTGTGAATGAAGCGCACACGGGTTGGTGCCTAATTAATTCCAAAGATGATGAAGAAGAGCACAAACAGGACGAGCGTGATGATGACTGACATCCAGCACCAACAGCGCCGGGACTTGCGCTGGATTCTCGCCGCTCGCACCAGCTCATCGCGTGACTCAGCGGTGCGCTCCGCAGTGACAAATATATTTGATTCAATGTCCTGCAGCTGCTCGCCCTGATCGTTCACCAACACCGCAAGGTCCTGGAACATCTCATTCACCTCGCCAATCTGCTGCTGAATCTCAGCAATCCCCTGGTCCCGTTCCTCGATGAGAGCCTATACCCAAACGCCGAAAGGATTCTCAGTTATTCACAGCCATAATTTGTGATGATATACCATTAATCCACAGCAACCCATATCAGTGGTGAGGTCCACTGACCATGCCTCCCTGACCGGTTCATACGACCAGCATGTGCAACCACAGATGGGATAATGAGGTCAAGAGATAGGTACGTACCTGATTGTAGTCTATCATGTTGTCCAGCTCAATGAGCTCTTGCTTGTTTGCCTCTCGCGCAAGCAGTGCTTCCGCCTCTTCCTCCTCCTGCCGCCCTGTTGTCTCAGTATGCTGCATGACAGCTGCTGCGTGAGCTGCGGACGCAGAATGAGGGTTCCGAGGCTTGTGGTGCGTACACTTGTCCGCCATAACGCGCTGCAGGCGTTGAAAGTCTTTTAGGACGCCCTCGAAGTCTGACGCGAGCTTAGTTACGGCGCTGCGGTCTGCGCCGCCCGCGCCGAGCTCTTTCAAGCTAGCGGTCACCGACTTGGCGTGCCCCGCAATCTTGTCCTTCAGCTCAGCTGCGCGTTGGCGAAGTTCCACCGTATCCTTAGGCCCGCCGAGTAGGTCCACCATACGACGCAACCCCGTCAAAGAGGTGCTCATCTGAAACACCTCCTTCACTGCGGTTTGGTAAGCACTGACGCCGGCGCCAGCGCCCCCCGTGGGGCGTCCCCCACCTCGCCCCATGTCTCGGTTAAACTCCTGAAAACTCATGGTCTCTTATTTATAAACCCTCACTCGCGCCGTGAGACTTGTCGCGACCCTGCCGATATCCGTAGTCCTTACGGCCCAACGGGGCGTATTGAAGTCTCAAAGCACACGGGGACGAAACAACGTATCCGTCACAAGCTCCGACCTCCAGCCGAACAGGCGGGTTTCCTTGGACCAAAAAAAGTTTGTAGCCTCGGGAGCGCGTTGGAATTGGGGATTCTTTGCCAGAACTTTCAATTTCGAACCTGCTGCCCGCACGGCGATGCGCTGTGCTGTCTCAATTTTTGGGGCGGCTGGGTGCTTTAGCCCCGCGCCCGCTTGCTGGGAATGTCCGGCCCGGGCTCGTGAGACGACAAGTATTTTACAATAATAATCTGGTGAGGATTACGGGATTATCGCAGCGTCAGGTAGGCGGGTACCTGTACGGGACAGGTGACACGAGGGTACCGTACCGAAGTTCCCTACTGTGACAAGATTATTATCCCTGATTACAATGCGTCATCACACCTACCGTCCTACTACGCCACACAATCTGACGTTTAGAAAAAGCAGGGGGAGGCTCCGTTTGCAGAAAGTGTTGATCTCGTACGTTTTTTGCTCGTAAGGGGCCTTGGGCCCGGTACGTACGCTAATTGAGGGAATCGGGAGGGAGGGTTGCGTGAGCTGTGCTCGCGCAAAGGCAGAAGGTGGTCAGGTGGACGACCTATATGTGTCGGCGCGTCATATAGGGGTAACGCATGTCTGCGTTTTTACCACTGTGACATGCGTAATATAGCGGTTAGCATTTGTAACGTCGTGGCAACGTCCAACTATTCTCGCCCCTAGAGTAATTTAAAACTCCATAATTTCAATACGACCATTTACAAAGCAGGGGGAGGCTCCGTTTGCCATGTTGTCGCCATTGGGCGGGTTGTTCGTCGTAGGTTGTCCAACCCACGGTGTGAGCCAACCGAAGAGGAACCACTTTGATCGTCTTGCAAGGACGGTCGGGTCGATGTAGTCGAGGACGACGCTGGACTTCGTTGACCAGCCGCCGAAGTATTTTATATTTTGCAGAGTAACGCCGACGTTGCAGGCGGCTGTCGTTGCTCCTCTGCGTACGGAGTGCGAGGTCCAATTGAAACCGTTTGGGGGGCGCTCTTGCATTGCCGAAGTGACATCGGTGAGCCATCCAGTGAGTGTGTTACATGTCCACTTATCGTGTTTTTCCGTGGTGGTGATCCCCCAACGAGTTGTTGGGTACTTTCCTCCAGAGAGCGTGTGTGGAATAGTGTCGAAGAACATCAACATTTGAATTACCTCGGTGTGCACCGTGGGCGGCAGGTGACATAGCAGCTTGCGCTCCGCGGACACTCCGCATTGGCCCTTTCTTGTACGGTGGTATAAGCGAAGTCCGTCTTCCTAGGAGGCGACGCGGTCCTCTTTTAAGTAGTCTATGCCCGCGCCCCCGCGACTGAAGAATAAGTAGAGTAGTACGACAATAGTACATGCCCGTAGTAGCCGTACTTGATCTCGTGATGGGCTGGCTTGGAGCGTCTCACGCGAAGTATCATCCGTGAGTTGGAGGCGGAGGGCTTGGGCCATGCGTAGGGCGTTGACTTCAATGGAGGATGGAAGGTGTACCCGTACCAGCGCGTCGTCAATCGCGAAATGTGAGGCGGCGAGTCCTTTTTTCACCGTAGCGACAAGGTCGTCGAGGGCAACTGCTTCGGGTCCGTGGTCCTTGAAGAAGCCGTTGACTGCCGATGGGTAAGGTTGAAGACTCGAGGCCTTGATGGTACCTAGTTGTCCAAGCCACGCGACATAGTATGCCATGTGAGCCGGTGTAGCAGCGAGTGGCGCGAGTCGGTGTTCCTCACGTAAGTCGAAGTAATGGCAGATAGTAATGCCGTGCGTTGTTGTTTTGCTAGGTGCCCATGCTGCGGAGAGTAGGGCTAGGGTCGTCGCGCCGAGTGCGTCAAAACCGAGAATTATGGTCATGTACGGTTTCATCGTCTCGATCCACGGGTTGGTGGTGGCTATGATTGTAACCTTGTACTTAGGTTGTGTTTGACGGCCGTACTCTTGGGGTGGTATTCTTGGCTCGCGTTGTAGTCCCGTAAAAAGTGCTAACGTAGCACTCACAGCTCCTCGTCTCAGGTAGAGCCACGCCGGAAGGGGACGCGGAATATTGTCACTGGCCAGTGCGGACTGCTTGTTGTACCGCGTAGCGCCCGACGCCTTGATTTGAGCAAGTCCCGGCGGGGAGCGACGATAATTTCTTCGGAAGCCATCTCAGCAAGCGCTTGGTTCCAGACTTTTCTTGTCCAGCGTGGGGCGATTACTGTAGCCGCTGCGCCGCTTTGTCGTAGTTTTTGGACGAGGTTGGGTAGTAGGGGCCAGGGAGGGTTGCACAAGTTGTCTTCTTTGCGCCAGTCGTCGTATGGGAGGTGGAGTGCGTCCACCGCTTCGCACGTTGGGCCCTTCCATCCTGCGTTGTAGCGGGGTAGTAGGGTGTTGAATGCCGAGGCGAAGCGGTCGATCGAGTGTCGCCCGAATCTCATGTTGAGTTCCGCAAATAGTACCGAGGGTGCTATTGCTGCTGCGGGTGCTAATCCGCACCCCCCTGTAGCTCAGCGCCGCCACGATGCTCACATCGAACCAGTCCGGGACAGCCACGACGGCCACACCCTCCCCTTGCTTGACCATCCCCACCCTGGTTACATACCCCCGGACGCAGAAACATTCTTTGCTGCTACTACTCCTGCAGCTCCTGTTGGCGACCCCACAGTCGCACAGCGCCGTCACGATGCGCCCCGCGAGCCCTCGCGTGCCGACGCGCACCACGACCCCTCGCGTCACGCCATCCGGGTTGATCACCTCCCACCACCTCCCCCCTTCCCCCCCGCCGGATATTCCCTTCAACACCCCGGCCCTCATATCCCGGAGGCGCCCTCTCACCTCGTCCCCCCCTACCGTGACCACCCGCACTCGTACGGCCCGCCGCGTCCCATGGCCGGCCGTTCTCCCTTTCCCGATGGCCCACCTCCTCCCTTTCATGGCCGGCACTCTCCCCCAGTCCAACATGGCGACCCCGCCACCCGTGACCGCCGTCGCCCCACTATTGACCCGGTGGTCATCAACCGGGCGGCACACGAAGCCCCCGGCTTCGACAAGGACGCCCTCAACCGGTCCATGAAGATGTCGGTCCCCGTCATGTGCCCGACCACTGACTTTAAGCAATGGAAGAGGACCTTCCTTGATTTCCTCTCCATCAAGGCCGCATACCTCATTCCACAGCCGGCCATCCGCGACTCCGGCGTCTGGCTCGACGAACAAGCGCAACACTACGCCTACACGTTGCTTCTCCATGCAGCCAGCGCGAATAAGCGCGCTGACCAAGCGATGAAATGCGTTTCTTCAGCACGCCCTGACTGCGCCGCTGCCGCGTGGGACATCCTTTGTGAACGCCTCGACTGTCGGTCTTTTGCTCGCTCCTTGTCCCTCCTGGACAACCTGACGGTCAGACAACGCCCTGGTCAGTCACTCAGTGACTATGTCCACTACATGCGCCAGACCTTTGACGACTACAACGACACATGCCAATTGGTTGATGGCTCCGTTGCCATCCACCCCCACCACCTCGGTCTCCTCATGCTGCGCGGTATTTCCAGCAGCGGCCCACACGGTCAGGCGAAGCAATGCGTCATCAACGCCTTTGACACGGACTACATCATGTCGGCTGATGAAGTGATGGCCAGCATTCTCCACCTTGCGCACAACATAGACGACGACCCTGCTCCGGACACACCCGCTCCGGCCATATCACCCCCTCCCATCTCCGCGTTCGTCGCTGCGGGCCGCGGCTCGCACAACGGTCGAGGCCCACCACACCGTAACCCTCGCGGCCATCGACCCAACAAGTGTGGCGTATGTGGCAGCCTCAACCATCTCATGTCCGCCTGCAGTGCCACGGATGACGCTATCCTTAAGTGGAATCTCGCCAAGCGTTGGCTGACAGTCCAGAAGTACGGCGCCGCTGACGGCACCCCCTCTGCTCACGCCGCGCTTCTGAGCGACGTCCCTGCCGACGACGCCCCCGCCGATGACACCGACTGCCTACCCACCCTCGAGGACTGCGCTGATGACTACGCTGACGACGAGGTGAGTGTCCCATTCAGCTCTGTGGCATTCTCCTCTTCCCTCGCCCCCGGTCGTAACCTGTCAAAGTTTTGGGTCGTTGATTCCGCCTGCTCGATTAACCTCACTGCGTTCCGAGATGACTTCGTGAAATTCACGCCCCCCTCCGCTCCCTCTCGCGTGGGCGGTGTCGGCGTTGACGTTAAGGGCAGTGGCTCAGTGCGAATTTCTGTCAGACTTGCCTCTGGCCAACTCATTCACCGCACTGTGTATGCACTCTACACCCCTGACCTATCATCTCGCTCCGCACAGCGTATCGGCAGACTACTTAGTGTCAGCTGGATGCAAACTCATAGCGGCTGTGAATTCATATTCCCCTCCAACTCTGACACTGGTTTGCTTTTGGTACCCACAGGCATGGGTGTGCTAGAACCGTCCGGAAACGGTCTCTACCTCCTTCCCCACCAGCCGGACCTCCCTTCAAGCCCATCCGCACCGGCGGCACTTGACCCCTCACCTCCGGTTGCCCTTACTGCCCAGTGTGATCCCGTCCTATGGCACCGTCGATTTGGCCACCTCAACATGCAAAGCCTTCAGGCCCAGCATAATCACGGTGTCCCGATTAGCCCTGTGTTAACTAGCGTTGTAACCAAAGTTTCTTGCGACTCTTGCTTACTTCACAAAGCCACAGCTGCACCACGCAACACAGCCGCTTGCGCGAAGCCATCCCACCCCCTCAACATGTCCGCAGACCTCTGGGGCCCGGTCAATGTCCCCTCCCCACATGGCCTCCGTTATTGCTTGCTCGTCATCGACCACCACACCAACTACATGTGGGTGCGGTTCCTTAAGTCTAAAGACGACGCATGTTCGGAATTGGAAACCATCCTCTTGGACATCAAACACTAGCATGCCCGCCATCACTCCCACACGGGCGCGTTCGCACCGGTCCTCAAGTTTGACTCAGATTCTGTGTTTGAAGCTGTTGTCACTCGCCGGATGTGCGCACACCTCGGCGTCGGGGTGCAGTTCTCTGCCCCATACGCCCACCACATGCTCGGAAAGGCCGAACGTCCCTGGCGCACTATCCGGGACAATGCATCGGCGATGCTCCACAACATGGCCGTTCCCAACTCCATGTGGTCGTGCGCTGTCAGCACTGTTGTGTACCTTCGCAACCGCACATACAGTCGCTCGGTCGGACCTAATGGGGGCGTCCCCCTCACACTCCTTACGTCGTCGGTGCCCGACGCCTCCAAGTTCCGCGTCTTCGGCTGCGCCGTTTTCGCCAAGGTCCCCGACAAACAACGTCGGAAACTCAGTGAAAAAGCATTTCGCGGCGTCATGGTGGGCTATCCCCCTGACGCACCCGGGTATCGTGTCTACAACCCGGAAACGCGTCGCATCACCACTTCCGTACATGTTGTCTTTCACGAAGACACATCAGGCTTCGACACACAACCCTCCGTCGACTCGGCCATCACCGACTCTTCGGAAGACGTACCCGCGGACTCACCCCTGTCCCACCCCATTGACCTCACATTACCCACACCCCTACCCCCCCCCGGCAGTCCCTCGCCATGCTCGGCTCCGCTCCAACCCCATTCGCTACGGCGATATGGCTGCCCACTTGTCCGACTACCCACCAACCCTCGTAACGGCGTGTTGTGATCCTGAACAAGGCAAAGCTCAAGAGGACATATTTGAGCACCCTCACGTCCCCGACCTTGTCACGGGTCCCCCACACACACCTGCCGGCACGTCCCCTACCGCCGTCGCCCTCCTCTCCGCCCGAGAGTGTGTGGAACCAAAATCCTACCGGGCTGCGCTGGACAGCGCCCAAGCCCCCCAATGGCAAGCCGCTATGCAACAGGAGTATCATCCCTCATCAGCAACGGCACGTGGGACCTTGTGGACCTCCCCCCATGCCGCATGGTCGTCAACATCATGTCGGATCTTCAAAGTCAAGTCGGATACAGCCGGCGACGTCTCCCGCTTCAAAGCGCGGTTCGTCGCCAAGGGGTGCAGTCAACGCGCCGGACTGGACTACACGGAGACCTTCTCCCCGGTCATCCGCATGGCCAGCCTGCGTCTCTTCCTAACCATCGCAGCCGCCCGCGACCTTGAACTCTGCCAGCTTGACATCGACACAACGTTTCTCTACGCCCCCATCCGTGAGGATGTGTACATCCGCCAGCCCCTCGGCTTCACCGATGGAACGTCCAAGGTTTGTCACCTCAAGCGCTGCCTCTACGGCCTTAAGCAGTCCCCCCGCGAGTTCAACATGCTACTTCGTGCATGGCTCGTCGACCATGGATGGCAACAATGCGTCTCCGACCCGTGCATCTACATCTTCCGCACCGGCCACGTTTTCGCCATGATCGCCATGTACGTCGATGACATTCCCGCGGCCTGCAATGATGCCACTTGGCTCGCATCGTTCAAAGCCCAACTCGGAGCACGGTTCAAGATCAAGGACCTAGGCGACCTCTCCCAACTCCTCGGCATGCACATTACCCGCGATCGCTCCACGCGCACGATCTCGCTGGACCAGACCAAGTACCTGCGCGACATCCTCGCCAAGTACGGCATGTCCGACTCTAAGCCGTCGTCACTTCCGATGGACCCGGGCTTTCTCGCCGGCCTCGCATACTTGAATTCGCCCTCTCTCACAGGGGTGGCCAAGGACGTCTACCCCAGCCTCCTGGGCAGCCTCCAGTACGCAGCCGTTTGTACACGCCCCGATGTCTCCACGGCGTTGAGCATCCTCGGCTCTGCCCAAGCCTCACCCACCGAGGCACACTTGCAGGCTCTGAAAAAGGTCCTCCGCTACCTCCATGGCACCATCGACATGCGCCTGACGTTGGGGGGGGGCCTGGACCACAGCCTCCAACTCACAGGCTTTGCCGACGCTGATTGGGCCAACGACAGCAGCACCCGCAAGTCTCGCTCCGGCTATCTCTTCACCCTCGGACGCGGGCCAATCAGTTACAAGTCCAAACAACAGACTTGTGTGGCTCAATCCACGTGTGAAGCCGAGTACTACTCTGCGGCTGACGCCACCAAGGAGGGACTCCACCTCCGACAACTCCTGGGGGAAATCTTCGACTCCCCCATCACCGAAACCACCACCATCTGGGAGGACAACCAAAGCGCCATTGCATACTCCCAGAATGCCTTGGTCAGCGAGAAGACTAAACACATCGGCCTGAAGTGGCACTTCCTCAAAGACCACGTGGAGCAAGGGACCATCAAGTTGAGGTACCTCCCCACTGACCAGATGGTGGCTGACATGCTCACCAAACCCCTCCCAGACCTGCACTAGCAAGACACCGAAGTGCGATCCTTGGAGGACAAGACCCAATGCAACGCTTCATCCCGTAGCTACCTTCAGGGGGAGTGTTGTAAGTAATACCGTATACGTATTAGTTGCAGATAGCTACTGTAAGCTACTCTAGATATGATTAGTACATGTCTAGATCGGACATACCGATAAACTGATACGGGGATAGGGAACAGCCCATAGGTAGCCCCGCTAGTCTGTAGAGCTGTCCGCATACGTTGAAGGTGAAGTAGTCGAAAAAGTTGGCGTATGAGTAGAAAGTCGTCGACGTAGGGGAGAATCCGGGCGCCGCGTCAGCGTGTTTGTCTAAGGTAGGTCTTCGAGCAACTATTTTCCGGTGCGATAGGGTGTTCTGGGTCCGGGTTGCGCATGAAGTTAACGAACGTCATCGTCATCTTGCAAAAATAGAACGGGGATAGGGAACAACCCATAGGTAGCCCCGCTAGTCTGTAGAGCTGTCCGCGTACGTTGAAGGTGAAGTAGTCTCGGTCCGTTGGGTTGATGCCTAGAGCGTAAAACCCGTTCTTTAGGTCGAAGCTGAACACATAGTCCCCCTTATGGGTTAGGTGTCTGACCCCTAGTAGCGTCTCCGTCTTGAGTCGTTTTCGCACGCAGTACGTGTTGAGTGGGCGGAGGTCACAGGTTAGTCGCCACTTGCTGACGCCCGGTTTTGGCACTAGCAAGAGTATGGAAACGTAGTCGTTGCATGTTGAAGGCTCCCAGGCGCCGGCTTGTACAAACATCGCTAACTCTCGGTTTACGAGTTCTAGTTGAGCAGGGATAGCGTCCATTAACGATACTCCTTGCTTGAATCGTGGGCAGGGGGCGGTTGTGCTTGAGCGGTATCGATACTCCCTCCCGGATCCATTGTAAGGTTTGCACGCTCGCGCCGATTTTCTTCCAGTCGCGCCACCTCCGCCGTACGCGATGTCGCATGTAGTCGGAGGCTGGGTTGCAGGAATTGGCGCGGCGGTGCACACCATCAGCCCTCTGCCTCGGGCTCGGGCTTCTTGTGTTGGCGTGTCTTGTCCTTCTCGCGCTTCTCGAGTTGTCTCTTGTCCTTGAGTTCCTTGTCCTTAAGGTTTTTGTCCGACCTCGCGGTAGGTATGTCGGGGTTGCCTCCGTCGCCCCTGCCGGGCGTCGGTTGCTTAAAGGTTTGAGCGGCTTAAGCTTTTGCGGCCACGTGGAGACTAAATTCGACCCGTTTGTCTTCCAAGGTTGTAAGGAGTCGGTCGACGCCCTTGGTGCTGCGGTCGGCTGCGTATGTGTCGAGGAAGCGGGAGTACACGAGGCGTTTGGCGACTCGCTCCTCTCCCGCAAGGGCCTTCTTGCCCTTGAAGCGGCGAATATAGGTAAGTCGCGACTCGACGGCTTGCGTGACAGCCTTGTGTGTTCGAACGGCCGCGTCGTTAATATCCCTGGCGTGCGCTCTTTCCGCGGCGGTAGGGGTTGTCGAACGAATCGTTGCCAGACATGTTTCGAGCGCCGCGTCCGCGGCCGCAAAGTAAACGCCATAGCATGCTAGGTGTCGATATAATAGTCGTGGGAGGAAATTCGTTTTTCTTCTGTTAGGAATCTCTTTGTCTCGTCGTGTCGAGGCGTTCACATGCCCGGTATAGATGCTTTGACATGCGGTAAAATGTCGTTGAACGCTCGTGGGAGTAAGTCAATATAGTCGCGCGGGTCGAGATACGCGGTCTTGGTCGAATTAGCATATACAAGCGTGGCGTACTCGTCCACGCTCCCACCCTCAAATACTGCGTCGGCATGTATTGACAGAATGTGATGCTGCTTGGTAGGGGCCGGTGGTTTCGTCCGGTCGCCGTCTTCCTTTAGGATCAGCTGGTTAACAATATTATACAAGTTTTTTAACTGCGTTGCAAATGGTGGCGCTCTAATGTCTCCGTTGTCGTCCCTTGTTGGGTACATGTGTTATGGTAGATTGTATGCCATAGTTGACGTGTGAAGTGTTTCGACAGTATCTACACCATGTGCTAGTAGATATCTTTCACCTTGGTAGACTGCTAGAGTCTAGATGGAATTCTGTGAGTTGTGCTCGCGCAAAGGCAGAAGGTGGACGACCTTTGTGTGTCGGCGCGTCATATAGGGGCAACGCATGTCTGTGTTTTTACCATTGTGACGTGGCAAAGGTGGACGACCTTTGCATGTCGGCGCGTCATATAGGGGTAACGCATGTCTGTGTATTTACCACTGTGGCATCGCTCGACTATGCTCGCTCGACTATGCTCGCCCCCAGTGTGAACCTCTATAATTTCAATATGACTAGAATTGATGTAGCAAGCGGAGAAAGCTGGTAGTACTTAGTATCAAAGTACATGTACCGGTAGGGTAGATACTATTAATTATCAATTTCTTACTCAGCTCAGTTCTACTCAGCTCCTCCTTAATTAAAATTTGTATCGACGAGCCTTCCCACGATATACGGCAGCGTGGTACTCTACGCATTGTCAGACGTTTAGCATGGCTTCTAGCGAAACACTCGGCTCCCAGAAACTTGCTTCCAATTCAATTGAAGGTGCGGCAATATCGCGATAGTAGTACATAAGTCGCGGAAGCATAAACCACCAACACGTTGACAACCGTGTAGTCGCCTGTCAAGCCGGCGGATAAGCCCGACAAGCCAGTGGAGCGTTTGGCTTGCCGGGCGACATGTTGATTAGCTTAGGGTTTTACGTTTTATCTTGTTGCCCAAGATTTTCCTACCTTGCTATCAGTTCAAATATCAATATTGAATTGTCTCTAAGGAACGGTTACTGCTTCGGCGTGTTGGCCTCTTGATCCCATATTATATAAAAACAAAGCGACTCGGCGGCCACCGTGCTATTCGCGCTTCCGCCCTAGTATTTTCGGATGATAATATTTTGTAGTTGGCAGCGGAATACTTTCAAAATGGACATGAGCTATGGGGCAAATTGTGAGCTCTAGGACAACTGCGTACGATCCTTTGAGATGTCCAGTAAGAGCGTTTGGGGCCTTCCTCATTGAGAAGTTCGCCTGTTACGAGCATAGCTTCCCTGATCCACGGAGCAAGGAAGAATGCAAGTTCTTGGCCATATTTCCTCCTGAGTCATCGTCCCAACCATAGGATGCAATTCGTTAGGGGGTTTGCACAGTTGCCAATTCTTGCACCGTCACAAACTATGTACCTGTCTTTCTCATGCAATTGAAAGCTCTCCGTGTTGCAACTTTGTGAAACCTCTATTGAAAGCAACGACTAACTCGTGTGTATGCACGTTTCCCCGGTATTGACGAGGCCGCATGACGAGAGCGTGCTCCGTGATACCATTGCCTTAGCCACGTAAGTAAAATTCGTACACATCCCACTAGCTATTGTTCGCTTCACACCGGCCCACGATACTGCACCGTGGGGGGCATTAAAGCGCTTCTCAAGCTTGTCATAGTTGAATAGCATGGTTTTCATTGCCATGCTGCGACCTCAGCACGGCGTCGGGCGTGCCGTTACGGGGTTGGTAAAGTTGTCGAATTCTTGCATCGTCACGATCTATCCCTCTTGCGCACGCAATGGCAAGCCCTCCGTCATGCACCTCTGCTCCACCGTTATTGCGAGCAATTACTACATCGTGCGTATACACGTTGCACGTTTCGACGGTATTGAGGATTGCGGCTGAGGCGGACGTGCTCCATGACAATACATACAAACTGATGCGCAAAAATTCGTACACATCCCGCGAGCCGCTGCAACGATTCAGCATCACATCGGCAAGCGATACTGCACCCTAGGCTAGATTTTCCAGCCCTCAAGAAGCTTGCTATGCCTTATACTAATCACGATCGTCGCCATGCTGCAACCTCCGCTCGGCGGCGGGCGTGCCGTTACGGGGTTGGTAATGCTGCCAAATTCTTGCATCGTCACGATCTATCTATATTTTCTACGCAATGGCAAGCCCTCCGGCATGCACCCCTCCTCCGTCGTTACTGCAAGCAATAACTTCATCGTGTGTATACACGTTGCACGTTTCCCAGGTATTGAGGAGTGCGGATGCGGCGGGCGTGTTTGCATGATGACACAACCTACAACCCCGTACGTAAAATGCGTACACATTCCGCGAGCCGATGCAACGCTCCCGCTCCACACCGGCCCACGATGATGCACCCATGGCGAGCGTTCTCAGCGCTTCGGAAGCTTGCAATAGCTTTACTAGCATCGTGTTCATCGCCAAGCTGATGCGACCTCAGCAGGGCGTCGGGTGTGCCATTACGGGGTTGGCGAAGTGGCCAAAACCTTGCATCGTCACGATTTACCCCCTTGCTCACGCAATGGCAAGCCCTCCGTCATGCACCTCTCTCCTCCGATATTGCAAGCAATTAGTACATCGTGTGTATACACGCTGCACGCTTCCACGGTATTGAGGATTGCGGCTGAGGCGGGCGCGCTCCATGACACTACCTACAACCCCGCGCGCAAGTATCTCGTACTCATCCCGCGAGCCGGTGCAACGATTCAGCGTCACAGAGGCAAACGATACTGCGCCATAGGCGAGCTTGTCCATCCCTTCAGAATCTTCATGTTGTTGATACTCACCAGGATCATCGCCATGCTGCTACCTCCGCTCGGAGATTGGCGTGCCGTTACGGGGTTGGTAAAGCTGCCAAATTCTTGCATCGTCTCGATCTACCCCTATTTTCTACGCAATGGCAAGCCCTCCGTCATGCACCCCTCCTCCACCGCTATTGCAAGCATTGGATTCGTCGTGTGCATGCACGTTGCACGTTTTCCATGTATTGAGGAGTGCGTCAGGTGCGGGCGTGTTTGCTTTGTGACAAAACCTACAACCCCGTACGTAAAATGCGTACACATCCCGCGAGCCGATGCAACGTTCCCGCTTCACACCGACCGACGATACTGCACCCTGCTATGGTTTGTCAGCGCTTCGGATGCTTGCAAAAGCTGGGTAGCACCATGCACATAGGCCAACTGCGACCTAAACACGGCGACGGGCAAGACGTTGCGGGTTGGCAAAGTTCTTGCATAGTCGCGATCTACACCTCTCTCCAACGCAATGACAAGCTCTACGTGATGCACCCCTCCTCCACCGCTAATGCAAGCAATGATTCCGTCTTGTGCATGCACCTTGTACGTTTCCCAGGTATTGAGGAGTGCGGATGAGGCGGGCGTGTTACACCCCACAACCTACATCCCCGTACGCAAAATTCGTAAACGAACCGCGAGCCGATGCAACGCTCCCGCTTTCCACCGATCGACGATACTGCAGCTTACCATGGTTTGTCAGCGCTTCGGATGCTTGCAATGGTTGAATAGCATCTTGTTAATCGGCCAAGCTACGACCTCACCACGGCGACGGCCGTGCCGGTGCGGGGTCGGCAAAGTTGCCAAATTCTTGCATCGTCTCGATCTACCCCTCTCTCCCACGCAATGACAAGTTTCCGTCATGCACCCCTCCTCCACCGCTATTGCAAGCAATGATTCCCTCGTGTGTATGCACCTTGCACGTTTCCATGGTATTGAGGAGTGCGGCTAAGGCGGGCTTGTCACACCCCACAACCTACAGCCCCGTACGCAAAATTCGTACACATCCCATGAGCCGATGCTACGCTCCCGCTTCACCGACCGACGATACCGCACCCTACGAGGGTTTGTCAGCGCGTCAAAAGCTTGCAAGAGGTAAACAACATCATATTGATCGCCAAGCTGCGACCTGACCACGACGACGGGCGTGCCGTTGCGAAGTTGGCAAAGTTGCCAAATTCTTTTATCGCCTCGATCTACCCCTCCCTCCCACGCAATGACAAGTTCTCCGTGATGCACCTCTCCTCCACCGCTACTGCAAGCATTGAATTCGTCGTGTGTATGCACCTTGCACGTTTCCATGGTATTGAGGATGCACGTTTCCATGGTATTGAGGAGTGCGGATGAGGCGGGCGTGTCACACCCCACAACCTATAGCCCCGTACGCAAAAATCGTAAGCGTACCGCAAGCCGATGAAACGCAGTCTTCGCCGACCGACGATATTGCACCCTTCCAGGGTGTGTCAGCGCCTCGGATGCTTGCAAGAGCTGAATAGCATCATATTTACGATGAATATTATTGCTTACAAGAAGAACCAGATGAGCACGGACATGGAAAGTGGGAGGGGAAACAAGAGGGCAAGAGTGACAAGAGGATCACGGAATCCAAAGCACAGCAAAAGGAAAGCACTATATTGTGCACAAACCTAGCCGATTCAACTAAGGAAACTCTTAAGCCACGCCGAGAATGCAACACGTGGAGGCGACAAGCGGCGTTTACGAGGAATCCGCAAGTACAAGGAATCCTTAACACTGTTTTTTTACTGCAGGATAAAAATGTATCTGATTTATATGTGTGTATTCCCCTCTAGGGATAGCTTCATATCAAAACATCCGACGCGGCATCCCGACGTACCAAAACGTACCAAAACGTACCACAGCGTACGAAAAATTACCAAAACGTGCCAAAACGTACCAGAACGTACCAAAACGTACCAAATGCACCGGCAGAAAACTTCGTGCATCTGTCGTCGTATCTTCGTATATGTATTTTGCGGTGTTCGGAACGTTTTCAGCATTTTCAGGGATAAGAATCGTGTTGGCTTTGATAAAATTAAAAAGCCGATTGATATTTCAAATTTATGTAGAATGAGCCATATTTCCCATACAGTAAACTGTATCATATTAAAGTACTTACTTACATAACTAACTTATGAACAAATACTAATACGGAAAAAGCTCTCTCTCTTTCTCTAAACGTACAAACGTACCAAACATACAGCCATTCCCTCTCCCTTTCCCTCCCCCCCCCCCCCTCTCTCTCTCACTCTCTCTCTCTCTCTCTCTCTCTCTCTCTCTCTCTCTCTCTCTCTCTCTCTCTTCCCTCACACCCCTCTATTTGCTTTTCTCTCCTTCCTCTCCGTCTCCATGTCCCTCTGCCTCTCCCCTCTACATAACGCATCGACATACATCACGTTCCCCTCTAGGGATAACTTCATATCAAAAAACTTATGAACAAATAATAATACGGAAAAAAGCTCTCTCTCTTTCTCTAAACGTACAAACGTACCAAACGTACAGCCATTCCCTCTCCCTTTCCCTTCCCCCCCCCCCCCCCCCTCTCTCTCTCTCTCTCTCTCTCTCTCTCTCTCCCCTCACACCTCTTTATTTTCTTTTCTCTCCTCCCTCTCCGTGTCCATGTCTATTTTGCGTTGTTTGGAACGTTTTCCAGCATTTTCAGGGATTAGGATCGTGTTGGCTTTGATATAAATAAAATGCCGATTGATATTTCAAATTTATGTATAGTGAGCCATATTTCCCATAGAGTAAACTGTATCATCCTATCCTATCCTATCCTACTACATTAATTTGCTAAAATCTGTGTGTGTGTGTGTGTGTGTGTGTGTGTCTGTCTGTCTGTCGGTGTGTCCCCTTCTCATCAGCTCGATTGGATTTTATTACTACAAATGCGATATTTGTTATTTGGAAAAAACACCGACATGGAAAAAACACCGCCCCCTCCGAATGGCTGTCACCCCTCCCCCCCCTGCTTGGGGTGGCCTCCCCCCCTTGGCTCCACTCCCTTCCCCACCCCGGGCCGAACCGGAGCTTACCCCCCTCACTCCCCCCCCTACACATGATGGACCCCCGATACCTCATGGACAACCTTTTATGCCCTCATCTGCAGCTGCACTCCGCCGAGAGGCTGCTCTCCGATCCCCCCCTCGGGCCGCTACTCCTGCCTCATGGTGCTCCGACAACGACCCGGTCGCTTGTTTACTTGAGTTCAGACCTGTCACTGCGGCCCGAGGGGTTTGTGCGACAGCGAGAGACGACCTGCGTTCTGCCCTACAAGACACCCTCGAATATGCGACCTCCCTTCCCTCAACGGACTCTCGGGCTGCTGGAGCTTTTTTGGCAATTCACCTCTTTGGCGGCCTCCTCCTCCGACCGTTCCCGGCGGCGACCGGTGCTCGCATCCGCTCCCTGGTTCAACGTCGAGTCCGTCTCTGGTTCTCTACGTCCGGAGAGGACGGACTCACGGGCATTGACACCCTTCTACGTGATATTCGAGATGGAGGTGAGCTTGCACGTGCGTGCCCGGGAGCTTCTGCGCCTAGACGCCCCGGCGGTCGGGGCCGGGGTGGGGGGGGCTCTCGCCGTCGCCGGGCCCAGAACACTCAACGAGAGCAGCACCACCCACCGACTCGCCTTTCTGAAAGTGACCTCCGACGCCGTGCTGCCTTCCGTCGGGCCCGTGAGCTAGTGGAAGTTGGCCAGTTGCGACGGGCCCGGATGGCCCTAGACGGAGCCGACTTCGGAATGGTGGAGGACGCGGACGCGGCTTTGGCCGCTCTTCAGCGGTTGCATCCTCCTCCCGGTACTCCCCATCCAGACTGTGATCTCCCCGACCCTCTGCCCCCCCCCGGCGCGCCCACCCCTCACGTATTTAGATGACAGTGATAGCCTCAAAATATGGGAGGAGTCTATGCTCCTTGTCTTGAGAAAAGCACCTCGCTTGTCAGCCCCCCACGTTGATGGCTGGCGATGGGAACATGTCCGTGACTTGAATGTTCCGGCATGGCGTAAGTGGGTTAACCGCTACTCGGCGGGAAACATTCCCGAGGCTGCGGCGGACTTTCTGGCGAGTGCGACCGGGTGGGCTCTTCACAAGCAAACTGGGGTTGACCGCGACGCCACTCGCCTTCGAGGTGAGGCTCCTAAAGTCCGGCCGTTGGCTGCTGGCAGCGTTTTGTCGCGGTTAGCTCATTGTCACGCCATAGCGCGGATAGCGACTGTCGCGGCCGACCACCTTGGCCATGTACAACGATCGGTTTTCACCAAAGCGGGTATCGAGCGAGCCATTCATACCACTCGCATTGGCCTACAAGCTATTCCTGATTGCAGCCTTCTAAGCTTGGACCTGGAAAACGCCTTCAACACCATCTCCCGCCGGAGTTTCCTTGCGGAGCTGTACAAGAACCCTGACTTGCATCCCATTATCCCGTTGGTTGAGATGATATATTCACGGGACTCCACGGTGTATTACTTCGACCCCAACGATGCTTCGCTCCTACACGGCACGGTTCAATCTCGTACGGGTGTCCGTCAAGGAGATCCTCTTGGCCCGCTTTTGTTCAACCTGGCGATAAGCACCCCCCTCCGGAATATTGGAGAACGGTGCAAGGATTCAGCGGCGATCCAAGCCTTTTCTGATGATGGCAAGTATCTGATCAAAACGCCTTTCGTCCCGACTGTGATTACGGTGGCTACGGAGGAAATGGGGAAAGTCTGCTCGAATGTTCAACCAATCAAATCTTCGTGCATGGTACCTCCGGATACGGCCCTTGAACTTGTCGAGGTGATACGGGCGATGGTCCCCGTTGTTACGGGTACTAGTAACCTTGGAGCCCCTTTGGCGATGGATTTCTCGATGGCAGACGGCCCTCCAGCGTCTCATAACGAGAACTATGTTCACTCTTGGCTGCAAGACACCGTTGAGGCTCATCAACTCCTCTTGGACAAGATTGTATGCTTTGCTATGTCGGACTTCGGAGGGACTCACGCCGCTTTCCGCTTGATGATCACGTGTGCGGTACGCCGCTATGGTTTCTTGCTCCGCACCCTCCCCCCAGATATCTGCCGACCGTACCTTGCTACTGCAGATAGGGCCGCTCGTGCGGCAGTTTATCGAATCTTGGGCGTTTCTTTGGACGCACAAACACTCGATCAACTGAATTGTGCTAAACGACAGCTCTCCCTCCCGGCGGAGTTTGGGGGGCTTAATGTACCGTCCCTCGAGCTCGACGCCGAACCTGCTCACTATGCTTCATTCACTGCGACCCTCGCCAACCTGATTACTGATTACGAGTCCGAGTCGCTAGGTCCTTTGTACGGTCTCATCCGACAGGAACTACTGAATGTTGCCACTTCTACTTTACCGTGGGCGGTCCAATTGCGCAATTCGTATGATTCTATCTCCACTATGGGCGGGTTTTCGGAATCGGAGCTTGTGGTTTTGACTAACACACTGAACCAAAACCTTTCTGATTATGCCGGGCCCGATGTCGAGTTGGTGGTATCTACGGTCAACAATGCGGTGGCACCCGCTACCCAAGTGACTAGCCTACAACTTCCGACTCCCGATGCTCTTACTCGCTTGGGAGATTCTGGGGGCCACATCCAACGGGGCATTTCGCGCATTCTTCGTGCCCGGGCCTACCTTGACCTCTTGGCGTTTTGCAGACCTTCCCCACCGGACTATATGAGGATGACTTCGGGTACGGGTCGCGGGGCTTTGGCTCTCTTTTTCGCTTCACATGAGTCCAGTTTCAAGGTGCCATCCGATTGCTATATGATGGCAGCCCACCGGGTGCTTGGCTTGACTGCGGAGCGCGCCGCTCATGTTCGAAAATGCCCTCGGTGCAATGAGGCCCCTTCAGAATCTCGCGGGTATGGATCTTCGTCGACGGTATCGGGCATCTTTATGTCGGGTGAGCGCTCAACAGCCGCTATGCTCATGGACCATATCCCCCGGTGCCCGTGCTCTTGGTATATCATTCAACTCCATGACCGCATTGTCCACGTGCTTGAAGAGTTCATGCTTGAAGCGGGGGCTACTAAGGGCCGGGACTTGCGGTTGGAGGTCCGCCGTATTCGGTCGGGAGCTTCACGTGATCGTCCTGGGGATGTGGTTTGGTTGGACTTCATGGCTCCGCACCGCCATCTTGTTGTTGATGTGACGGTTACAAGTGCTCGCACGAACACCAACGTTCCTCGTATAGGTGCTCGCCTTCCACTCCCTGGTAGCCTTGCATTGGGAGCTCAGCAAGGCAAACTTGATGCGGACCTCCGCACTTCCGCTTTGCTTGGCACGCCTTCGGTTCAGTCGGTCCATGACTACTACCCCTTCGCCATGGAGGATGGGGGCCGGTTGGCGCCGATGGCGGCTGAGTTGGTCGATCGCTTGGCTATTTTGGTGGCTGTACGTCGCTTCCCTGGCATGGGGGCCGCTGACTCTCGTTCCTTGCGCTCTGACAGTTATGTCCGTATGCAGCATTTTGTTCGTCGATCTACTTCTCTTCCGTTTCGGCGTTTTTTGGGGGATGTGCGACGAGAATTCATGCAACGTCTTTCTGCTGCTCTTCATGGCACTCTGGGTTCTTATCTCCGCGACGCTTTTCAGGAAGGCAGTGCTGATGCTGTGGCATGCCTTCCTGTTCCTCGGGCTTAGGTTTTTTCTTCCTTTCTTTCTTTTTCTTGCTTGGTGGCCTCCACTGCTTTTTCTTGTAAGAAATTTTTACTGTATAAAAAACACCGACATGAGGTATTGCGCACTTATTGGGATAAGGATTAGGATTCGTCTTTAACTACTGCGCATCGCTACGATGGGTACAGCCGTACAGGAGCATTATTTCTGTGATTACAAAAATACAGAGTGAGACACACAGTATGTGTGCATAATTACAAAAATATACATAATGAGAGAGAAGAAAGTGTGTGTGTGAGTGTGTGTGTGTGTGTGTGTGTGTGTGTGTGTGTGTGTGTGTGTGTGTGTGTGTGTGTGTGTGTGTTTGTGTGTGAAAATTAAGTATCACGACTATGGGCCTCCATGGACTATCTTAATGTTTACAAAAATACATAGTGAGACACACAAGGTTTGTGTTTATATGATTACAAAAATGCAAATTACGACAGGCCACTCGTATTATATTAATTTGTTTATTGCAGTGTGTATCATATTGAAGTATTTACTTACATAACTAACTTATGAACAAATATTAATACGGAAAAAAACTCTGGTACGTTTAGAGAAAGAGAGAGAGAGAGATGGATCCAAATAGTATATCAAAATAAGATTTTTTTTTTTTGACTTCCATATTTCAAGACTTGAAATGCGAATGACGGTGTTGAATCCCACCCTAGAGGTTTTCGTGGACTTCCCCGAGGCCGTGCCCAACCGCACCTGGAAACTCACTATGGCTGCTGAGTACGCAGAAGAAGTTCGAGTGATGTTGCGCCATGGTAAGCCGTCACCTTCGAAGGAGACGACCCGAAACATCGCAACCGTCCGCGCCACGCCCGAGCATTTCAAGGACCACGAGGCGAGGTGGAAACATGACGTTAAGGGCTACAGCCGCCGCGCCGCGAACGAACGACAAGGTGAAGCCGACAACACAGCCGGCGTCGGGGGGGATGGGGCCGGTGCCTCGGGTCGCGCCTCCACCACCTTTGTCAGCGTTGAGCCGCGGTCATGCACCCCGGTCGCGGGCGCCTCGGCACCCACTTCTTCGAGCCGCCCAACATGGGACAGGCTTCCGCACAAGCCCAACATAAAAGAAACGGCGGAACTGTTTCACGTCGCGAAGGAGCAGCACCAGACCCTCCATCTCGGATGCCAATACCTGTTGGACCTGTTGAGCAACGGGAGCAGCATATCCGCGGTGCACCCCCTGCGGATGAAACAGATCGGGCCACCTGGGACCGGGAAGAGCGCGGCGGTCATCGCCATCGTGTGGTTCGCGCACCAGCACGGGGTCGCGCGATGGATCGCCGTCACCGCCTACACCCATCGAGCGGTCATCAACCTCATGGGCGACATCGGAGCAACCACCGCTAACATGGTATTCGGCACGTCGAGCGACCTTTTCAAATTGAGGTGGGGAAATGATACGCCGATGCGGGGGACGCGAGCGAAGTTGGATCTTCACGAGACATGGAAAGACATCCGTCTACTCATCGTGGACGAGCTATTCACCATGACGGGTAAGCACTTCGCGGCCATTGAGCAACAACCCTTTTTAACCATGCGAGACTGCGGCCGCACGCCGGACACCTCCCACTCTCTGTTCGGCGGGATTGGCGTCCTTCTGACGGGCGACCACCATCAAAATCGTCCGATTCACGGCGCACCGCTGTTTCAAGGCAACGGGGACATCCGTGCCGGCACGGCGGCCGACGCCGCCAGTCGTACCGCAGCGAACGCCCAGCGCGACGGCCCCGGATGGGACACCCAGTTCGTAAGCAACGCGCGCGGCCGCCACATTCTCGGTCATGTGCACACCACCATGATGTTACAAACGCAGTTCCGTATGGAGCCCGACCTCTCCGCTCTCAACGACCGCCTACGGGGCGGGCGCCTCACGGACGCCGATTTTGACGGCATCAACGCCTGCGCGATTGGAGCACCAAAAAAACCTGCCTCCATCCACCACCCGAACCTTCGCAACGCGCATTTCATGGTGCTACGTCATACTGTGGGCGACGCTATTGTCCACGCCTTGCTTCCGCGTCGCACCGCAGAAGATCAACAACAACTCATCCGATGGAGCGCCAAAGACAGGATGCGCATTGGCCGCGACGACGCTTGGACGCCGGTCACCGATCGTTGCCTCCGCGCCCTCCTCGGCCGCCTGACACACAACAAGACGGGAGACGTTCCGAGCGTTATGTACTTCTACAACGGCATGCCGTACATATTCCGGCATAGCGTAAACATAGATTGCTTCTATTCCAACAACAACAGCGCCACCGCAGTCGCTCTCTTGCTGGATGACGCGACCGCGCGACACCCATCGCCGGACGCGCCGGTTGTTACCCTCGGAGGCATGCCGCGTGCCATGGTGGTGCGTCCGCATCGCGAGACAAGACGTACGTGCTAGACTTACGCCCGCCGAACGCCAGCGCCAAAAACCTTTCGAGCGTGGTCGTCGCTATGAGCCGCCTTCGCACCTTCGACGCCTTGACCCTCTTGCTGCCCCTTTGGCCCCGCGGCGCTGACAAAGCCGCGCGGGAAAAAGCAAAAGAACGCTTGCGCAGAGCTTGGCATCCCGACGCAGACGTGACCGCGACGGACCACATGTTCCGTGCCGAGTACACCGCCACCCTCCAGCGCCTCGCAGCCGACACACATGCCACCGCCCCGGTCGCGCTCGCCGACGCGCTTCTGCGGAGCCTTCACAACGACAATCCGCCAACATACGACGATGGGCTACAATATCGCCTTTCCCTGCCGGAGGCTCCTCACATCGCCAACGACGCGCACGGCCGCCATCGGCCGCCATCTCCGCCGTCACGACCTCGCAAACGCCGGGCCCAACCAACATCGACATCTACCACCCGAGTGGTCCGACGCCTTCCGACGCCGCCGCCTATAGCATGCTCGCCGACCCCGTCTCCAACGCTACGGGGACGCGACGCCTTTCTCCAAGACAACGCCCTACGAATTGTAGACGTCCCGGCGGACGGGTCGTGCGGCTTCACAGCGGTGGCCGTCGCCATGGGCATCATACCACCTCCAACGTTCGGCTGGTCCAATTCCCACAACCGACACACGTGGGACTTGTTGAACCAGCTCCGGACTCTCGCGGCCACGCAGCTCCTCCACAGCAGCGACGTCAGGCAGCTTTACTCCAAGGAGTTCTTGTTCCTCGAAGGCACTACCGACCTAGACGACGAGATTCAAAATATGCTACGGCCCACTCTCGATGAGGAACCGCCCTCTCCCGGCACCATCCTACCCGTAAGCTCGTGGATGCTCTATTCCACCCTTAGGGTATTCGCCATCGCTTTCGAACGGCCATTCATTCTACTTTTCGACAACGCGGAGTACCCGTGCTTCGAGTTCTTCTGCCACCATCGCGGCGAGTGCAACTTCACCGCTACCGCATTGGACGCAAAGCAGGCGACTATGGAAGAACTGCGATTCCATCTAAAGGAAGAGCACCCCGCCACCGCACCACCCATCGTTGTGACGGCAGACGGCAAGGACCCCGACAGTACACTCACGCACTACCAAGCGTGCGTGCCGTCGTGACTCTTGTGCTCTCCCAAGCATTCATTTACCCGAGGATTGACACATTCATCATATCATATTATATGTATGAATTAACTAGCGATCACACATTCGAATTTATATGTAAACAATATTTAATTCCAGCCAAATGTCACATCCGGACCCAATCCCATCTCATGCATCGCCGCCCACGTTCGCATCACTCGCATCAACCATTTCATCATCCAGGCCTTTTTTTTTTGCTTGGTGGCCTCCACTGCTTTTTCTTGTAAGAATCTTTTTAATTTAACAAATCGCTATTTAAATATCGCGTTATTTAATGAATACAATATAATAATACAATTATTTACATATCCGCGCGGGGTGGAATGCTATGACTGGGTTGCAAGCACAGACATCAGCATATCGACGATGTCGCAATACTGCATTTTATTTTATTTTCTTCTGCCAGCAGAGATAGGACATGCCACGCATGCCGCACAGTGCCACGGCCAACATCTCGATCTGCCTCACGACGTCTGCCCTCTTATGTGCCAAAAAGTCGGCAGCGGCGTATCGATAGGGCATCTGCTTAAGTGAACGCTCACTCGTAAGATTCAAGTTCGCTTTACGCCAGAATAGCTAAAAAGTACGGAACTGAGATAGCAGGAAGAAGCGAGGGACGTCGCGCGGACTTAGGCTCGGACAGCGTCAAATGGAGAGTGCCTCACCTAGCGGGATGGGCGGAGAGGGGGGCGGTGGAGAGCGAAACTTCCTTCAAGCGATGGTGTCTGACGCGTATGTATCCATGCACCCATCTGTGTGAAACCTGCACCGGGGATTTACCCTTGGGCCCACGGCATGTCCACCGATGCGCGCTGCCGCGGAAGAAGATTAGATTCGCGCAGGTCACAGAGCGACCATTTCGATGGGGTGAGGAAAAAGAATTGCCCAACAGCCATATTGACTCGTTTCTGAATGCTACAGGAAAAAGACACAGCAGGAGATGGTGCTCGACCACGTGTCTCCCGCGACGCGGCTACTAGAAAAACGACGACAGATGTTCGAGGTGCAGGAGGCTCTGGAGCAGCAGAAGTTGGAGTTCAACAGAAAGGTGCCCCCGCTGGTTTCGAACCACGCCACCTAACCGCGTGGGCGTGGTACTGAGTGGACGCTGACCGATGTGTGTAACGCTGTGATATGGATGGTAGGAGGACACCTTCAGGAGGCGCGAAAACGGGTTGAAGAAGCAAGATTTGGACTTACAGGTAAAGCGCGCCCCTTCTCGGAATACTTCTGTGCTGAATGTTGCTGGCGAATCCGAAATTATGTTACGACCTGACGCTTTACACAGCACGTGTACCGCCGCTAGACGTCTTGGCATGTACTCGGTCATGTTCTATAGTAGATTTCTTGAGTGAGTGCTTCCGTGTGTGGTCAACAGGAAAGTCTGATCCGTTTCTCGAAGTTTTTGCAAGAAAACGACGCCAAGCGCGCGCGGGCGGAGCGAAAGGCACAGGAGGAGATGAAGCTGGCGAAGCAAAAGGGGAAGGAGATTGACGCGTTGCAGGAAACGTTGGATGGGCTGAAGGATGAGAAAGAGCAGACGCTGGAGGTGCTGGACAAGAACCTGCGGTATCAGCAGTTCCTGGAGCAGGTCCTCGAGGTGGGCGACCCTTACGCAAAGCTGGACGTAATCTTGGTTATCTGTGGCTTGGAGACAGTGGTCAGATGGTATGCATCCACACACCATGAAGACATGCGCATGCAGTGTGATTGATTGCTGTTGCCTGTTGTGGCTTGCAGACGGTGGACGAGTACCAGGAGATCAGCGACCTTTTGATGCGCTACGCGACTCTAAAGGCGACCAATCAGGACGTTCGCAAGCAGCAGGAGGATACGGAGGAGGCGAGCGAGCGACTGCGTGGTGAGCTCACACAGTACTCCAAGATGAAGACGGATGAGATCCTAAACCTGAACAATCAGATCAGCCAGCTGAAGAAAGAGCTGGAGGCGCATCAGCTGGAGAATCTGGACTACGAGAGCAAGAAGGACCACAGCTTGCAGGTGTGCACCTGTCCTTATACACTGCCCTTCTCCCTACATACCCCCTCTCCCCACATCTTCCCCCACTTGTCTTTGACGGCAGCTTGCCTTTTGTGTGCCCAGGTGGCAAGCACGCGTACGCTAGAGTATGGGCAGGTTTGCATGGCGACCACCAATTTGTTCAATCGCTGCCGCGAGCTTAGTAAAATCGCGCACGCCAATGTCTCCAACCCAGTGGACCAGCTGGAAGTCGTTGGGAACTACGTGGCGGACCTGGGCGCGATCATCAAGGTGCACAAGTCACAAGGGGGCAAGGTGTAGGGTGCATAATTACTGTGGAGCATTGGACAGGCAGTCCCGTGTATCGAGCATAGGGTTGCATGAAAACGCTTTCCACATCATAACGAAATTGACGGGGAAGTTGGGGGCCTTGAGCGCATTGTGTTGCGGCAACTTGCCAGATAGGGTTAGATGAGCTCTCGATGCAGTCTAGTGCAAAAATAAGCAAGGCACAGCTGACCCGCTGGGAGCCAAAATGCACATGTGTAGGCACCTTGCCGCGACTTGCAAATCTGTTCCATCCAGAAGAAATAAGCAAAGCATCAAAAGTTTGCAGCACACTTGCGTGCCATTTATTTGTTCCGACTATCGTCAGTGGAATCGCCGCTCGCGCATTTTTTGCACACGATATGTGCATTGTTACATGAAAGCAGTCGCTGCTCAGTTCACTGGTGATTGATGCATTGGGAATTGAGCCACCCTATGTGTCTTTGCTTCAATTTCGAGTACAAAATTTGTTACACAATGGATGACAAGACGTGGGTTTCGAATATCAGTCGGCGAATAGCCAGGAAACGCACGTCAGCAGTATTCAATCGAATGGAACAGGCTAGGATGAAAAACATATGCGGCTACGACACGGTAATGGATCTGCGCATCGGTTATGGAACTGCCAGTGATGTCGGCCCTCCGATGAGCAGCGTGTTCTCGCCCGACACCTCCGACGGGATGTACTTCAGTAGCTTTGCCTGCGATGTGGGGCGAGCAAGCAATTTGGGCAAGGCAATCCAAACGGGCTAGCATTAATGGCGGGAATTCAACAAGCCCTGCCAACAACACAGCTGCCCAGTTCATTCAGTGTCGAACCATACCTTCACGTTGTGCTCCTGAAGCCAAAGCAGCCGCCCTTGGTCGATTAAAGCCTTGCACATCTGGCCAACGCGGATACGCTCTTGTCGCCCGAGCCACCTATGTGACAGACAAGCCACTTGACGGAGCCATATCGAGTCCCCCCTCAGACACAAATTGCCTCTGCATCTGCTGCGGATCATCAATATTATCTGCCAATGACCCGATGCATCGTTAAGTTGGTCAACGAAGAGCATGTCCTTTCCTGATGGACAACCATCAGGATGCAGGGTGAGGCAACCATACCATCCAGGAGGGAGCGACTGCTTCACTCTACTGTCGTCGCCACCGTCGCAGGCATTGGGAGGAGGCTGTTTAGGCGCATCGCCCTCATCCGGACGGTGGAAAGGTGCCCCCTCAATTGATGGCGGAGGCGCGGTCCCTACAACAGACGGAACCTGAATGTCGTGCACACCGGGCTGGCCAGCAGGGGAGGGAACCACACGCTTGCTTTCTTCTCCGACTCTCTCTGCACTATCTACTTGCCGCTGACCATGGCACCCCTCATCGCCGCAGCCGGCAGGTGCCTCGTGGCCACACAGCGCCCACCCTGACACCAGCAACGCATCATTAGCCGATGAGCAGTACACCACAGCACTTGGCACTTGTAGGGGGTGGGACATGAGGAGAAAGAGGGGGCGGGAGCTGGGAATGGGGTGAGAAGGATCTTTGGATGAGTAAATCAGAAGCAGCATGGCATAAATTTGTGAGAGTGTAGACAGGCATGAAGCAACAGCATGGAAAGTAACTAGACGTACCCGTCATCCACGAAATGATCTCAAAGTCCTGCATTTGAAAAATCCCACAGACGTACAGAATGAGTAAATATCAGCAGGATAGCAGACCGTATATGAAACAAAACATGTGTGCCTGAAGATATCTACGCTCTCGGTCGGGAGGTATGGTTACAAAAAGGCAGAGTAATGAGGGAGGAGGGTGAGGACCTCGGGAGTAACGCCGTGTGCAGCACAGAAGTTTTTTCCCACGTAATGCTGCCAAGTGCATCGGTGATGGCAGCAAGTCGCGATGGCGACCCCAACACAGCGCGGGACGGGAGGGCTGGTCGACTCGAGGCCGCGGGAGGGCAGGTGTCGATGGCAGCAGCGCAGAGTGAAATCTGTAGCTGCGCCGCAGAGGTGCTTCCCGACGGCAAGCCAGGGTGGAGGTTGTGAGCCCGCAGCGGGTGCCATCAGCTGTGGGGCGCCTGAGGGGTCGAAGTCTTTGATGTCACAGCGGAGTCGGGTGAGATTGATGTCAGCATCTTTTCGCAGGGAGCGATCTGCCTGCAGAAGATGAATGTGCATCAGGACCAAAGGCATTAACAACTAGACCACGGATTCTCATAACACACACATACACACACACATACATACATACACACACACACACACACACACACACACGCCTACAAGGACACACACGCACACACACACACACACACACACACACACACGCATACATACATGCACAACCACACTCACGAGCGCATACACACGCAAACACAAATTCACATACACACATATAGACACACGCAAACATAATCAGACAAACACACACATACACACACACACACACACGCACACGCGCGCGCGCACACACATAGTCTTTGCGTGATGACTGAAAGGGGTTACCTTGAAACGAAAGGAAGTACGGTCCAGTAGAATGAGCTGCTTAGCTGGTGAGGTATCCGCAATCATACTCGTCAGATAGCCTCGACCTGCCCCAAACTGCATAGCGCGCAGGTCGGCACTCTCAATCAGAAGCTTCACTTAATGTGCAATATAGTTATGGTATTATATGTGGAAATTAAGTTTGTGGTAGCTGTGATGGTATTTATACGCACGTGCATATGCGTTACCTAGAAGTGTGTGTGTGTGTGTGTGTGTGTGTGTGTGTGTGTGTGTGTGTGTGTGTGTGTGTGTGTGTGTGTGTGTGTGTGTATGTGTGCGAGTGAGTGATGCCTGCGGGCGTGCGAGCGTGCATAATCAGAGGCGAGGCCAGGTCAGGCCAGATGATTCACACGCGATATCTGGAACTTCAGCTGCTCACCTCAATTAAAGTTGCAGAAGGTAGCAGCTGCAGTAGCCCCTCTGCTTCCATATTCCCCACAATCGAGGCCTGCTGCCGCGCGTGCTTTAGACTGAAGGGCCGCAGAGAGTCGGGCTTCATGTAAGGCTCACACGCTGGAGGGCAGCAGACCCGCTCCGGGAGCGGCTCAGAGCAGGTGGCTTCCCACACAGCCTCCACCTGCCAGCGCGCAATACACTAGAGTGAGTGATCGATAAAAAATTCCATTCACCTGACAGCAGAAGGAGGAGGAGGAGGCGCAGCCACATGAAATTGAGGAACCTTCTCAATCAACTTGCTCATCCCCTCCTGTTCTCGCTGCATTGCCAAAGCAGCTCGCCGGATCGCCAGGCGTTCCGTGTCTGCCACCCCAGCCGCGCACATATGCATCGGGAGATGCCTCATTGGAATAGAGAGGGAGAGAGAAGGTACGCGCAGCGGAGATGATGTACAGCGGGGGGCAGCTAGGAGGAGTGGGAAGGGTGGATCCTACCCGTGAGCGGCAGAGGCACATCCTCGCCTTCACCGCCGTTGATGTCTAGCTTGAAAAAGGGTTCCCTCTGGGTCAAAATTGAGATGGTACGGTGAGGAGAGTCGAGACACGTCACTGTCAATAAAGTCCAATGAGTAGGCGTTTTACTTGTTGTGAGAGAGCACTTCATCGCGCTACCTGTTTTCGACCTGGTGGCCCATGAATACGCACGAATTAAAGTTTAGGATTCGTGGTGTTGAGAGGGCGTTAGAACAAACCTGCCTCTGGACGGCCAGCAAAGCGTCCGGGCAACGTTTCAGGTGCGCCTCAAGCTCACTCTCCAAGACGTCGTGGTTGGGATTCCCAGGACAAGGCACCCGCTTGCCCGGTACTAGGCCGGCGGGTAGGTGGTTTCCGCAGAACTCGTACCCAGCCTTCGCCTCGAAGCGGCAGTGTCGCCGCTTCTTTTCGAGGTAAAAAGTGCAGCGCGGCCTTTCCGCCGCCGCCGCCCCCATCGCCGGCCGCCCGACCAGCAGTCGAACACCACAGAAAGCGCGGAGGAGGCGTCGCTGTCGAAGGAGACGAATAACGCGCGTAGGGGCTATTTATTCAAGCCGAGTAACTGAGTAAGTGCCCCCAAGAGTGAAGATGGAACTATCTTTGACCGTCGAGGTACGCGCTGTTGCTTATAGCCCTCACAGTTACATTGACTGTAGTGGGTCACGGCGCCACGGACGTCGAGAAAACCTCGGCCGGCGATGAGGGCGGACGAAAGATCAGTATCAAGAAAAATGAAGTAAAGCGCGCAGACACGCGCGAACGCAAGGGGGTGTGCGAGTAGAAGTATCCAAGATTGCTTACAAAGACAAGCGGCATTAATCCTTATGTACCAGCAACATCATAAATAAATAAGCGCGGAGTGAAGCAAGGTATGCCGGTGCATTGGAGAGATAACCACAAGCTGAGCCATAGGGGGAAGGAGACGCAAAACAGCATCAGCGCGTCTACCTCATGTGGTAGTATTTATGTGCGGTGTTTTAGATAACCCTCTCCATCCGGACTTTGGTCCCTCCCCCCCCCCCCCCCCCCCTACCCCCGCCCAACAACTTATTTTTTCCTTTACACCGTATTTTCTTTCCATTTTCTCACTCGCTAGGGCTCAGGGTTTAAGTTAAAGGTTTAGAGTTTATTGTTAGGGTATAAATCCTAAACCATAAACCCTAAAACCTGGCACAAAGGGATGTTGGAACCGCTTCACACCGGAAAAGACAATACAATTGTTTTTGGTGTTAATATATCTCCAGAACTGACTGTCTACCGTCACTAAAGACAGTAAAAAGATCCAAAGTACTACTAAAGTACTACTGAACCTCAAAAAACGGGGATGGGTCGGTAGCTCGAATGAGCAACGCCGATCGTCTTCGCTCTGGGCCTGGCCTCCCATCGAGCGCAAGACTGGTGGACAGGGCCGCTGAACAGCGTGTACCATTCACCTCTCCCCACCCGAGCCTAGCTCAAAATGGTCAGTGGATCCGTAGCGACACCAGACGGTACACACTCAAAGGCGCAGCTTCCAGGGATTTGAATTTCATCCCCCCGACAGCTATCGCGCCATCCACTTCGAAAACCACACATGTACCCGTCAAAGTACTGCGGAACCCACGCGATACACATCGCTTACAAAACCCTTCTCTCCCAGAGGCCGGCGCGCTCTATCGCGCCCCTCCGAGCGTCCGGACGTCACTGTCCGCCGCCAACATCCATCAAACCCAGGTCCCATCAGGCCTGGTCGCGTGCTGCCAACACGCGCACTACTCTCAACCTTCGACTCCAAAAGCCACACACACATCAACTACTTATCCTCCACACTCGACATCCTGCTCGACTACCATGTCTTCAAACCCCACCCCCCCCCCCACCTACAAACAGGTGCTCGTGAGGGATCCCCCGCTCCACGGCCGCTTCACGGACTTATACCACCCCAGGAACAAACTCGCGGGTCACCCCTTGACCCCGTTCCTCTCGACCTCTCAACTTCCCCACCCCCAACAGATACTGGGAACACCTATGGACCCCCTCCCACTCCGTCGCGGACTCCAAACCCCCCTTGTCCTGTCCATCCCGCGGTCAACTGACAACCCCGGACAGGCCGACGACTTCTCCACCAGAATGATCGACACGCTCCTCCTTACAGGCCAGTACTCCACCACCCCCCCTCACATAGCCCGCTTCTGGCTCCATGGAGTCTTCATGCCGGACCCGCCGCACCCCGACCCGATCACATCCGCTTGCTCGGTGGCCCGTCGCTGGCTCCTCGAATGCGTCAACGACCTCACCGATCTCCCCAACCGCATCAAAAATATAATCGGCAAGGAACTCGTCCACCACACGCGCTGGTCAGCGAACTCCTCTCGCACACACCACCCAACAGCCCCGAAATGCGACGATCACACCCCCCTACCGGTCGAACTCCATTCGGGCTTCCAGGAGGTCTGCCTGGCTATCCCCACCTCCTGTATAACGGTAGGACTCCTGTACCAGTTAACTTCACACCAGCGTGAATTTAATTCGGCCGGTCCAGTGCCTCCCTCTCTCACCTCCTCCCCTTCACTATTGCGACAACTGAGTCAGCAGAAAATTCGCTTCCTCCGCGACGCCTCAGCTCCTGCAGTCTCAGGTCGTCGTGTGAAAATCCGATCCCCCCTGTTCTCCGGTATCACCGGCCAAGAGGTGATCGCCCTCCTACAGGACCTCCTCACTTCCGACCTCACAGCGGCTCTCACCTCAACCGGATCAGCCCCCTCGACTCACCCACAATGCAGACTAGAGGACCTCCCCGAACAAGCGCAGTTCATCCTTCAATTCGCGGACGCCATCCAACCGCTGGACACCCCAACCCCGATCGAGGCCGACCCCTCCTCATTCTGGGTGAATATCCTCCACCTGCCCAAGAATCCCATTCATTCACAATCCGGTCCTGTATCCCATCCCATTTTTTCATTCACACCCCCTGGAACCGTACCCCCTGACAATCACCTTCACACCATCACCATCACACCCCCCCCCGTCTCTGGCCTTGTTCCCGGCGTCTCATGGGCTGACACATGCCTCACCACAGTCCTGATACAGTCCCGCCACTCTCTCTCCCTCCCAAGCATACATCCCGACGGCACCATTCCCCCATCACACTGGCTACACACCCTCCTGTCCCAAACAGCCACCGAATACCTCACACACAACACACCCACAACCACCCCCCCCCCCAACACCCCCCCAGCCTCTATCACTACACAACCCTGAAAAAGTTCCCGGATGGCTCATACTTTCGCTCACACCCCTCCAACTCCCCCACCATCACCACCAGCATACAAATCTCCCTCAGCCCCGAAATGTACTGCATCCTCATCTCAACCAACGGCACTATCACGGTCCCACTGACCCACACATACACCCATCGAGGCGCTCGCACTCAATCCTCCTGCTCCCTCATCATCACTCCACACCACTATTCCACGTTCGGTAAAGCCCGTCTCACAGACCCCATTTTCACCACCCCCCCCTCCCCACCCCCTCTCACCATCACTAAACGACACACACTTCACCGCAACCCCCCCGCCCTTCTCCTCCAATGGTCCCGCCACCTCACAGACAACCACGTTCCCAGCCAATGGGACCTGGACCCATCTGACTTCCAAATGCAGGATGACACTGACCTACCCCTCGACCTCTCCTCCCTCCCAGACATACAACTCACCACCACCCCGGCCCCCCCATCCCATACCACATGGTCCCTCCACCAACCTACCGCCTCACAACCCGCCTCCACCTCCTCCTACCACGGCCACCCACCCCCCTACCCTCCAGCCCCCACCACGATTCCTCCGACCACTCTCCACCCTCTCCCCACTATCACAGAAGACTCCTCTGGCCCCATGGACTCCTCCACCTCACCACCCCCAGCCCCCCCCCTCACTCAA